>JAVJGG010000062.1:848180-870877 GCA_035590195.1 Aviceda cuculoides
CCGCTCCCCCGGTGCCGACGACCCGCCGAGCCGGCTGAGGAAAGCCGCCCCGGCCCCGGGGCTGCCGCCGTCCCTCCCCACCGGCCGCGGGACGCGGGTCGCCGACGCCGTGCTCGGTTGAGCGATATTTGGGAGCTCTCCTATGTTGTTTATCGCAATTACCGCTGGGCGAGCCCTGCAGAGTTTGGTTTGTTTGAGCTACCACGATCAAAGCCGCGGGGTTCGGTTTTCAGACGTTAGCGCTTGAGCAACCTCTATATATTTACTTGGAGGTTCAAGATCTATTAAAAGGAACCATTCTGCTCTTTTGTCTCCTGTAAGCTGTATCACATTCGGCAGGAATGAAAGTACAATGGTTTCTTTGTATGTAATATATTGCCTAAAAAAAGGTATGTGATCGGAATGAGAGAGGTGCTGGCTGCAGTTACTGCCCGACTGGAGAGGGATGTATTTTCTCCAATGTAGAACAATTGTGTAAGCTGAAGAAAGGGTACAAATCAATTGACTTATTGCACATAAAAGTAAAGTTTGTACTCGCAACTCTTTACTCGCCCGACAGCTAACATCTCAGTAAGAAGAAAGCGCTTTACAAATCCAGTGCACATGCCATTATCTATCGTGGCTTTCCTTCTATCTTTATTCCTCCCCCCCTTCCCGTTTCTTATTTTGTTCTGGATAGTGAAAATCAAAATCAGCCTCACTTTTTACAAACAGCCTTGTGAGAGATCCCAGCACTTGGGGCTCACAAAACCATACTCATTTGTTTCCAAATATTTTTTTTTTTCCAATTCACCTGTAAAACCAAGAAATGGTTGATTTTAAAAGTTCAAAACATCATTTCTCATGAAATGCACATTCAACAGCATCTCCCAATAATCTTGACTATGAAGATCTGAATGAGAGCCATACAGATGAGGAAACCTTATCCTTTTCTTTAGTTTCATGTTACATTTCCACATGCGATTGCAGGACACAGGATACTGGGACTGGGACAAATGATTTAGTCTCTTCCTTAATATTTAGGGATTCTATTCATAAAGGACACTTGGAGTATGGGACAGAACTAGATTATCTTGCTTTGTCAAAAATGGACCATTTACTCATGTTAAAAAAATAGCATTTGAAACACTACTCTTTTCAACACTAATAAAAAACATGAATTATAAATATAAAAAAAGTTCTAGCACATGATTGATTGTGTCATTTCTTGAAAACAATTCTCCTACAGCAGCTGTAAGCTGTAGGTCACCAGTTTTGCCCTGGTAGACTTATAAAATCATGCAGCAGTTGAGCCATGACTGTCCTACTCCAAACTGAAACCACCTTTTCCTTTCATGCTGAGCACGAGTATTGTCCTTTTCAGCATGGGTCCCACCAAAATAATTTTTATCAGCTATACCACTTCAGAACACAGATGGTATGCATTTTGGCTAAACATAGAACACACCCATATAAACCAAAGTTAAAATCAGTATGGAGAAATATTACAATTGCATTCATTAGAGATAGAGTATCTTCTAAATAATAATGTTGAAGCAGGGATCTAATGTAATCTATGAATTAAGTTCTAATTCCTTATCTTCATTTCATCCAGCTTCAGTGTCCCTAGAACTTAGTGTCTCAAGGGCACAAACTCTGAATAGTATTTGTAATATCTCCACTTATCTTTTGTGAAGTTTCTAGTCATTTTGCAAGAGGGGAAGCAAAAAATTCAATTCATTTTGTTGAAATAAGAGACATACCTCATTGAACACTTATTTCTTTTACAGTTTGAGTTATTCTGAGAACCTCAACATTTTAAATGATGACATAAACTTTATGGCCACATCTTTGTTGAATACTGATTACAATTCCTTATTTCTGAGTTGATGAGACTATAAAGTTTCTTTTCTCAACGTGGGTGTTTGGGTTCTTCTTTCACTCTTGATATCTTCCTGGAAAATTTATTCACCTTTAAAATTCAACCAGTCTTTTCACCCCCAACTTTCTCGTTGATTTGTTCCTAGAATAATTTGTGTCTGATCTGGTGCATGGACTGAAGTAAAAAGTTATTTTCCAGGCTATAGAACTTCTGTGACAGTAATATATGATCCATGCATTTTCTACTCAATATTTAAGACTTTCTAAATTCTATCAGTATCAGTTCCTTTGCGTTTTCCCATCTGAGTTGCCATATCAACCCTCGCTGAGCTCTAGTTTCACAGCATCTCACTGAGTACTTTACAGTTGGCAAGGTCACAGCTTGCCCATGATAACATGTATTCATGAGTTGTGGTTCTTCTTACTGATTTCAGATTGCCAAACAAAACCAGCATAGGATGATCCACAATAGTAGTCAATATTCAGATGTGGAGATTACTCTAATTGCAGCTATAATTATCTCTGACAGTGTACAGGCTGTCTTGCAGCAAACCCTTCACAAGCATTTGTGTCACCTACATACCACAGCAATAATTGCCCTTCATTGGATAAGTCAAATCTTTATTTACCACAGCAGCATGCCACTTTCCTAGAAACTTCCTAGAAATACCGTTTACTACTCAAGCAGCACAACAGGACCTGTGAATTTGACTTGATGCTTTCTCAACCATTTAAAAGTCCTGGCATCATATTCTGACTTCAGAAAAAACAGTTTAAAAAAGCTGCGGTCAAATTCTTCATATTTTCATCTTGTTCTGAATAATGGCTTCATAATACAAGTTCTTGCTGGCAAGATAATAGACTGTACTTAGCATTTTTATTAGAATCTTCCTGTTTTCTCCCTTCTTCTGAGAGTTCTGAAAATGAAGTATGTCACCACCATTCCTTGCGGTCTTTTGAAGAGTATCAACAGCTCCGTGATGACATGGGGAAACATGGTGCCATTCAGATTTGTCTCAAGTCTTTTTCCAATTAGTGAATCCAGACTGTGTGAAAGCTTCCTCTGTGCACTTCATCAAAAGTAGTTTGCAAAACGGTAGCAACAAACTACACTATCCCCATTAGCATCAGAAAAATAGGTCCACTGAAAATCACGAAACTGGGATAAGCATAAAGGCAGGCTTGTTTTTCTGAAGTCATGCACAGGGAGAGCCCTAAGTCACAGTTGATGAGGTGTTTAATAGTGTCAGGCAATTAGCATTTGGTTCTCGTTGCAGATGACACTGGAGACATGTCAATCCAACCAGCTAAATTTGATCCACTTGTTGTTGAAGGTCTAGTCTCCTCCTTTTTAATCAGCCATGGTTCAAGTGATTCCATTTTTGCAGTTTTAAAATCTATACTTCGGGATTTTTCGTTCCAGTCAGTCACTGATCACTTAGGAAGAATGGCACAGGATTAAAGAATTAGACCCGCACAATACCGAAACAACTCGCTGGCCCCTGGCTTTTGTGTAGCCGCTTGTTCTGCCTAAAAGGGTCTACAATGCGGCAGATGGGAGAAAGGAAACGGCCTTCACCTGATCCGTTCATTGCCCAGAAAACAATTGCTTTTATGCTTTGCTTATATAACCCCTGCTTTCCTGCCTCAGCCCGCCATCCTGACAAGGGCAACGAGACAAACAAGATGCCAGTTGGCGGCCCCTTGACCCCCAGGGCTAATTGCGCCGGGGTCAGAGACTCCACGGTGTCTGGCCTCTCCCCTCCTTTTGTGCAAGGAGCTCGTGGAAAACCCACAGGACAGGGAGAGGAGCAGAACCACAGGCAAAGCTCTGGAAACCCTCCCGGCGCGTGGGCGGCCGGGGTCCGCGCCCACCGCCGGTGGTGCCCAGTGAGACCAGCGCGCTCCTCCGCCACGTGCGGGAATGTGGCCACCAGACACGCAGCAGCCCAAGCTCCTCTAAAGAGCAGCCCCCTTGGCTGGGACCACGCTAGGGAGGAGCCGGGCCCCCCTGGTCCCCCCGACCCCAGGCACACGATGTGCCCGGGAGGGAGCGGGGGTCTGCAGACCCGGAGCTGGCGAGGCCGGGTCGGTCCTTGGCTTGCGCGGGTCTGCCCTCCCTCCCTCCCCACGGCAGCTCAGAGCGTCTCTCCACAGGCACCATGCCCAAAACCGCGGGGAGAAGGGACGAGGAGCAGGCGAGAAGGGTGGCCGGCGTCTTTTGGGAGACGCGGTGGGCAGCAGGCAGCTGGGCTGCGGGAGGAGCGGCAGGAGCTGCGCCTCAAGCCGGCACACGCTAAGGGAGCTCTGCTTGTGGAGGCGTTTCTTTCCCGGGGAATAAAGGAGTCGGTCGTCGTCATGTGAGGAGATGCTGAATGCAGCCTTGTCTAATAAAAACTAGGTAATGACCAGACAGCCAGAACCATCGGGAGGGTGTGTTCATCTAATGCTGAAGAGGACAAACAGTGAACTATCGGGGAACTGTTCCTGCTGTAACACTCAGTGTAAAAAATATACATATCGTTATATATAGCTATATATATGTACATATACGTAGAAATAAATGTGTGTGGCTTGGTTAATCCCAGTCTGCTTCTCAAAATCAACAAACAAAAAAGGCTGAGTAAACCCTTGGCCGGGTAGGAACCGCAACAATAGAAATGGGAAATCCACACAATAGACTGAGCAAAAGGCGGTTCAGTCTTCTGTTTGGAGACTTTATTCTACACTGAAAAAGATTCCAGTTACAGTCTTAGATTAATACAATAACTGAATACGGCCATATCTACATGCACTTTCTAGACTGGGCATTGCTAGAGACCAGCTTGGTTTTAGACCACAAGAGTTGCAGAAGGCAGCAGTACATGGTCTCGGAAACAACTGACAGAAAACCCAGAGAAATTTGTGTTCCCTTTCACCAGTAAGGCAATGAAAGAGATGCAGAAAAGAAGCAGCAGAACACGGTCATTCGAGAGGTAGTCCAGTCAGTCCCCGTCTGTAGGTGAAAATCTGTGGAGGACACAAGATGATACGTGGACTTTTTTTTGAAAGGTGAGCTGAGGGGTGGGTGCGTGGTCCCATAACAAGGAATCCCAGAGGCAGGGAGCGTGGGCTGGGGTGACAGCTCATCCAGCCCCCCAGCCCTTGCTTACCTCTTGGGGGCTCTCCTGAAGGAGGATGGATTATGGGTGGGAGTGAGCAGTGATGCGATTCTGGCTGTTCTGGTGGGCTGGATCTGGCCTGTGGCTCACCGTTTGGCCACCTCTGGGGTACGGGATCCCTTGAGGCCCATGCAAGCCCTATAAATCTCTGAATTTTCAGTCAAGCACCCAACATGACACGAGGTAGATGTCACGGAATGCCACTGGGAGGGATTGCTGTAGACAGGGGCAAGGGTGTGAAGAGGACACAAACCTCGTTACCATCATCTTGCATTGCTCAAAGAAGTGGAGACAACAAGAGAATATAAATATCTGTCTCAGTACATTAATGCTTACACCATAGGTACCAGCATCTCAGAAAGAGTGCAAAGGTAAGTGATTTTCTAAAGTACACTAGGGAACCCAGGACTTCTGTGATTTCATTTACACTTCTAATAATGGCAGTAATCACAAAATCTTACCTGCTAAAGCACTTCCTAGAGTAAAACAAATCTTAATCCAGAATTGTTTCCTAACAGTTATTAGATGCTAAATGTTAACAATTACTAGATGCTTTGATCAGACAATGTAAGAGTGAAACCTACTGTACAAGTAGATAATAACAGATGTCTTACCTGGGCATGACACTAAAGGCTACAAGTAAAAACAGAGGCTTCCACAGAGATTTAAACAAGGAAATGAGACTAACACAGACTCTTAGTAATTTTTTTTTTTTTTGCCTTTTTATATATATATTGTTAAAGAAAAGGCTGTTGTCACATCAGGAGCAAGTGGCTGGACCAAGGTCATTTAGTCTACTCCGTAGGGGATTTCCACGATGTTATAAAGTGCCTGCTTATCATGTCACCCTGTGCAAGATCAGGCATCAGATTGAAACACGGTGCTGTAAGTGACCCGGCTGTAAACGGCTGTAAGGGGATATCTGTTGAGAGCAAGGGGCAAGTTTGTTGCAGGGAAAACTACTAACAAGAGCTTGTGAGGAGTACGTGGCAGGTGCCTTTACATTCTTCATTCTGCTGCTTGACTTCCCTTCTGAAAACCTGCTTTTTGGTCCCCGTGGCATGTAAATGACTCCACCTCAGGCTCCTGCACACTTTCCTTCCTCGCCGGCACGGTAACTCCTATCTTCCCTGTGTGACTAAGTCGTGCTGCCCCTGGGCATGGCTACCTGGGAAGCCTGGCTGGTTATTTCATAGCCACCGAGGATGTGTGAAATTTTAAAATGTGCTTCAAGAAGATGGACAACATCCCCTCAGTCCCCAGCTGCAGACTGCAGGGAATCCAAAGTGCTTTTGGCGGCCAGAAGCTACAAAAAAGCATTTATTACCCTTCCATGGGCTTGCTGTCTGCACTGTACACGTTACGAGGAAGATACGGGCTTCCATGAGCTATAGCTCACACATGTGCTGTGCACACACACACAAATAATGATAACAATGTAAATATGTATATATATGGTACACGTAAATATAGCACACTTCTTTGAGACTGGTGGTGGTCATTATCAATTCTAAACCTTAGTATATGTTTCAATTTTTAATTCATTCCAAAGCAAAAAAGGAGATCTATATAGAAAAATGGTGTAATCTGTAAAGAGGTTCCTGATTCTTACCTTCAGGGAGTGGAACACCACTACAGAAGCAAAACTGGACTCTACTCTTGCCTTTGCCAGTAATTTACTACGCAGCCTTGGGTAAGCTGCGCAGTAAGTGCCCTCACCTTTTTGTGCCTGTTTTCTCCCACAGCCTTTGACTTAACCGTAAAACACAAGCTTTTCCCAGCAGAGGCTCTGTGCTCCCACCGTATTGTACAATTTGTGGTGGTCTTGTTGGCATTTTGTGATACAAACAGAGTAATTTGACCCAGAGTAGCTCAGCAGGGTGTCTGTTCACAAACGCCTGGGTAGTTCACATAGGTAGAAGCTTGACGCACGAAAGAAAAGTTCAGGATGAGATTACTCCTTAGTACAAAAATGAAATTCTCACCTCTGCTCCAATCCCTTCGTACAAAAGGGTTGCTCTCAGAGCAAAGGGGATCTGACTGGTTTGGAAAAGAGTCTTTCTGGGTCAGGAAACACGGAGGCAACCCCGTGGGAGCATCAGTGCCAAGGGCACGTCAGGGAGAGAGGAGGTGACGGAGGAGTGTAAAGAGAAGGGGGACGCAGCTGCGAGGATTTCAGCAGCCTCTCAGCCCCTTGCATCCATCGGGAAAGCTGCTGCCACTCTTTAGGAACACACCTGGCGCCGTGTAAATTTTGCCAGCCTAACTCTGCTGTCCCCAGAGCAGCCCAGCAGCCAAAGGGTGCAGAGAGGCAGTGTCAAAAAAGCTTTTGTCAGCTGTGCGTTGTGCTGCTTAGAAGATGGGTCTTACTATCCAAGCACCTGCGATATTCAAAAAATAATCTAGGGAAGCAATAAATTTAAAATATCCCCCCAAAGCCTAGGGTTTAACAAATATATGGTCTCGTTCTCCGCTTTTACCGCTTCCTGTGTGGCTGCAGCGAGGCCCTTGGAGTGACTCCCAAGAACAGTCTGCATCAGGTAGACAGCAAACACAAAGCAACATAAAAGACAAAGCCATTACACGGTTGAAAATGCCCCTGAACTTACTCTCCAAGCGCACAAAGCCACCTGCTTTCTCGCTTGCATCACTGCACTGGTGTTATGGAAAGACTTTGAACTCGTGCAGAGTCTGAGCCTGAAACCCTACACGGGAAGCTTCGCTGCTCAGCCCCGTCCAACGCTGCGTCTCCACAGACAAGTGTCGGCTGGGAGCCTCATACTAAACCTTGCGGCACGCCCTGGTTCTTCCGACGGGAAAGGGACGGTGTGTCTCAGGCCAGCTTTTGGTTTCAGTCACTCCCGTCACACTGAGACAGGTTTGAAGCGCAGCCCTCTTCTGAGGAGCGGCAAAAATAACACTTCTCAGGAAAAATAACCCTTCTTTCCCCAAGAACTCTGCTCCCCATCAGGCACTATTTTAGGCATTTTGTTAGATCTCACTCTAATATTGTCTTTCTTTTCAGAAAGTTGTGGGAAGTCAGTTAGCGCCTTTACGTATTCAGCCGACTGAAGTTAGAGGAGCTGCTCTGCAGCACAGGCGTGAGCCCAGGCTCGGAGACAGCCGTGGTCCGAGCCCCGGGGTCCAGAAGGCATCCCCGGGCATCGGGACAGCAAACACGAGGTCGGAAGCCTTTCCATAGCCGATGCCTGGGTCCCGAGCACCCGCACCAGGGCCTGGCTGCTGCGCCGGATCCGGCCATGGCACCTACAAGCAGACCTTCACCTTTTGTATGAGCAAGGCTGCCCGCGCGGTGCCTAACTCCATCCACGGAGCCCTGCGGGGCTCACGCGGGGCTGCAGCGCGGGCGGCCGGGAGGCGATGCTGCAGGGTCGGACCCCTCGCAGGCAGGCAGGGCCCCCGCGCTGCAGGTCCCTGGGCGATGCTGGCCACGCAGCATGGCGCTGCGACCAGGGGAGGACAATTCCTTACATCTGTGCAAGCCCTGAAACACGTCGGAGCTTGCACGGGCGTAACCGAGGCACAGTTCGGTCCTCATAATCTTTATTACTGATGACGACGGTGATGATGATGTGTGAGAAGGAAATAGCGCGAGCTTGACCTTCACGCCCCAGGGGGAATTTGCAGAGCTGGCAGATATAAAACCCCTCAGCTTTTCACTTGTGAACTGAGCAAATTTGTTCTGGGAATCATTAATACATAATGCCATTCTGAAGCCAGTTTTTGGAGTAGAATTGCACATTTGACTATCCAAATCCTTCTGTCATCCCCACACAACTCCGCAACAGGGCTGGGACTGAAAGAAGTCAATTGTACTTCAGAAATTACAGGCAGCCAGTTTAAATAAAGAAAAGTATCTGCTATTTGGTGCTTTCCATTCATAATGTGATTCCGCTCTGTTAAAATTCATTAGGCGACCTAGATCCTGAGAACCCATTCCTGCAAATTGCTGAACGCTTCCTGGGAAGTGCTGCGAGCTTTTGACTCTATGTAATGGGACTTGAAAGAGGTCAGGCCTGGCCAACAACTGTCCCTTACGTCTCTTCAAAACACCATGAGTCTGTTCCCTTTCCTCGAGGTGATGTAGCGCCAGCTCTAACGATTCTCAAGGAAAAGAAAAAGCAAAAATACCAGACTTGAAGTTAAAACCGAATGAATTCACAACCTCTTGCACAAGCCCTCAGTTAGGTCGTGCTCCAAGTAAGTCCCGGACATGAACTGGCAGAGGACCGCAATCCCAGCCAGGTGTAACAACTTAGAGACCAGTCTCAAAGCTTTTACTGATGTGCCTAATCTTAGCACAGCCTTTACTAATCTTTACCGTCCAAGCTCTTTCCATCAACTTCCATCGTACTTTCACTCTAGATGAAGACCTAACAGCAGATAGGAGAGGACCGCAACTCATCCAAATTGGAATTTCACACAGCATTTGCGTTTTTTGCACATGAACTCTACAAACACTGAGGGGCTTTGATGTGCTTGGAGTGCAAGCTCTCCATTCTTGCACTAACCCTCCTTCATTAGAGCTCTGCAGACATATCCGCTCGGCTCGCAGAAAGGAAATCATGTGACATTTTAATTTACCAAGGTTATTGTACTCACTCTGTACTCAGTCTAAAATTAAATGGAGGGAAAAAGCCTGGGCTGATGCTTTGCCACAGATGAACGGTTAAAATCACAAAATGTCGGGAAATGCAAAAGTAAGGTTCTAACAGCAAACTGTAATACAGCTGCTCATCCTCCCTATTTTGGAGTCTCTGTTTAAAAAAATGTAAATAATTAAAACTTTGGGCTTTAAAATAATGAAAACAGGAACCGAAAGCTGTCCCTCGTGTGGCTGAATTAATACTCTCGTTGAACGTGTAAAGCCAGAGTGGGGTGCATATGGCTTTCGCCCATGCCGCCTGCTCTCCTCAACTGCCTTCCCCTGCCGGGCAGCTGAGCAGCGCAGACTGCCGCAGCCCTAGTGCTCCCCTCGCCACCCAGGGCACGACGCCTTATTTCACTCTTGTTTCCACGTGGAAGCTTGCCTTTTACTTTGGGTTTGCCCTGTAACTACAACCCCGTTTCAGAGGGTACGTAAGCGCGTGTATCTCCTCAAGCCCACGAACAGTCCCGCCGGACTCTGCCGTTGCCGAATCGTAACTTTCCTGCAAGCTGGGAGACCACATCTACCAACGCCACGCACTCGTTCTACCTGTATGGTTTGGTGTAGAAGAATAATGCTCTGTAAAGAAACTAACTGCAGTCAGCCCATGGAAAGAAGTTCAAGATCAGTATTTCATCTGGTTTTGCTGTAGCAGCGTTCAGAAAACCACTTACCGTGGGAAAAGTGGGGCTTCTTTTTCTCTGCTGTTCCCATAAGTAAAAAAAGCTGAACAGATCATTCCCCAGTTTTAAAACTAATTGCAGTGACTGAGAATGGACAGTTTCAGCCCAAAAGGGGTTTTTCAGAAGGTTACAAGACCGTGGAACAATGGAGTTATGATAGAAAAGGTTTATGAATCTCAGCTGAAGTGACCATTGCTATAACACTTTGTGAGGCATTATGCTTCAAAAGATCAAAGAGCAATACAGAGCTGAAAATATATTACTGTCTTTTAAAATGGGCTTGTAAGACTTAAACCTGAACATTTAATGTTGGTCTCTGGGAAAAGGAAAAAAAAAAAAAAGCAACACAAAATATAATTAAGATAATAAATGAAAGGCCTTTCTTTTCATCATTTCTATAACTACCTTAAATATCTGCTGGAAATGATTATATCAGCACAGGCTGGACTGTATTAAAATAATGAAGAGTGAAGTTTTCACTGTGTTCCCATTTAATCATCACCTCACAACTTTACATTTTAATGTCTGACCTTAGGATATCCTCTTCCACTATCACATTAAGAATGTTGAAAGGAAACAGGAAGGGCCACAAGGGCTGTAGTTTCCTCAGAAGAACAGTGGCTATCAGCCTAATGGATTCTGAATTTCTCAGACAAAGAGCAGCAGCGACTCAGCCCACAGTCAGTTATCAAATGTTCACACAATACGAGCCTTTCCTCTAATTAACAGAGTTGCCTTCAATGAGGGCACTACCTTTTTTTGCATTATGTTACTGGAAGAGAAAAAAATCAGCTGCATGGTGGGACCTCGTCTATAAATAGCCTGACGAAATGCAGAAGACAAAACAAAGACCATTTAGTTGCTTTAAAAAAAAAAAAAAACAAAACAAAACCAGAACAGTAAAAAGGTAGGAAAGAAGACCTGCCAAAACACCAGGAACTGCGTTTGACCTGTTGCATCTCCTCCATGGTTCAAAGCCTAGATTTGAAGTAAACTCCCGAAGTCAGTAAGCAAGTATACGGCAGGTTTCTGGTTGTCACTTCTGTAGGGAGAAGTTGAACATTGCTGACTCGAGTACAGGTGAAAAGGCAGGGACTGGCTGGTCTTCTGTAATGAAATTTATAACCTTTCCAGAGGGGCAAGGGGGAAGGAATTATAATGGATGAAAACAGAAAACAAGTTATTAAATGGAATCCTTTCAGCAAACAGGCTGACGTCAAAACTGCGTGTTCCCGTAGGGGTGAACAGGGAGAGGGCGGCTCTCCGTCATCGTACACATCACATAGGGCCAAAGGGCTGTGAAATCTCCGATATTGTCTTAAAGCAGTCCCAAATGTGAGAACTGTGTTTGCTTCATGCAAACTTAGGTGGATCCTGCTATCTAATATTGCCTACACAAAATCAGTTTAGCATGGTTTTCTCCATGAGAAATAGATGAGGATACATCCTGGGGAAAAAAAAGTAAGGAGCAATTCCACTTTCAACAGCCCCTGAGTTCAGCTGCTTATGGGAAGCGCAGTGCAAATGAAGCTGGGTGGCTGTGAATTTTTGCAGACAGGAGGAGCTACAGTGTGAACTATGGACCACAGTGCTCAAGTCCTGTCATTTTTAAATTGACTTTTCTTTGGTAGTATCAGGATGTTTGTACTACATTCATGGAACTCCCTCTGGTGTATAACTTAACACATGAAATTTCTTGCCTTATTCTTTACCAAAGAGCCCGTGCATGGAAGAGCTGCTTTCGTGACAGTCCAGAAGATGTGTGATGTGTGTTTCTTTTGCAAAGGGAGAGAATGACCCTGGGTCAGATCATGGCCATGGTAGGGCTGGGAACCAGGGAAACATCTGTGCTGTGTGTCCGTTAGTCCAAAGTGGCAAGGATCACTTCAGGGTTGGCTCTGTGGCCCCACCAACAAAGGTGCCAAGCATCCCTAGTCTCTCTCC
The DNA here is from genome assembly GCA_035590195.1 of Aviceda cuculoides. Lineage (NCBI taxonomy): Eukaryota > Metazoa > Chordata > Aves > Accipitriformes > Accipitridae > Aviceda > Aviceda cuculoides. Next base: position 860,498 of record JAVJGG010000062.1, read on the forward strand.
TTTAAACAGGACCCCTACCCGAAACAGCCGACAAAATTTAGCCTTGAAACCAGGGTACTGAGGAACTAACTGGTGTTTTACTCATCATCTTTTCTTCACAAAGTTCTTCCCTCTGTCCATCTCATATGCAGTTCCCTGGAAAAGAGGGAAAACACCATAAAAATTTCAGTCTTGTTCATTCCCAACCATGAACCATCCATCATACGGAAAGAAAAGGCAAGTGTGTTGTGGGTGAGGGCTGGAAAATACATAGCCTTGCAATAAAAGCCTTTGTTGTGGTAGGGTAAAGATATAGGTGGATGGGCAACTTGCTTTTGATTTTTCTTCATAGGCAGGTGGTTCAATATCCAGCTGTTCATTCTCTTTTCTTTATCTTTCCTTCCCTTCCCTCTCCCTCCCGCTCCTTCCTTCCTTACTTTCTTTCTCTTTCTTTTTCTTTCTTTCTTTCTTTCTTTCTTTCTTTCTTTTTCTTTCTTTCTTTTTTCTTTCTTTCTTTCTTTCTTTCTTTCTTTCTTTTTCTTTCTTTCTCTTTCTTTCCTTTCCCCTCCCCCCTCTTTGTCCTTTCCCCTTCCTTCTTCCCTTCCCTTCCCTCCTTTTTTTTCTTAGAGTGGATGGTATGGATTTTCTTAGATGTACGTAAAAAGATAAATCAAGTAAGGGACTGCTTTATTTACTAGGTAGCAGTGCAATGCTCCAGTCCACACAATTTTCATGCTCAGTAAGGCAAGGCTCCCCTAAAAAATGACTGGAAACGATGTACCGGGCAGAAGAAGGTCTCTTTTTGGCACTCCCTCCTGTGATAACAGCCTTTCACGAAGCCATGTTCTTTGCATATCATACAGAAGGAAGGGAGGTGCAGGGTTATTTTAAAAATATCCACTAATTAAAAATGAAAGTCCATTTTCTTCTGCTTACTCTGGCATTTGACTATAAATAAACTAACAGCAGAGCAACTACTGGATTGAAATTTCCCTTCGGTTCACATGCTAGCATGGAATATCAGAAAACAGATATTATTTACGCTCTGTATTATGTAAAAGAGTGACCTCCTTTTCCCTCATTCCACATTACATACTGTAGATACTTATAACAAAGGACGTGCTGCAGGGACTACAGGGTGCATGAAGAAATTAGGTTTATTTTTATTTTGCTGATAAGCATTTGGAACGAAAGTAGTTTTTATCTCAGCAGTTTTAGGTCACTGAAAGCTAACTATTTCAGCTCTCTATTTCATCAAGTGTACCTCTGAGGAGTGATTCATCTCCTTTACCTTAGAAACACTGTTCTGTGATAGACCTTGCTTTGGTGGTACCCTGTCTCTTGCCATTGACCAGACAGTCTGAACCTGGGTACCTAATTGTTTCGGATGGCTAGAGTGAAATGAGTCTTAATACTCTGTGTCTTTCCCAGTTTCAGTGCCTAAACCATAAAAAAAAATCCTTCTTCCTGCATCAATAGTCCATTATGTGACACCATACATGTGCACCCACGAACATATTGGACTGAACTCTGCCAGCTCAAAACTGATCTTCTCAGAGCACCACAACTGGTTGATCTTCTACAACTTGGGGACCACAGCCTCAGAAGGGATCTGGGTACCCACAGAGGATGATACCTGACGCTGAGTCCTACCACTCGGCAAATTAGAAGTTCTGTTTCCTAAGAAGCAACTGTTCTCAATTTTAAAAAAGCAAAACAAGTAGTTTTTATAGTGCCCCAAACATACTATATTACTCTCCATTTTCTCAAAAGGGCTATCCAATTTTGCTTGAAGCAGTTCAGTCCAACACTGGAAACATGCATTCCAAAAAGGTGATGTTTTAACATGGTTCTAAGTATCTGAAAATGAGCTTTCGGGATGAAAGCACATGTGTAACTTCATTTGGGGGAACCAGTATGCAGTCTTGTAGAAAAAACAAATGGTATAATATTTTATGCTAGACTTTTAATGGCTCTGTAGGCATTCCCACTTGTCTGATATAAATGCAGCACAAATACCATACACTTTACTTTAGGTTGTTAGAGATAACCATGAAGGGAGAGCTCATTCATAATTTCACTTTATTTTAGTACTTCCTAAGTTTGAAGTCATTCTCAATTCATTAAAAGGAAAACATTCGCTTCAGATTTATGATCCCCATGCCCTTTCTCTCATTCACAGAAGTATTCACATTAAAATCACGCGCACTCTGTCGTTACATGACTGACGTTCTTTTAACAGGGTGGTAATGTCCTGGCAGGCCAGCCGCTGAACATAATGGCAAAATTTTCAGAAAAGGCAAGAGAATACCTCTGTTAAAGAGAGATGATGTTGCCGAGAAAGGATGAGTGCCAACGGTCTCAGGGGAGAAGCTTTTAAATCTCGCTCTGAACTCCAGCCCCAGCGTCAACCTGAGAGGTGACGTTGGCCCTGTCATTTCATTTCTAAAATGTTGGTTATTTCTGACCAGCGTCTTGTGGTAGCCCGCGGTCTACCAATACAATGACATTGGGTATTTTCACCACTAATTTTGATTTTCTGTGGGTTTTTGGAATAGGGTTTAGTCCCACTGAGTAAGCCCTGGTCCCTGCCTTGTGCTCCGACAGGCTACAGCTACATAAAGAAGGTACTATATAGTAATTGCAGCACTAGCGGGACTCCAGCAGCTCTTATCGCTGACAGGACTGGAGCTGTGTGCAAGGGTAGGAAAATGTTGCAAATGTTTCCTACTCTAACCAATGTAACTCCATTTCGCCACCTATAAAATAATGCTCGCTTCTTTCACGGGGGCGTTCGGAGGATTATTAGTTGGTGTCTCTCTGTTCATCACTTTGCAAATGTAAAGCGCTATGTAAGTGTTATTATTGAAGGGCTGACATCTGTGAAATACAGCATGTATTTTGAATTCTAATTTTAAACCAAGGAAAATCAAGTAAGCAAGAACTGACCATGTGTTAAAAACACTTGAAGCCCTCTTTCTTGTAACTGTTTATCTACATTTTTAAACCTATGTTTACATTGTAGTAACAGCTGTGTTTAAAGGGGACATGACAGAGCAGACTAATTTGTAAAGCTAAACTTGATTTTGAAGGAAAAAAAAGCTAATGTTTGAAAAAACACTTCAAAAGAAGACAAAAATGATTAAAATAGACATAACCATTTGTTTAAACTATGACTTTCTCAAGAAAAACCAGGCTAATGTAAACTGGCCTATGCATAGTCCAAGCAGCTGTTCTGTGTAGCTGTTACACAAACCCCTGGTTTCAGGGAGGGATAAAATTAAGACAAAACAGGTCATTCTCAATGAAGGAGCCAAACTAAGGACTGGATTACAAACCAAATGTGTATACACAGGTGAGATTTGCCCCAACCTGTCAGGAGAAAGCAGGCCAATTTTTTTTTTTTTTTACCTACTTGCCTTCAACTGTGTTTTAGCCATGTGTACCGTAAGCGTTTGGCGTATTTATTTTTGTCCACACCTTCAGCAAACCCAGAGCCAGCACTGGCTGAGGTTAAATGAAATTACTCCATTTCCTACTATAGGCAAAGGCTTTCTTAGAGGTTTAAGAGAATTTATTTCTAGGATGTTGAAACGACTGAGGTAAATGAGATCTATGCTTCATGGGGACTACCAGGAGAGATTTTCTGTCTCTGGTCAAAGCAGTGGGAAACATTTTAATCACCTGTATCATCATCATGCTGTTTCTGAGAAAAAAATGTTTTGTAAAGAGGAAGATGTTGTCACATGCCCAAGCACTAGTCATACTACTAGCGTAGCATTAAATCTATCTTTATAGTCTCATCTGAATGCCCTTTCATAAAACGTTTTCTGTTTACTTGATTCATCTGCAGCTTTGTAAGCTGTGTTATCTCTGCAGAATACAGCTGAACTGAGTGAGTCAGGGTGGTGATATCATGGCGGTGACACGACTCAAGTGGGTCCTAAGTCAACCTTAGAATCTTTTGAAAATCGGAAGTAAAAGCTGGAAGCAGAGAATGAAGCGCACGACAAAGCAATGCAGGGGTAGAGAGCAGAAAAATGAGGGTTCACACTAACCTGGTCCGCTGAGGAGAACAGGTTTATGTGCCTCTGGATCCAGACACAGACAGTCACTACGATAACCCAGCCTGGACAGGACGGACGCAAACATCCAGGTACCCACAGTCTCACCCAGCTTAAGGTTTTGGTCTTGCTGGTGAGTTTTTGTCAGCTCCCATTGAAGAGGAACTGGGGTCTCCCAAGCGAGGTTCCCCTGCCGTAGGTCTGGGCCAGCGTTTCCTCTGGACAGCCATCGGCAGATGCCGCGAGGACCTCCGACCTCCAGGTCTCCTGTCAAAGCCAAAGGCAGGGAGGTGCGATGACGGTGCAGGTCCCCCCGTTCAGGGCGCGTGTGGAAGGAAAAGCGGTTACAGCAGCTACATCCTCAACTCTGGAGACGGCTGACGGTCAGTTCTTGCCCCTGCATAACCCTCGGCAGGCTCTCTTGGTCTGTCCCGACCAGTGACCACAGATGAACAACATGCGACCTCATTGCCGGCTTGGCCCAACTCCCTGGCAGCTCCCCTCAGTAGGAGCTAGGTTATTGCCTTGGTAGAGAGGTTTTCAAACGGTTTTGACAATTGCAATCCAAACACAATGGGAGTGAGAAGGAAGTTCTGGGGGGTGGCTGGATGTAAAGCTCGCGGTGGCCACCGAAAGCCGGTACGGCCGTGCTCAGCAGTACTGGTCAGGGCCATCTGCACCCGCACGCCCGGCTCTTTCCTTCCCACAGCCCGCTTTTGCTCAGGTCTGTGCCACCGCCGGCTGGAACTTTAATCCCAGGGAGGCAAGAAGGCAGGAGACGAGAAGCAGCGCGTGTTCAAAACGGAGCTGCCGGCCTGGTAAAGAGGCAAGCTCACTGAGAAACGGTGAATCGCCTAGAAGCATTTTTCATCCGCATTAGTGTCCAAATCTGTCCTGAGTCTTCATTTTAGTAACAAAGAAGTCCACACTGAGATGTCAGTGCTCGCCTTAAGCCCTAAACCTTTTTCCTCCGAGCTGGCTGCTCACGTTCCCAGCATGTTCAGTGGCTCCTGGCCCTTCTCCATCATGGGGCTTCAGCTGCACTGGGGGGTTACCCTTCATTGTGAACACAATTTACTGAATGGAAAGACGGCTCTTGTAGTTCGACTCCCCTGGTAATGAAGCTGTTAAACTCTCCGGTAGGCACAAAAGCACGCAAAGGTATGACCTAGCAGTGTCCTCTACCCACTTGGATGCAAAGGCAAGGCTGGCTGGCTGCTCCACTTCCCCATCTTTGGTGGTACATGATGATTAAAAGGCACGTTATAGTTTTTCATGTACCCTGGAGCAAACCATGGCAGTGCAAATGTATTGGAAAATGGCAGCTGGAACAGATTTGCACTGTCAAAGCAGTACAGAGGAGTGCAGTGTGAGCGTAAAGCTTGTATCTGCAGGCAGGTACTATTTTTTCATTACATGTTTCCACAGCGCTTAGCAGAACGAGCTCCATTCCTCCGAGTATCTAGGAAGTCCCATGGCGTAAATAATGCTAACAGGCTATGGGCACGTGGAAATGAGGAACATTTTCCCCATCCAGACAGTCTGTTGTAGCTCAGTGTAATCTGCTTCTGAGGGAGACTGTGGCTATTTTTAAGACAAAACGGTGTTTTTCTTGGTCTTGTGTTCCAGCTAAAGACACTGTAATGGAAAGGTGATAGATTATATACTCAGTTAATGGACATCCCACTGCAAAGCTTCCAGCAAGTTCAGTCTTTGTACAGAATACCAAGGGAAATGTTTTCTAAATTCCAGTTGTATTTATTTACTGCTGGATCAAGAAGAGAACTGTATTGTATTATTAACTAGTTCCCTGGACTCTTATTTTCCCATGGAATGAAAATGACACATTTAATTTCTATAGTTTATTCTAAATTTAAAATAATTTATAAAGCTGAACCTGCAGTTTGAGGGTATTCATAACAGTTCCTCATTTCAGTGCAATATTTGAGTAGGTAAGTGCTAAAAGAAGACTTTATATATATACATATAACTGAACAAATAGCAGACTATAACTCACTAATTTCAGTTTACTAGGGACAGTTTCATCTACAGTGCCAAATTCTCCTTCTGGCTGCACTAATATATTTATATTTACATTTATATTTATTTCACTGGCTAACTGAGTTTATATATACAAATATAACATACTTTTCTTTAGATTAGGTGAACATATATAAATACCTGACTTGCGTCATTTCATTTTTTTACATGAATTTTTAAGACTGAGAAGAGCCTTCTCAGCATGAGAAGTGATCTCATTTGACTTTAGATCTGACCCCAAATAGGAAATGGAATACTTGTGGCCTGATACTTAATGCAGTGTGTCTCATTTTCCAGGTGCATACATCTGGTCTTTAATGGCCATTTTATCAGGACTGCATCATTTCATCTTGGTCCTTTCACCACAAATATTTGATTGTAATAAGATCTGACCGTGGGATGTGTCATCTGTAGTATTGACTACATAGAACGGCTTGGGTTTACTACTTCTCTCTTCAAGGGATCCCATGTGCCGTTAGGGATGACAATTCTTTCATGGCAAAACATTGCTGACAAGATATTGTGCAAGGAGATGTGCATGACCAAATATCCTGTGAGTAGTCCAGTGGTTAGGATAGGAAACGGAGAGTCAGGATAGCCTGGCTTCGATCCCACTTCACAGACTGACTCACTGCCTGACCCTGGGGCAAATCGCTTAGGCTGGAATTTCCAAAGGGGGCTGAGATGCACAGCTCCCAGGGAAAGCCAGGCAGAGCTGGGCGCCTGACTCCTTTACATCTCTTGGAAAGCCTCATGTGCCAACCATTCTGCACCTCAGTTTGCCCGCATTAATACAGGGACAAGGTTTATAAAGCTATTTGGGTCCTCTGGCAGAAATTGTTTATTAAGGAAATGATAATATTGGCATAAATACGTAGTCTTTATACTGACACATGCTATTTGGTAGGTACAAGCAGATGAACAAATCATCTCCTTTGCTCCTTGAGAAATGCAGTGTAGTTTGTTTCTGTTCTATTAAGAGGATTAGTTGAAAAGACTTAGGGATTCTCAAACCCATGTTTCCAAATGTAGTTCGCCTACGAACCAGCAGCTACAGGGCTTCCACGGCAGTAGCAGCTCTTGGTCCCGCGGCAGCTGATCCGTACGGGCTCAAGGAGGCACGGCTTCTTCTCTGCTGCGTCACTAGTCTCAGTCTAGGATCCAACACTGTTCTCCCCCGCCTCGTCAGACCATGACCGAAAACGTACCCAGGCCCTCGCGTCCTCCACTCTCCCCCCTCCAACCCATGGGAACGCCAATCTCGTACCCTTGCTGCTCGCCCGGTCAGACATCTCAGTCTGCATCTTTCCATCGCTTCCCACCTTGCATTCTCTTCTTTTATCGCCCTACCCTGCTTTTATGTCCTACCAGGAGATGCAGGTGCTGGCACTGGTGGGGCTTTTACAGCAGTCACTAAGGCAATAAGGTATTGCTGGTCCGCTGCTGGAAGCACGACGACAAGCGCGTGAATACACTCATGCCAGAACTTACACAATTATCTCCACCTACACTGCTGGAAGGTGTTGGCGGACCTCGCTCCAAAGCGGCTTGCTCATGACCCAGGAACCACGATGGGAGGTGGTCCCTGGTAAGCCACTGGGCTTGAGTGGGCACACTGGTACAGAACTTTTTTTTTTTTCCTCTTAAAAAGCAAACAAAAAATCATAATATGGGAGGTTTTTACACACAGGGTGAACCAATGTTTTTGTTTGGAAACGGCAAAAGAGAAAAGGCAACTTTTCAGATCCAAGTGAAACCCCGTGTTTTAAAATTTCTGTTCAAAGAGAAGTACTGGGCTTGAGAAGGCCATGGTTTTTTATATTGTTGATGTTTCTAAGTTTCTGTTGAAAAATGTGAAAATGGTCTCAAGAATGGCCATTGTCTAACTGGAAACTGTGATTGTAATGAAACATTTACATAATTGGCCGGCTTCAGTTGAAAATGTATGATGGGCTCATCTGATTTGGCACTGAGTTTGCGTCTTGTTTAATTTGGGGGAAAAAAAAAATTAAAAAAGAACAAAACTAACAGGGGTCCAAATCTTCCATGAAGGCAGCGCAGCTACTCCAATTTACACCAGCAAAGGGGTAAATAGCTGGGAGCTTGCCTACCTACGGCATCTGGTGTCTTCCCCAGTCTCTAGCTGTGATTCTGGAAAGACATGGGTCTGTTTTAAGACCTCTGCCATAGCTGCCAGCCCTGTGCTGACGTGTGGATCCCACGGTGGGTCTAAGAGGGCACTGGACATCATGTTTACACCCGCAGCCACTCGCTCCCCTATGGTGAGTTTGCTATCTTAGAGTCTTGCCTAGCTAGAGAGCAATGTGGAAAGGTGTTGAGGTCTTCTCACCGGTGGCTGGGAGACCGAGTGTGTTTGCCTACATGACATTGTTCAGCCTTTGAGAGAGACACAAAGAGAAAGGAAAGGACAACATTAAGGTGAACAGCAAAACAAATGGGAACAAGGAAGCTTGGCTCAGCACTGAATGCCCTTCGCATGAAGCCAGGCAGGAACGCAGAAGGGGAAGGATGATGGGGGGGTGGTGGTGTTGGAATTTGGCACTGAAATAACTTTTAGCTCACATAGAGTGAATTTCCTTTTATCACTAGTAGCCTGGGTCATGGAGACTCAGAGGAAACTATCCCATTCCAAATGTTTGATACTGAATATATTTGGCTGGCTGCTACTTCCAGATGTGAGTGGATCCAGTTTGTGCATTTGTCTGATAACACAGTTCGGCCCCCATCTTTGCTCTCGCTTACAAGCCCAGAGTACAACCCAACCACCTGCCTGTTGCCCCAACTGCTGACCCACGCGCTGCCGAACATTCTTCTGGAACGTGTCGGAGCGGCTTAGAGGCTGCCGCCGCTTGTGCCAACGCTTGGCATTTCCAAGGGGCTGCTACCGCACCTGGCTCACGGAGATGCCAAAATGCCTTCGGACTCATCCCTGTCATCACGACACTTGCACCGCGATGGCAGCAAGCAACATCCCTCCGCCTCCCAACACGGCGCAGGCAACTCCTCCACTCGTTCTCCTGCCGCCAGCTAGGTCTGTTTTAGTGCGAGCTTAGAGTAACGGAGCAGCGCAAACTTGCCCAAGATCAAAGATGATCTGGCCTCATCTCAAAGGTTATTTTTTTTTTAATCTCCGCTTTATCTGGTTACCCTGCCCGGCAGCTTTACAAGGCTTGTGAAGTCATGACCAAAGAGAAGTTGGAGCTCACTCGCACCCCCCTTGTTAGCGTGCCGCCTCTATCGCGAGCCATCCAACGGCTCACTCCTTTGGCTTTGAAGAAGACTCAGCTCAGCCAGTATGAGGGAGGTGACCGGGCCGATAATTTATTAGCGCTGCAGCTGTGAGGCAAAGAACTCGAGAAAACCGTTTTGAGTACAAAGAAAGAAGGGGGAGACTGGGTGTACTCTCTAGATAAGATTAATCCAGAATTTTACAAATTCTACAAATCTCTTGATACAGCGAACTCAACTCCTCCGGCAAAGATTTGATGGAGAGGGAAGTATTCTTTCTACTGGAACATATATACATATATATATATATATATACACATTTGCCGCCGCTATATTTGCTTGTTTGCAAAGCACGGTGGGCTTCTCCAGAAATCATTTTTGGTGTCTACAAGTGGAAAAAAAAAAAAATTGTTGTCACAAGTTATGACAGTCCTTGGAGAACAGCTTTTCGACGGCGTTTTTGTGACAGAGATAAAACCAAGCAAATTAGGGAACGGAGCAACTTTATTACATTCGAGGTCTTGCAAACCTTTCCGTGCGCGTGGGGAATTTGTTACGCTGTCAACGACTTTCACAAATGTCTTCTTCCCCAAAATTTTATCTTGTATTTTACAGGCTTCCCAGTTCATGCACGTGTTTAAATCTGCTGCGTGTCTTAAAGCAAAGAGGTGGTTACGGCTGCTTTTTTAGTATTTGCGTTGTAGTTAGAAGACGAGGACCTCAGCTGCCCAGCGTAGCGGGTTCTCTCCCTTCGCCCCTTCCCCTGTGTTTCCGTGTGTGCATGAGCCTGCACATTTATTTTGCGCGTCTGTTTACAGAGGGGAAATCCGGGGAACCCCTTACGGCAGCGGCCTGCGGTATCTGCCCGCGTACAGACACACGTCGCCTCCAACCCCGCTTCGGCGCTTCCCGCCGAACCGCCCCGCCGTGCCCCCCCCCGGCAGCCCCAACACCCGCTCCCCTCACGCCGGGGCAGAGCAACCCGCCGCCCCTTCGGCTCGCTGGGGCCCGACGGCTTTTACCCACCGGGCTCACACGCCGAAATCCA
>JAVJGG010000062.1:873528-889871 GCA_035590195.1 Aviceda cuculoides
CTGCTAAAAAGTTTCTCCCCATCTGTCTTATAAGCCCCCTTTAGGTACTGGCAGGCTGCTGTAAGGTCTCCCCAGAGTCTTCTCTTCTCCAGGCTGAACAACCCCCACTCTCTCAGCCTGTCCTCATGGGAGAGCTGTTCCATCCCTCCGATCATTTTTGTGGCCCTATATGCAGCTGACAGTCTTAATTTTGGCACCCTTTTTTAAAAATATAATTTTTTGTGTTATGTAGCCCTATATCAGAACAATATCTACTGTAATTCAACAACCTTAACTTGCAACAGACTCACTTCATCCCATATGAAGCAAAGACAACAGAGACCTCCCTGTTTCCTACTGCGTGGCTGTAAATATTGTATCCAGTATTTCTCTACCCCCTCTAGACCGTATGTCTAGACGTACACAGCAGAAAATCCCTTTTTGACTGTATTGGACACCACTTGGTGTGGCTGCTGCAAAATGAAATTTGCCCAAAATTGCTCAGTGTAATCAGCATCTTGACACTCCACTGCGTATGTTATGGGATTGTCACAAAGCCTCTGATTTCATCACCCCACAATGAATGTGGTTGCAGCAAGTAATCTTAATACCCAGTAAAATTATTTTACAGACCTGAAAAAGCTCTCTTCCCCCTGGTATTGAGGAATTTGTGGGTATGGCTTTGCAGACTTGCAATATTTAAATGAAGCTTATAGACAAAACAGCAGATATGTTAAACACTTCTAATAACGTGGTCAAAACCACATGGCTCCTCTTAAAGGCAATCATGGAATTTAAACAGCAAAATAAGGTGCTCGATTAAATATGGAGTCATAGGGGGAGACCTTATTATATATAATTACTTGTAACACACCTGAATACTTTTAACACAGAATCTCATGACTTTAAATAGTTGCATTTCTCCAAACAACAACATAGATCAGCAAACAGATTAGTGTGTTTACTCAGCTTTAAAACAAAGCGTTCTCTGAAGTCGGTGATGACTGTCGCTTTTTATGGCACCCTGTTTTTCACGAAATTGTAGAGCTGTGATCCACAGCAGCATAATTTTACCTGAAAGAAAACATCAGTGTTTTGACCATTTTGTTCTGAAAGTATTAACTGTGGTTTTCATGTTAGCCCTTTTGTTTTTCTTTCCTTCTCAGCATCTTTCCTTACATCTTTGGTAAAGCAATCGCTAAAATGTTAAATGACCCTAATAAAACCGAACCCAGGTTCAGAACTTCCCTGACAGACTCATTCCAGTTTGTGACTTCATGGTAATATGGAAGGAGCTTTAGCACAACTGGTAGGAATATCCCCCCACCCACATACACACACACCGGTCTGCCCGTGAACGTGGGAGAGGAGCTGCCCCCGCTGCCTCTTTCTTCAAGGTGAGCCCAAAGCTCTGTCCTTCCAATGCCCCACTCAGTAAACTGCATTTTACAATTATTTCCTTTGCCTTAGAGGAAGTGGAATAGCGGCCACAGGTATCCTGGCAAAATCCACGAGAAGGCGTATGTTAGAAGTAAAAGAAGTTATCTTCAGAGAAATATCATGTATGGTCCTCAGGATGACTTCTGCAAACCTGGGAAAGGATTCTCCAGCTGGGTCTCTTCTGGAGCTTTGCCGATATGGCTCTGCTGGGAAGTCTTTATAGCCCAGTCTAGTCCTAGTATAACACCCCACTTCATTAAAGGGCTTCTCAGCCGTTCATCCTCCCGACGCTCCTGAGACACGTGGAGTTCAGCTGCGTTACTCATGCAGTGCCGTTGGAGAGACAGGAGAGAAGGAGGATGGTCTGCCCAAGACCTGCAGCCGGCCCGTGGCTGAGCCCAAAGTAGATCTGCTCCCAGTTTCTGCTCGCTCTTCCAGACCTTTCTTTTTTTTGGCACACCCCCAAACTCATCCTGCGGTTCGTGAACCTTAACAAACCTTTCAATGAAGCTTGCCTGGATTTTGGATTCGTAAAGAAATTTGAAACCAAGGCAAGGCTTTGTGTTGGTGTGTGCTGCGCTGTGAAAATTTCACATGCCTGTTTTTCACCCCACTTGTTCAGCCGTAATAGCACGGCACAGCAGGTCAGAAAACTACAAGTTTTACTGGACGGCCCAGTTTATAAGAAGAAAGCGGGTATAGAAAATGGGTTTTCAAGAGTTTATGAAAGTTACCACTTCCTTTGGGAAGCCACATTCCTTGCAGAATCTATTCCTATTCCCACCCATACAATCCCTTTGTTTTTACTGCACTGGTCCTGTGTATCTAAGAATTTGGCACTATGTATTTGTTAAGAGACTCTTCATGTGTAGTTCGAATTGCTCATAAAATCCTGTTTTCCAACCTGTATGGAGAAATACAGAGTAACTAGGTTAACTGAAATCAAAGGAAAGCAATTTTAAGTCTTTCATAAAATTTTAAACAAGAAAGGATAAAGGGCTCTAACAATAGTGGTTTTAATACGTCTGTGCTAGTCCACTCTTGAAACCAGTTTGCAAGTCAGCCGTGAAAATGTGCAGTCTGAAACATGTTTTCTTGCTTGCGCTGAGGCACCCAGCCTGCTAATCTTCATCCCAAATGTAGACATATACTGTAAAAAGCGCACGGCCTGTGCAAACTCTTACTCAGCACAGTAGTCCTTATTTATTCCCCTGGGGCTTTTTACTGCTACCACTACAGTCTATAGATTATTAGATTCGTGGGAGCAGCGTTAGCTCGTACATGAGATCAGGTCCTATGTTGTTGTTCTGAGGAGCAAGAGGGTACAAGAAGCTCTTTTACTTTCCCTTCGTAGCCTGTTTGCGTTGTGGTTTAAGGAACAAAGCTCACTGTCAAACCGCCATTTTAAATTTTATTGTGTCTCCCCAAGCTGTGCTAAAATGGAAGGTAAGCAATCTGCCTCAGTCACAGTGTTGCTGTATTTTTCATTTTCTCAGCGCAGCGAAGGTGGTAGGCAGACATCCGCTTGCAGATCCGATTGTGCTGACCAAAGAATCCACCAACTCTGGCTGCTTCACACTTCCCACCATCTGTTTAGCACTCCCCAGTTCTGCCAGCAGAAGGACTTGCGGGAGAGTTTAGGCAACCCACGGCAGACAACGGCTGCTGGGAGGGCTCAGTGCGCTTCCAGCAGCCATCTGACTTGAAGGAGACTCTTTGTATCCCACTGCTCAGCTCTTTTTGTTAGCCATATTGGTTGGTCTTAAAAACAAAACAAAACAAAAAACAACAACAAAAAAAGACACCACCTCACCCTACGGAACTTGCAGGAACGTTGCTTACATTCTTACCCACTGCTATAGCAACATTATACACAGGTAGGTAGGTAAGTGGGTAGGTAGGCAGATAGATAGATAGATAGATGATGTATAGATAGATTTTTGTTGTGCTATAAAGGCACAGTCTTAAAACAAAAGCTACCGCACACTTACACAAGCAATTGCATCTCCTCACGCTTTTCTCTTAAGCTGTACCTAAGCATCCCAGAACAGGCTGGGGCGCACAAACTTTTCTGTCTAAGGAACCTTGTCCATTTTCTCTACCTCTGCCTTTCAATTTACTGAAGAATTCATTTTCCACTTCTTCTCCAGAATACAGCAAACGCAACAGGGAGACAAGTCTTGCCATTAAAGGGGGTCGAAGTAATCACTGGAGATGCACACAGTTTAGGTGTGTTTTGATGATTCTGGCATGAAACCCGTTGATCTGACCGCTCCTTTTGTCCTGGTTTCATTCTTCATGACATACGTCGTGGATGGTTAGCACATTTTGTTTCAAGTTTCCTGCTCCCTTATTTTATCTCCTTCCTTGTACGAACACAGTAGTTACGAGAAGATATTTACCGTCTATACATCGCCCTTCCAAGGTGAACACATCAGGCCCAGCTTTCAAAGGCATACAACATGAAACGGTATATTAGAAACTTCACTCAAAATTGTTTGTTGGTAATTTTACTCTTTGAGATCTTTCTTTGACAGACTGTTTTTGACAGGCACCTTCACGACAGCTCTGCAGCATCTAAACTGAACTCAACATTCTGCTGCATAAAATGAAAACCACAATCAACAGCAGCAGGACATCCCAGCAGCCCAGCAGATCAAGGAATTTTTTTCTTAAATCTTAGCAACTTTCTGACTGCAGAGCCATATTTTTATTTTCTAAGAGTATCTCAAATGCTGATATCAATTTAGCTTCAAGCATTCAGTCAGTGCACAAACCCCGCTCTTGCCAGTGAAAAGACGTCTGAAACAGCATTTTCTGCAAAAGGATAATTAATGCAAAGTTATTACAAGGCTTGTTCAGAAATGCATTAACCACAAGAAATTTTAAGTGCATTTCTTTTTTTCTTACAAAAGATAAAGGATGCACATAAGTTGACCCATCACAGGCACAGATTATGATTCCCAATTCTGTATTTTTGTTTTAATTATGATTTTAATGTGATTTTTATGAATCACAATATCAAAGCTGACTGCGATGGATAGGGACATAGAGGGTCGTCTAAACCCTTATAAGTGTGCTGAAAGTTTCTTTTGTCTAACACACCAGCTAACTTCTTGATTAGATAGAGACCTAAAAAAACCTCCTCTGGTGGAGAAGATGGCAATCAAAGGTGGAAATCTTCACTGTACAGAGCACCCTGGGGTTTGCTAAATATCTGCAGATCTGCTTGTTGTAAGGGACAATGTTTATGCTTGCAAGTGAATTCCAAGATAGCCTGGCTTCCTTGGGGTTTAATCTCAGCCTTTTTTTGTTTCTTTGATTAGTTGGAAACTGTAGCAGGTCACCCCGGCTCTTTGAAGAATGCAGGGTCTCATTCCAGGGTGAGGCCCAACAAATTTGTGAATGAATGAAAAGTTAATTGAGGAAAAGAGTAGAGCATACTTCAGTCATAGTTAATTTAAGCAAAGCTGATAAGTTAGTAAATAGAAACACCAGTGTATTCTTTCAAGTAGAATTTTTGCTCTTACTGATATCTTAGGTGCTGTTTCTCTGGCCCTTTTAAAGATTGGTGCTTGTCGTAGACACTTTATTATCTAATCTTCTGCCCAAGGAGAGATTCTGTAGTGTTGAGTAATTGCAAATAGATTGAGCTCTGTTAGAAAGTACAGTTAAAAAATAAAAGGAAAGCTTATGCCCTATAAACTTTGTGATTTATTTTTACTTTATCTTCTTAAAAGAGTAGTTTATTTTTTTTTACTAACAAATATTGTGGAAAATAACATGAATGTCATATATCATCATTTTTTAGGAAGGTGAGTGAAACTGTTGAATTCTTCTGGATCTTTATGGTACTAGAAATGTCTTTTGTAACCATTTCAGGATTATGGTAAAATATAAAAATGTAATAACGGCTTAATAAAAGGCATCTATTAAATTTAAAACTTATATTAAAGCTAAAAACGAAATGCAGAAAACTCATATGCAAGCAAATGAAAGGCAGTCTTTCTTCAAGTGTAAAGAAGTGGAAGAGAACGCTGTATTTTGCTAGAGGAAAGCTGCTTAAGGAAAAGGCATAACTGAGCTACGCAATGAAGAAAGGAGAGCGGTGAAAAAAGCAAGGGCCGCAGGCAGCAGCTTTTAAAGCCTCTGTAGCAACATTTTTTATGAGTCAGAGAAGCCACAGCAAACAGCTGGAGATGGAATCAAACATTTTGTCAATTTTAAATACGCTTTGGACTTAGAGCTTGCCACCCACACATCTGAGAGCACCCTGCCATCACTAGTGAATTTAGTCTCCCGCAGTCCTCAGAGGTGAGCGTTATCCTCACGCGGTAGATAAGGAAAACGGAGCAGGAAAAGGTTCAACGATTTGCCATACGTCACGCAAGAAGACTCCAGAAGAGTTAAAGATAAAAGATAGTCTCAATAAAGGTAGAAGGAGCGAGGCTGTGGTACAGTTGTACCGGCAAACCCGAGGGGGAAACACGCTCCAGCGCAGCCGTCGGTGCCCGGAGCTGAGGACCGGACGGCGTTTCCTCAGCTACACCGCCGTTCTCCGGAGCTGAGGACCAGACGGCGTTTCCTCAGCTACACCACCGTTCTCCGGAGCTGAGGACCGGACGGCGTTTCCTCAGCTACGCCGCCGTTCTCCGGAGCTGAGGACCGGACGGTGTTTCCTCAGCTACGCCGCCGTTCTCCGGAGCTGGCGTCAGCGGAGCTGAGATCCTGCTCCCGGGTGCTGCAGAGAGACCCTTCACAGAGTGACTTCAGGTCCGGCACGGTCTCTCCCTGCACATCAGCTGCTTGCCTGTCCGAGGCGGTGACCGTGACACGGATCTGTATAAAGCACTGGAAAATAAGGAAAAGCAAGAGGTCTTGACTTCTTAGACACAGTACTGAAACTTCGTGGATTAATTTGATTTTATTTCAGGTCTAGATTAGGCTCACTGAATTGGATTTTAAAATCGTAGGCGACAGAAGTACGAGACTCCAGTTCACAGATGTCCCATGTCCAAATTTTGCAGGTTTCTAATGGAGCCCTACAAGAGCCCACGTCTTCTCCCTTTCCATCTCTAGCAAAAGGGAATGACTGCAATTCACATGCGGTCTTTGGGTTCCCCTGTGAAGAGCTGGGCCTGCTGATGTGAGCGACTAGACGTTGCCCTCCATTGCTTTGTATTTGTGTATGTGCATATGCACAAGCTAATCTGCAACAAAACTTTATTTGGGGGTCCCCTCAAGCTAAAAACATTGCAGCTGCCATTGCTTTTACTAAAAGAGGAGCCATTTGAGCCATTACAAATCCAAATCCTAACACACGACGGTGTTAAAGGCGACAGGTACAAGTCCACTCCTTACCTGTACACAACAGCTACATGACGAGGAATGAAAACCTGATTTGATTAATGTATGATCATATAATAACACTTGCCATGTGTTCTAAAGATGTCTACACTGGCAGAACTGGTTTCAGGGGTGTGAAAACAGGCCTGAGCTCCCAAGCCTAGTCAGGCAGCAGTTCAAGACAGGCAAAGCTGAGGAGGAGGAGGGAAGAACCTGTGCCTTAGTCTCTGGCCAACTCCACCCTGCGTCTAAGGCACTGAGTCTCCAACCCCACCTTACCACAGATCCCAGTGACTAAAACCCTCCCACACACCCTATTTACTAAGTTAACCAGTTTAACTTTTGTGCTTAAAGAATGCTGGACACAGAAGACATTGTTTGTGCCGTCCAGGTGGGTTACAAACCAGCTGCTTTGCTGCCCCGTAGCTCAGCTGAAGCAGGTATTCGTCTTACAAAAATAGAAACAAGAGTTGCACTCTTTCTGCTGATACCAAGACATCATTATCAGCAAAATAAACAGCAACTGATGAAATGAGAAGCTGAAGTTTTAGTCGCAGGGGCAACTTCTCGCAGCCTTAGGTCGTGTTCTGCTTCAGTAATTGTGGTCAGTCCTCCGCATAACCACAACTAACTAGCACGATTTTAATCATTTTTCACCACGGATCCAAAGTACAAAGGTTTGTTTAAAAATATGCTGATTAAACCAAGAGTGAGCCCACTTCAAAAGCCTTTTCAAAATGGCATACGTGGGTCCAGACCCCCCAAAAAAGGCACCCGAGAGTTGCCTGATGCAGCGGTTCGGCGTTAAGCCCCTGCCCGCCGGAGTGCAGCGCAATACACGTCTCGACGACTGCGGTGCTTGCTGCTGCCTCTGCTCCAAGGGTGCAGGATCCCCCCCAGGGACCCCCCGCAGCCCCTCACCCAGCGCAGCCCTCCCTAACCCCGCTCGCCCTTCACGCCTTCTCCCGAAACGCAAGGAGGCCTTCCCTTCGCCTGGAGAGCCCAGCTTCCCTCCGGCCGGCTGGTTACTAAGCCGTGGTGCCGATCCGCTGCCCCGTTACGGTTACCACAGCGGAGGTTAGGTCGTTTCCCCGGGCGGGGAGAGTTCGGTTTAGTCCCCCCCTTTACCACGATGGGGCTTACACCCACCTCCTGACACCCAGCCTCCAGCCCAGCCGAGAGCAGCAGCCGCCGGGAAAAGGCTTCGGCTTCGCCGCTGCGGCGCTGGCAGAGTCCTGGCCACCGGCTGGGACCAGCTGGAGCGACGTGTTATCGGCTCGCCGGCCAACTGAAAAGAGGTAAACGCTTTTAGAGCTGGGGACCAGAGCGTGGTGGTCTTCTGCCTGAAGCCCACGAGGCTCGTACACCTTCCCCGTCCTCTGCAGATGGCTTTGGTGAGAAGCCCGGTCCAGGAGAGACGTGGTGGGTGTGTGCCGGCCGGGCAGAGCCCTCCTGCGGAGCAGCTGCTTTAATTTACCTTTTGGCCGTGTGGCTGGGAGCCCAGACGTCAGCGCGGAGGGACGTCGCCGCAGCCCGGACCGGGCAGAGGTTGGGCAGCCTGCCTCCCCTTCCCCCTGCCCCCTCTTCGGCCCCCAAAGGCTCAACACGAGAAACTCGGGAAAGCCAGGTCCTGGGAGCGGAACACAAAGCACGTGGAGGAAAGATGCTGCGCTCGTGTCTGCCGCTGCCTTTTGCTCTCCTTTTGAAAAGAGGGACTCTTGGGAGGCTTTGTTGTATTGCCCTCTTTCTTTCTCCTCCTCTCCTTTTAAAGGTTTAATCCTTATTTCCATAGCTCCCTGCTATCCACCGCATTGGTGTGTTTTTTCTCTACAACTGGAGAAAGCGTATTTTATTTATTACGGCTTAAGACGCTCAACTTTTAAATTGCAAGACCTCATTTCCTTTCAGTTTTATTTCCCGTCTCAACTGCCTTCACCCACCCCATCCCCCAGCTGTGGCAAGGAGTGCTCTTATCCTGGGTCCAAACCGCCTCGGCTCGGCTCGGCTCGGCTCGGCTCGGCTCGGCTCGGCTCTCCTCCTCTCCTCGCCGGGCTAAGGCGAGCGGGAAGCGAGGCGGCGGGGGCAAGGGGCACGCAAGGAAAGGAGGGAGCGAGCCCTGCGTGCAGGATTCAAACAGAGACCCCGCAAAGCAGCCGGCTCAATTTAAACTTTGACCTTTTCCCTCTCTCTGCTGGGATACACGACGGGCACTTACCAAACCCAAGCTGGTGAAATAACAGCCCGTTTTGGTTTGGTTTGGTTTGGTTTTGCTAATGATGAAGCCGTGCCAGAGGAAAAGTCAATCTTTTCAGTCCTTTGTAAAGCCAGCAAATGCCTCTGTGTTACCAGTTTAGCTATAGGTGTGAAAAATATTTACAGGCTTCTATTTAAACCTAAATAAAAACAAAATAAAAATCAGTGACCGAGTCTCCTTCCACCCCCAGAAATAATAAACCATGCCTTCCATTCACTCTTCTTTGAAAGTTTTCCTCTTTTAGGCATAGAAAACTGTAATTCCCCCTGGGGAATGCACTTTTAATTATAGCTACCACTTTGGCTTTTGTTTTTTTAATTACAGATTCAGTGCTTAACAACATTATATTTCAAATTAGTTGAGTTCTCTAATTCTTTTAATTTCTTTTATTTTTTAGATCTTTTAAAAGTCAACAGGATAAGTCTTTTACGTCTCTCAGTCAGTTAAGGAAAACAAATGCCATTCCTACTTGATGTTCTTTAAGCTTCAGTGATTTTGTTATTTTAACATCTCTTAAAAGTAAAGAACTTTTCAAGATGTCAATTCTCCCACCAATAAAGTTAATTAAAATGTACATTTAAATGAAAGAGATAATTAATTCACACCATTCCATTTGCTTATTACTTGACAGTCAGGGTATATTAAAAGCTCAGACCTGTGAAAAGAAAACACAGAGAAAGAGGCACAAATAAAACAATCGGCATCAAAATATCATTTTCTGTCACCATTTTCCTACGTTCCTATAATAAAACTGTCAACTGTGTGAAGTTATTTTCTGCTTTTTATGAGCATGGATTATCCTCACTTTCCAGTGAATTAATTTCACTGACACTGTAAATTTTTGTTTGTGCTCGTTTTTCTTTTTAATTTTAGAAGTCACGATAGTTATGGCTATTTCTATATTTAAACATCCCCCTCACCCACCCACACCCCTGAACGGCCGCCTGGACTATCAGTAACTTTTTCCAGTTAATTCTGTATAACAAGTCAGTGTTTCCTTTGTTTGAAAGGTGACTTCTAGAACCACTCAATTCCAAATCGGAATAATACCCATTTCGGGGTTTATTATTATTATTATTTTCTTTACAAAAAAAAAATCTAAGCCGTTTGGGATTGTGAATGGAATGTGGTTTGTTTCAAGACAAATAAACAATGTTTGTGGAAAGTCTAATAATTAGCAAACCGCTCTTGTCTTGTGCAGGGGGCTGTATCGATTGGGGCGCAAACTCCCTCCGGCAAAGCCGACCGATTCTTCCGCACCTACCGTCCCCAAAAGAAAGGCACAGAGGAACGAAGTTGGGTTTGTCAGCAGCTTTCTCGGGTCTCCCTCGGCCCTGCGGCGC
Source organism: Aviceda cuculoides (assembly GCA_035590195.1). Lineage (NCBI taxonomy): Eukaryota > Metazoa > Chordata > Aves > Accipitriformes > Accipitridae > Aviceda > Aviceda cuculoides. The sequence goes on from JAVJGG010000062.1 coordinate 883,891, forward strand.
GGGGGGTAGGGTGCTGCTGCCCGGATCCCAGCTGCCCCCCCCCAGGGCGCTCCCAGGGCACTCCCCGCTTTCCTCCCCGGATCCCCGAAGGAAATCCACGGCTTCCCAAGGGGCTGAAGCCGTGCCCCGTGTGCCCGCCGAAGCCTCCCCAGCAGCCTTCCCGGCCCCGCGGACTTGGGAAGCAAGCCCCGGCAGCTGAGAAAAAGCAGGGGGGCGAGCATCGCTTTTGGCCAGAGCGCGGCGGAGAAGCAGGAGTTGTCGCTTTGGCGTTTGGTAGGTTGCCTCTTTTGGATGGAGAGAGAGGTTTGTGCAGCCCACCTGGGAAAGCAACACGGGTGATGAGGAATCTCGGCTTCTGGAGATCCCCCCCTTCAGCCCCAAAGGCAATCGGATAAGCCCTCCGCGGTCGGCTTTCCAGGGAAGGACAGGCCGGGTTACGGGAAAGTGCGGGCTCAGCAATGGCCAAAACGTCTGCCTAAAGCCTCCTTTATGAAGCTGTTCTTGGGGAGCTGCGAGAAGTAGCTGAGCTGAAGAGCCTTCGTGGTACGAGCTGTCTTTGGCAGTGTGAACACAGTCGATCTGTTCTTGATTGCATGACTGGCTAGGAAATTTTGGCTGCAGTCACTGTGACTGTCGAGAAAAAAAAATGAGTGAAGTACAAAGGCTATTTTGGGCATAATAGCTAGTCATTCTGGACACTAAGGAAATACCCACAGACACACACATCACAGGAGGTTACATCTGTGGAGATGCTACGATAGCTCACACTGTCTCACAGTTTCCATTAAAAAGTTCTGTTTTCAAGGATTTCGTCATTCACCCGTAAGCATTTACTCTGGGGCAAAACTAGACGTAAGGTGTCCCTTGAAAAATGGGAAGAAAGCTGTAAAAAACCTACTACCCAAACCAAGTAATTTGATGCAAAGATAGTATTTTATTAGTAAAAGTTCTAACGAAAAGTGGTTAGTAGTAGAACAACATAAGTGTTTTCTGCATCTATACTTTCAGAGACCATCAATATATTGTATCCTTTTGATATTCCACCTCCCACACGGGATTTTGAAAGCGTTCACAAACATGGATTCTTTCAGAGTTGTTGTCAGGTAAAGCAGAAATTATTCCCATTTGACACATGAGGAAACCAAAGGCCAAAGAGATTCAGCTTGATAAAGGAACTAATGGCGTAAGACGACATGAGTCCCAGCGTCACTAACTCTCTAACTTCTTTCTTCCCAGCATCACCTCCTTCTTCAGGTACAGGTACGTGTCTCCTTGCCTCTGCAGCAGAAAAAATAAAGACAAATTCATTTGATCCTCATTATGATTTAGAACGGTACTGCAATAAATATGTGCTATATCACCTTTGAGACTGCTGTACTCAAGGTTTTTGTCTCTGCAGCGAATGATTGACCATAACAAAAAATAGATGTATTGTCATCCTAGAACATTTCAGCTTTAATCTTGAAAGCAGACAGAGTAATGCATTGAGAGCTGCCAAAGCTGTGCAGGTTACAAGGTGCAAGGTGGTATCTGTCCGGGGAGGAGCTTTCCCACGTTTACCTAAGTGGAAACACCCTTCCACTTAGCACTGGTTGTCAGTACCGAACATTTTCAGAAACATCAATTCATTAAAAATTAAACAAAACCAAAACCAAGACAACATTTCCACCCTAGGTGATCTCTTTTGAGTCATTAGGACACATTCCTCTCACCTTTTCATGCTTTTTTTCCCAACATAGAAAGGGATCTTGTGCTCCCTGATAGCTGCATATAAATAGAAGATCATTGGGCTCCTGGAGCTGAAGCTTCAGAAAAAAGACCCAAGAACTGGAGATGGGCAAATAGGAAACATTCCAGTTCCACTTCGGATGGGCTCACAACCTCAGATGCTGCTGTAAACAATTTCTTGTCTGTCAAGCTCACGACCCCACTTGTAACTTCTGCGACCCCACTTCTGGTCATGACTTTTAGCTTGGGAACTGCTGCTGGAGATATCAAATTGTTTATTTCTAACGCCGTGCTCAGAGCTGCTATCTGCTCCCCCCACCCCGCAACAAATGAAAACACCAGGAGTCAGACTCCAAGAAAGTTGCGAGATGGAAATTTTTTCAATATGGTCATTTAGAGCCTTTTCTTTGAGTCCACCTTTCTGTTTTAACACCACCTCCCCTTCTGCAGGATGCATGCATGGCAACTGCAGCCCCGCTACCCGCCACAAATTTACAGTAAGCAAAGTAACGGTGACCTCCTCTGGAAAAGCTCTGGTAAAAAAGAAATGCAACACAGAGGCCATGTGCTATCTGATACTGTTGAGAACTCACGGCTTTTCCTTAATGTAAAAATTCCCAGTGATTGATGCCAGTCCAGCCCAGACCACGTCTTCCCCTTCCTCCGGCTGAACCCGCAGTGACTCCCTTCGCCAACAGGCTCTGTCCGGGCCCCTGCTCCCAGAAACTGCTGGGAAGGGAGCATGGGGCTGGAAAAGAGGCTGCTCTGGCTCCCAGCTCCTAAATTTGGGACAGGTGTAGTTCCCACATCTTTCCAAACAGCCAGCCATGTGGTATACCTGTAGAGACCTTTTGTCCCCAGCTTTCTGGGGCATTATTGGGATCAAAACTGGGCCGGTACCATTTGGTGGAAGCGAAGAAAAAGGGAGCCAGAGAGAGATCTGTTTTTCACAGGAGAGGGAAGATCTCTCTCCGTAAGGGCAGGGGTTGGGCTGTTCCTTGGTTTCCCTCCTTCCCCGAGCGCTGGCAGCCTGGGAAGCGGTGTGACGGGGCAGGCTGCTGCTAATTAGAGCCAGAATCGCCTCGGCTCGCCAGCTGCCAACACCGCAGCACGCCTGAGTGGCGTGTGGCCTTCGGCGCTTCTTTATGATGCGTAAAGAAACCTTGAAATGGTATTTTTCTTTCAGTGCTAGAAATTCAGGTGTTGTTCAGCTTGGAAATCTCCCTGGCAACCAGGGAGCAAGGGGGAACAATGACATTACAAGAGCCAGGAGAGCGAAAGCCGAGCAACAGAGAACCATTAGCGGAGTTGCCAGCTCTAATGGTTTTCCATATAGGCTGGCGGATTTCAGACCCTCTGAAGGTTTTGGAGGGATAAACTGGGTCTGGAGCTGCCCTGAGTGGTCCTTCCCTTTCTCCCAGCTGCCTCCCAGGGAAAAAGTCACCCAGAGGTGCCCCAGCTGCATCCCTTTAAAGGACCGGGTGCCCAAGGCTTTGCTTTCCAGCTGCCTATTCTCCTGCTCACCACTTCCCAAGAGAGGGGACGCAATAGAGGCAGGCATACAATGAGAAGAGCTAAAGAAATAGTGGTAGCTAAGATTAGCTGCTCAATTAATAAATGCACTAGGCTAAATTGTGTTTGGAGGAAGGAAAGATAATTTTGGAGGCTGCAGGGCTGAAGGAACTTTGCGCATGAAAGTTAACCCGTATTTATAGAGGAGAGGAGTGCGTAATTACGATTCTGTGTAGGGGCTGGTGGAGTTCCTGGGGAGGCAGTCCGAGTAACTGTCATCCATCGTAACAGTGCTTGCGTTTCCAGCTCGCTCTGTCGGTGCTGTGGGTGAAGTCAGGGGTTGGAACCGTGGCTGTAGGGTACAGAAGCTGAGCTAGAAATGGGTTATCCTTCCTCAAGGTCGCAGGACTGTGCACAGCAGCCCTGCCCACGGCTTTGGGGCGAGTGGGGGTGGGAGAAAAGCAGCAAGTGGTTTCTCTGTGGTAAAGCACGATTTGCTAATTATTTCTTACAACGATGCTGCGAAGAACTCTGTTTGAGCAAGTAACCACGGTTCTGACGTATTATTCCAGGGACTTAATTTTGAGTTGTAGGTACCAGGCCTGATCACCACCTGGTCCTCGTATTACGATAAGTTCTTCCGACTTGCTTCATCTGTCATGTTACAGCTGTTTCTTTGTTTTGCTGATCAAAGAAATACTTATGGAATGGCAACAAATTAAATCTGGAAGAAAAGTCTAGGATAATGGTAACTCGGTGGCGCAGATAATGGTAACTCCGTAAATGGAGTTGTAAGTCAGTTCTGAAAAATCTCCCCTTGCTTTTCCCAAGCTATTTCACAGTTGCTCTGTATGTTAACATGTTCCACACAGGGGTCAGCAGTAGTTAACCATAATGAGGTAATTACAAGGTACATTGAGTACAGATGTATGTTAAGGGACATACATTAAGGATGTAGACTAACGGTGCTGTGGTGACAGCAAGTTCAAGGCTTGTAGTAGTGTTCTGTACATTGAATGCCTTTAATACCACTTTTTTTTTAAAGTAGGCTTTATCAGCTTTGCTTTTCCTGACTACTGTATGTATTACCATGTGTATATTTATCTGTGTGTGCGGAAACTAATGACAGAGGTCAGGGATGTCAATCTAATGATGCAAAACAGGTAGTAGGTGTGTTTGTATTTTTCGGTCCGAGCTTTCTTTGTAGATTTATAATGACCCCATCGCTGTTAGAATGAGAAAATACATTTTTGTAATCTTTTCGCGTGTGTGATTTTGAAAAAATAGCTGCAGAATAGGTGAAGAGGGAGCATAGGAAAGTTGCTCAAGTGAAACAGCTGCACTGGCCACGGAGCAGAGGAATAATGTGTGAAAGCAATTGAGAATGAAGGCTAAACATATGTTTACATCATAAGCAGAGCTCTTGTAGATGTCTGAGCTACCTTAAGTGAGGCAGTGTGGGTTCTCCTGGCAGGAGGCATGCAGCAGCTGTAAAACTTGCTTCAGGTTGGCTAAGGCTCTACCTTGGGTGGTTAACTGTGCTGAAGGATGCACTGCCGTGATATTCCAACTAGCAACACCTGAGCTGGTAGTTTAATACCCGTCCCCAAGCTGTGGTGGTGTGCAGCTTGCATCTCTGCAGCGCTAGAGGCACTGAGGACGAATCCTGAATCTTCTTTTGGAGAGAATGAGGAACCTTGCTGAGGGTGAAGGATGTCGGTTTTTGAGCACTAAGGTGAAGTAGTTGCAGTTTGGGTCTTGGGATGGTTCGGTGTCGATCAGAAATCTCACTCTGTAAGGATGTTGTGTAATTGTATTGGTATGCACCTACCAATAAGATAGGATGATGAAAGAGTAACAGAAAAATCTCATGAGTATATTGTGTATTCAGCGTGAGGTTTGAATAGTATGCTGTTATCAATACAGGAAGTCCCAGGCTTGAGAAGGATAGCAAAACTATCGAAGAGCTTAACAAAAAATATCCAGCACGTTGAAAGAAGGTGCGGTAGAAGCAGCAGCATTCTGGTGTTTAATTAAAAGACCACCACCAAGATGGAGGACACGTTTTGATGGAGCTGGCACCCTTAACTTGGGTGTTTTCCACAGTGTGCCTGACTTTGCAACTTGATTCAACTGTGGATATTACTGTCGTCAGTAATACACAATAGAAATTGTGTGTTATACCTTACAGGCAATTAAATTGCCCTAGGGAGAATGAGCCTTTGCCCAAACCAAGGTAAGGGAGTGAATTTTGTGGCGTGGTTACCCGTACGGGGGTACCAGGGAGATGCAGTCACGCTTACATGAACGCACACGTGTAAAGCGGGACTCTCGCTTACCTTGCTAATGGGACTACCAGCACGAAACTACCGCTTTTAGTAATACTCGGAGACATCATCAAATTAAACCCGCCTTGACGTTTCAAAGTGGCGAAACCAACAAACCCCCAAACCCCGAAGGCGAACGGAGCGTTTCCCACCGCGTGCGGAGAGTATCCTTACAACCCGAAGGGACAGAAACACCCATTTCTTTTTAAACCGCTGGGTTTTTGTTTGGGTTTTTGTTTTTGTTTTTGTTTTTTCCTCAAGCCAGCGCCCAGGCGCTCCCAGGGCTCCGGGCAAGCGGCGACCGAAGACGTTCCGCAGGAGCGGCCCGGGGACAGAAATCGCTGCCGGCCCCCGCCCGCCGGGTTCCGCCGTTCTTTCCTTCCCCCGGGGGGGGGTCGGCGGGCCCGGGGCGGG
>JAVJGG010000062.1:891816-929633 GCA_035590195.1 Aviceda cuculoides
GGTGGGTGGGCTGGGGGTGAGGGGAAGAGCCCGCCGATCTCTAAAGTACATCCAATCGATAAATAAAATGCAGACTTTGTGGAGAGAGGGAGGGAAAAGGGTTGGGAGCGTTAATGCACCCGAGGCAAACAGGCAGGCTCCCGACTGCGCTTTTTCTGGCTCTGCTGTCGTGTCTAAGTAGCGGCATTCCCATTAGAGGTGGAATAGTAATTTGGTTTGGTGTTTGTTGTTTTTTTTTTTTTTCCCCACCTTCTCTAGGTCAATTTTAGGACTGTACAGTTTACAGTGTAAGTCACTATAGAAGAGGGGGGGAAAAAAAAAAAAAAGCTGCTTGGCACCGGCTGAGGGTTGTCCTCCGCGGCGCAGTACAAAGCACACTGCCAGGGCCTGCGGTGGCAGCGGGGGGGGCACGGAGGATGCCAAGACAATACGGCAGCGCTGGGGACATCTGCCACTCCCAGCCAGCTGGGACTGGGACTGGGGTCCTGTCTGCTGAGGGGAGAAAACTACCTCTGGGGGGGTTCTCCCCAGTCACGGCAATGTGCTCTTGCGCCGAAGTGCCTTGCATTAGAACACTTCTGGTAGACTGGAGTAGAAAAAGCGTGTGACTGTTTTTAACGGTGGTGCATGACGTTTTCCATATAAAATAGTTGGGATAAGGTGTCAGAAAACTGCATGCAATCAGCTCCAGATCCCATCCCCCCCCCCCCCCGCCTATCACGATACCTTGAACTTTTTAGTACTGCGAGTAAGTTGAATTTAGCCTTATGTGATCAGTGATTTTGTTACTTTATACTGCTTACTGGTATGCCTTGATTAAACAATTAAATACGCTTTTATTGTATCATACTAATTATTTCTTTCCTGGCTAAATGTGCACAAGTGGAAATTACTGAATTTGGTGAGTAACAGCTTAGTAGAGTTTAGGTTCCTCCCCCCGCCCCAGTTTGTGCCCATCTAGCAGTAGACAAATGCATAAAGAAGGTGCTACCAGGCCTATCTCTGAGCCTATTTTGGGATTCCCTTGCCTTAAAAAAAGCCTGGTAGCACACGGCAGGGCTGCAGCTGGAGCAAGCTATTTTGAATGCTGGGTTGTGCCAGGAACTATAATTTAGGGTAGTCCTGTGGCTGCTGTACCTTGTGTCAGGAACTCGATTAGCCTCTCGAGAGGAGAGGTGAAAAGAGAACTGCAAGTCAGTTTGGCATCTCCGGTACCTTGGGTGTCAGCTGTGTCATGCTAAGGACAGGCGTTTAGTCATTCTCAAGAGTTTTGGAGATAAGTAATAGTATTTTTTTAATAAGTAATAGTATTTTAGCGCTCTCCACGTACATAATAACCCTTCAGATATCTTTCCGCTTGTACAGTCAGCAATGGTCAGCTGCAAGTATTGCAATAGTAAAACGGTTACTTATTATGTGTGGCCACGTAGTACAGGTGGAGCTTATGGTGACACCCTGTGCTTGTGTGTGCTGGGATGTTATAAAAGCCGTTTCCATTGGGTTGATTGTAGCCTTCAAGTTACTCAGCCTTTACGTTGTAATTTTCTGTCTGGTTTCTTTCCCTGAGTGAGTTTTTCAGGAGCTATTTCAGAAAAAAAATGATGCAGCTCTGTTTAAATACAAAGAAAAATTGAAAATGCTAAAAGCACTCACCTATTGTTTTACATTGTAACTGTATTCTCAACCGGGTTGTTTTTTCAGTGTTGTGGGGTAGAGAGTTAAAAGTAGGCAGGAACCTGGGTCAATTAGTAGCAAGCTTTTTAGTGAAATACTTGTACTTAGTGTGATCACTGGGGCTGGATTTTTATCAAATGAATGTTTTTTTTTAAAAAAAAAAAAAAATCCTTACATCCAATTAACCCAGCCTGTGCTAGCTAGGAGAACTATCGTTGCATTGTACATTTGCCCATGGAATAGGAATCATATTAGAGGAATAGGGCTACCATACATCTGATTTTTTTTCCCCTTGGATGACAGCTCTCCTTCCCCTCACCCGCCCTCCGGGTCCCATCTGGGTAACCTTTTCATAATTGCACTCTGTGTTTTAAAATCTCTGCCAGAGCAGGAACTGTGGCTTTTTGGTTTGTTTTCTCTCTCTCTCTCTCTCTTTTTCTTCTTTCTACTTTGTTTTGCTATAGGGAGAACTAGACAAGGGTGGGCTTGGTCCTGTGCAGTATGTAATGAGAGAGTGGTAACCGCGCGCCGGGGGAGAGGCAAGCGATGCAACGGCAGCAACGTGGAGACACGAAGTGGAATGGCTTGGTGCGGTTCCAAACCTCAGAAAGCCGTTTGGAGGATCGTCCTTGGGAGAGAGGATGCCCTAGGTTGGGCTGATAAGGAGAATAATGCTAGTGCTTGAGGGGGCTTTGGGCACAGGGAAAGATTGGGGTAGTGTTCCACCAGGCTGGGAAGTGTTTGGGGAAAGGTACGAGAGGTTGGGGTTTGACGACCCCCTCAAACTTGGGGTTTGAGGATCTCTGAGTCAGGAAAATTTCGGATTGTCTCCCTGGGCACTTCTAACAAGGACTTCAGCTTGTGGTAAGGAACACATTCAGGGCTGCTGAATGTCATCTCCCACCTTAAAACAGGACAAGCAGTAGTGGTGGGCATGCCATATGGATCTCTTGCAAACCTGCTGCAGAAACAGATCACAACGCCTACCGCTACTGTGATACTACCGAACCTTTTGGACGCAGTCAGTAAGGTTTAGGGGACTGTAAATGGGAAATATAGCCCCTCTCCAGCGCTCTTTCTCCCTCTCCTTCCTTCTGTTCCTCCTTTGTTGGACTCTTCCTTACTAGGTAATCTTGCTGGAAGAGGAGGATTTATCCCCGGGAGGCTTCATCCTACGGTAAAGGCTGCAGAACAATGTATGCTGAAGGCGCTGGGAATTAATCTTTGCACCCCTCCTACCTCCACCCGTATGCCCAGCATTCCTGCTCTAGCACTTTGCGGAGGGTAAGGAGAAACACCTTAGCTCAAATAGGGAAGAGAAAGGACATCTCTTCTGCCCTGTCGTTAAGGTGGAAAAGGTGCAGGACTGATATCCAGAAGGCTTGAAAAAAACGGAGAGGAAGGGGCACGACAGGGCTGGTTGGCGCAGGGTGGTGCATGGTGTGGCACAAGCTGAGTATCATGGGTATTGTAAGATTCCAGTAAGATCATCCACCTTCTTAGGCTAAGAAATTTAAAGTTTTACCACCATCTTAATATTTGAATACGTTCTGAATTATGACGCTAGTGACACCTGCCCTTTGTCTATTTGTCAGTATATACTTAAATCTAAGGCTGAAGTTCCATTGGTTTAGGGTTGGGTTTTTTCCCCCTTTTTCATGTTGCTGTTGAATTTGGACATACCTCATTTTCTGTCTCAACGCATCCTTACCACACTATTTTTGGGGAGGAGGTAGTATTCCCAGATGAGAAACCGAGGCAAAGAGAGACTCCAAGGAAGTCTTGATGAACGTGCACATTTTGAGGTGAAACCTCAGAGTCCCCCAGCTGTAAAAGCTCTTCCTCCTCCCTCTCTTTTCTACACCCAGTGCGGACTTAGTGGGACCTGAGCTCTCCACCAGCGTGCTGTGGTACAGTGATCTCTTACGGCACGCGATACAGGAGAAGCTACAGTGCAGAGCATTTTTCCTGAGTACTGTGCATGCAGCCTTGCGCCAAAGCTATCCCATGCATGCGTCTTGTGGATCTTTTCAAGACAGTAGTGTCTGTCTTTCCAGTCCTGTCCCTGTTAGAGAGAATTCCAGCTAAAAGGCGCTTCTGACCTCAGACTCTGTGATGATGCTTACGGGCAAAGCTGGTTAGTTCTCAGGGAATAAGCTAAACATATTCAGCATAGATGGTCAAAGAAGCTCAATGGTCACCCTGAAAGTGACCCTAATAGACTAATCTTGGCATTCAGAAGTCTCTGGCATAGCTGGGAAGTGAACCCAGACCTCCCCGGTGCTCCTTCTGTTTGCTAAACATGAGCTCTGCTTCACACTTATCACCCATTCTGTTTCCCTCCTTTTTTTTTTTAAAATTTTTTTATTCTCTCCCTTTAGCACTTTCCTACTCCTTTTACTCTTCATATTCTGTTTTCTTTCACTTTTTGACTTCAACTTAAAATGCTCTATTTAAAAAGGTAGGGGCCAGATCCTCGGAGCCAGCCAAACCACACATGGTGCAGGCCCAGGGTATGGGGAGGGGGAAGGTGGCTCTAAGCCATTTTTCATCTCCCTGGATTCTAGGTTGACTTGATGCCAAAGTGGCCCCTGGCATAACCGAGAGCAGGAATGGTCTAAATTACACTAGTTAGAACAGTTCCCAAGGGCCTATCCTATGCCACTTGCTCCTTTCCGCCTTGGCCACCTATGAAGGCCTCCTACACTGCCTTATTTTGTGCAGGGATTTCCTACATCAGGGAATGCCCAGCTGCCCTATTACGATACAAAGGTGATGGAGAATCATTCCCTAAGCATTTCCAGTATAAATAAAGCAATTCTGTAAAGAAAATTACAGAACTAACAGACCGTTAGAATTTGTCATCTTAATGACTTTGCTTGAACATCGCATTTTTCCTTCCTACCTTCTGTGTGTATTTGACAGGGAAAGGGCTTGTTTTTAATTAGGCTGTAAAGTCTTCAAGGTGGGGGCTGCGTAGGTTGAGTAAAGAATGGTCTGGAGAACAATATAGAAAATGTTTTATACCATTAGCAAAATCAGATACTTTTTTTCTTTGATGAGAATATTGCCTGTGGTGCTAGTCATGCCATTTCCACAAGGAGACTGCCAGTATGGAGATGTGATGTAAGGGTTGGAACATGGGAAGACTGCAGTGAGACTGAAAGGATTGGAACTAATCCACTCGAAATACAAGTAAGAGAAGTTATAATAAAAAATAACTAAATACAATCTTAGGTTTGACTGGGAACTCTCTTTTTCAAGGGGTGTTTCTAGTGAAAGATGGCAATCTGAAAACCAGCCCAAGAAAATTATTTTCTTATACAAGGAGGTATCGACTGTGGCACTTGAGACTTTACCAGCATCTTGTAGTGAAGAATATAGCAAAATATTCCAAACGTGGTAACAAGAACATCCCCTGTTACAGTTAATGGTTTAAAAGATGCGTAGTTTGCGTAGGGAGTAAAAGCTTATGCTTCACAGTTCATTATGGCTCATAGTTTAAGACAACTTTTTAGGGGTTAGAATGCGATTTCATGAGGGCAGACTACCCCATGGCTACCTGGAAAGGATTTCTAGCAGCTAACTCTGAGGTATCTTGTTCCACCAGTTGACACAACTTCCTGGACTGAGCAGGTCTTGGGTACGATTCTGTACTGCTGCGTGTATGCAGAGAGAGGGAGGGTGAGGGAGACTTGGCTTTGTATTTGGGGAGATCCAAATCCTTCTTTGGGACCACTGAGCGCTCTCACGTTACAAACAACTATAATTTTGATCACAACAAATATAGTCAGAAGGCAACGCTGGGACATAGTGGAATGCCAGCTGAAAAAAGAAGCCAGTCCTAGAGCCGAACAGGTTATCTTCAAAATGTGTGGGAGAGTTGGGGTTTTGAAGTGTCTGATGGCCTGAAGTAACCTTTGAATTTTAGCTACCATCCAACAACATCTTACCTTCCTCTTGAAAGTGTTGTTCTTCATACCCACATCTTCTACCTTTATGATGGTAAGTTTCCAGAAGGATTGCGGTGTGGTCTAACTTTGACAGTTTTAGCAGAAAGCTTTGTTACGTGCTATTGTCCAGAGGAATTAGAATTTGAGCTAAAGTAACAAACCCAAGTTTGAATTGGCTTTGGAAAGATTCGTGTGTTCCTGAGCTGCCTTAGCTGTAGCCAGTAGATCTCTGTCCTGCTGCTTGTGTTGTTACACATACCTTCCATCAGTATTTTAGGCACTAGGTACCAAAGCTGGAGCTCTGGTATATATCTTGTGTGTGTTTCGCTCCCTGGCGTTATTGGGAAGTCATACAGCCTCCTCACATGGAAAGCTCACTCAAAGAGTTGAGGAGAAAGGTTAGGGACATTTTGCTCCATGTCCTCCTGGAATGATTTGTTTTGGAGAGAGGGATTCGCAAGTGGAAACGTGAATTTTGACTTGCCTTTGCTTTCTGACCCTGGCTACGGATTGTGAAGACTTACAGGGTAGGAAGGTTCTCTTGTGTGTAAGAGCTGTTCGTAGGAATGACTTGTTCTGCCTTCCTGCGCTGGCTGCTTTAGTTAACCAGTGTTTGCTGGGAGTCCTAGGTACAGGCAGAGTAATGGCCCATGTGAAGGAACATCTGTGCAGTGAAACTGCCGCGGCAGACGTCTCCTTTTGAGCAAGGAGAGGAAGACTTGTCTGCTGAAAGGATCCTCTCTCATACTTGTTCACTCAGAAAAGTTAAATCAATGAGAAATTAAAGATGTTTTTGCCTGTCAGATACAAGAGAAATTATTCCTTGAGTTTCTTGAGCTTCCGTAACTGTTGTGTGTCAAGAGTGTGGAATGGCAACTGGATGATCAGACTTTTAAAGGGGTGTTACTGTCATCAGAGGTCTTTTGAAGAAATAAGACGCAGATCACATCCGTAGGACAAATTTTTCCTTGGTTTCCATCTCCAGGGGTGGCCTTGTGACCTGAGGCTGAATTGCATTGCTTTTTGCTTCACGTTGTCAGCTTTGAGAGACTGGAAAAATATCTTCTTGTGTGATGGATCGTTTGTCTAGGTATTAAGCTACAGGCAGCACCAGATAGCTAGTGTGCAGACTTCTTGCAGGTCAGTCGGTGTTCAGTTTTAATTCAGTTCAGTGAGATTTTATTGGCCTGACAAGCTACCCTAGCACATGCACATGCTGAAAGTTTAGCAAAATCACACCTACTAAAATTGCCCTCTTTTATAGGGCAATTTGTGAAGCACTGGTAGCACTCAGGTGGCGTGTTACAGTGTCAGCAGAGGCTTTCCGAACTTATTGCTGCCACTGACCAATGAAAGCACTAAGACGGACTTGAATAACTTCCATTTTTCACAGATAGCTTAAATAATCATGCGATGGCACTTTCAAGTCTGAAGTCATTCTGTCATGCTTTGGGGAAATCTTAAGAAAGTTAGTAATGTTTTATGACATCTGCACTGAGCTATCTGGGTACAGTATGTCAAATCTGCGGTAAGGATTTGTGCTCTCCTACCCAAGGAAATCACAGCCCCCTATGGGCAATTTAGCCTTACAGTAGAGTTGACAGGTAGATACTGTTCTAATTTTATAGGGGCAGAAACTGAGTTGATATGATTTGAGCAAAGTCTCATTGGCTGTCTGTAGCAGGACCCAGAAAGAAGATGGATCTGTTTTTGACTACAGATTCAGAAAAATGGTGTAAGACGAGGTCTAACCGAATTGGTCTAACTGTCTTGAGAAAGATGGATTTAGATGGAAACATATCAAGGGATCTGAACTAGAACTCACTGATGTCAGGCTGATAAAGCATCTCTCTCTGTCTGAGCTGGAAGCCTCTTTGGATGTCTAGTTCAGCTGTGGATATGCAGACAACAAGGACTATAAGGAAGAGCAGAACCTACAACCAGTACATCACCAGGGCTTATTACATGTCTCAGAGGGAGATGGAATGGTGTTGAATGAATAGTCTTTAACTTACCAATTCAAATTCATGAAATGGAATAAAATACTTTACATTCTAAAATGGAAATGTGTCATATAGATTGGAGAAGGGAAAATTCATTCAGCAGGAAACTCCAATATTTTGATGTGTGTTTTCATCCAGAGCAGATATGAGATGTTAAAACCTTTACTGAAGAGAATTTTTCCTGAAAACTGTTATTCACAGTGTCAGAATACTTCACTGCAACACTTTCAATCAACTCCAGACACAATCACATCACTTATACGTGTAACAAAAATGAGGGACATAACTAGGTTTGCAGTCAGTATAGATGCCAGCATTTGCAGGTGCTGGATTTGTTTTTCAGTGTCAGTTCAGAATGTTGGTATCTCCATCACTTCTACTTAGCTGCAGAGCCGGAGCCTGGCAGCAGTTCTTTTGGCTGAGAACCACTTATTTACATGTGGGAGTTACATAATTTTGTTTGTTGGTTATGTGACTTAGACTGTGGGTTTCATTAACTGATGAGCTGAGATCTCTTAATGATGCTTGAGAAGCCCTAAAGAGGCTATGAAGCTGGCCACAGAGGGATCTTCCCGTGCCACAGAGGGATCTTCCCATGCCAGATGAATGCCAAGGTCACCGTCAGTGACTGTCAGCTTGTGCCAGGGGTCAGACTGCTACAAGCCCCGTGTGTTCCCTGGAGGATCTGAGCTCAAATGAACACACCTGCCTGGTCTTGAAAACTCAAATCTTTACAGTACGGTAGCACAATCTACGATTCTAGCACAGAGGAATATCTGATGTAGTCTAGCTGAGTGCATATCGTGGCATGTGGGAAAGGTAATGCAAAACACTAGGAAGGATAGGGCGCACTGGTCATAGTTATTGGCAGCTGCTGATTTTGCCTTTCACGTAGCAGTTTTAATTGCATTAAAATTTGTTTTGAGTCCCAGTGACTGTTCTACTGGTGGCTTCATCCCTGCAGTGCGGGCATAGCTGCTCACGCAGATGAGTAGGTGATACCGCAGCTGACGGTGAAATAGCTGAGGGAAGGAATGGTACGCAAAAAATATTTTAGAATGATAATACAAATGAAGTAAATTGACATTGCTTAGTTCTAACTATGCATGCTTTTCACAGCTCTAGTAGCTGTGACTTTTTGGATTGTGTTCTAGAGGAAGGAATAACTTTATTCTTTTGACTCTTATGACTGTGAGCAGCTTGACTGGATTGACCGATGGCAGCGGGAATACTTGGGGGAGAAGAGAGGGTCAGGATCAGAACCATGCAGAAGCGTCACCATTCGGGCAAGGACTTTTCCCAAGCCTCACGTGGAAGCGTTGCAGATGGGGACTTGGATGCGCTGACAGCTGTACGCGAACATTCGAACGATGTCTGCCTGCAGTTCTTGACTCGGGCCAGTGCGGTTTGTCCTTTGCCTTTATATGCACCAAATTCACCCACAACATTTTTTAGATATGGAAGTATTACATGTGGTTAGTAGCCAATTTGCAAATATTAAACTTCCCAGTTGTTATTACAAAAATGGTTTTAGAAGCGGCTAATCATCATTATGGACTGGTTTTATAAAACATAAACCAGCTAGTTTTCAGCTACAAAACAGCTCCCACACCACTACTGGCTTCCAACTTTTAAAATGGCCAAACCAATGTTCTTGAAAATGTGCTGAGATGAATTTGTACTTACTTGGAAGCCTGATGTAGAATCATATGCAGTGTGACAGGCAGTTAAACCTCTGTGGGATGGGAGAAAATCCTGTTTTAATGGAATTGCTCGGAAGTATCCTATAGTACTGCTCCATTCAGTTTTAATACAGCTTTGTGTTGCTTCCTTCTTCCTCATTCTTCTGAACCCTCGTGCAGAGACTGCTTCCAGACGTTTACCCTCACACTCTCTTAGTCTCAAGTGAAATTACCCTTGTGATTGTTCCACATATATTTCTTGTTTTATACTGATCTTTCTAATCCTGCACTCCCTTTGTCTCCCTTGCACCATCCTCGGAAAATCACTGTCCCCCACTTTCTCGATGCGTTTTCAGCCTTGATACTCTTCACTCGTCTGTGGGAACCACAGTTCCTCCCATAGCGATGCTGGTCCAGACAGACACGCAGTCAGTTTTCCATCCCCATTCAGATTCTGTCCACATGCATCCACCCTAATCTTTTGCTTATCTAATGCAGATCCTTTGGGCAAAGTCTGAAATAAGGGTAAGAACTCTGTGACTGGAAAGGTGCCAGCATGCTTTCCATGCTATAGTAATTTATTACATATTTTAGAATGAAATTTTCCAGCATATAATTATAGAGAGGGGCAGTGTCCATTTATTAGAAGTCCCATTCTCTCGTCTATCGGTTACAGGTGTTGCTGGGTAATACTACTGTAACATGCACCTGTTATTCCCATTTTTCATGCTATGCCTTTTCACTCGTAATTCTAGTCTCCTTCTCAGGCCCTTGTGAAATTGTACTCAAACGAAAGCCACAAATGGTGCAGTTTAACCTTGCTCCACAGCCTGCGGACAGCTGAATGCTCACAGAGGTTTACTTCTCACTACAGCAACCGTCCTTTTAGAAAGTTGCCTGTTCTTCCTCACTGCTAAACAAATGGCAGGCATGCTTTCAAGAGAAATGAGCAGAAAATAAGCGTCAGCATACTGAGGTGGCTCCGAGTTGCTCTGATGGCTTAGAATGGCCATGAGAAACTGGAAGGGCAGAGTGGGATGCTGGAAGGTGAATAAAGGGTGAAGAAGAAGTGGTATTAGGAAAAGCTGTTGGTTGTAGTCTTTTCGCTGAATACACATGCGTAGGCACTGAAAACAATGTCATTTTTGCCAATACGCTATGGTGGTTATCTTCCCCAGACTTCACAAACTGATCAACATCAGTTTTTCACATAGGAAACGACTAGAAGAGTTATTGCTGAGCATTGAATAACCTGGGATCTCAGAACCTGTTTCCACTTAGTGGAACTGTCATCCTGCCTTTTCCTTCAGAGACCCAAAAAGTGAGAGAGAGGCCTGTATTCAGTAACTTGGGTCTTACTGACTCAATTAAAAAAATGTATTTTTCCTAGGTTTTAAAGGGTAGTTAGAGCTCTCCATTAGAACAGTTTTTGACAGCAGAATCCCAGAGAAATGCAGATGGTAGTTGACAGCTGCTAGCCTAATGATAGAGTGCATTTGTAATGATGGTAACTCATTATCCATGTAAATATAGCTTAGCAATTTTTAAGTAAACATGAAGAAATCTGAAAGAGAAGACTAACGTAATACATTCTGTAAGAAGAAAGGGCTAGCCGTAGTAACTTTTTTCTTTCTAATCCTTGGCTATGAGCTGCAGGCTGTTATTCTGCCCCAGTACATCTGTGCATATTTAGACACTTTGGTATAATCCATGAGAAGAATCTTGCAAACATGTTTGTTGTTTGAGGTTCTACCCTACCACTAGGATATGTTAACTAGTTAAAGTGAAGCCACTAATTTAGATTGTTTATAAAGAAGTTTATTGTTGGTGGCTTTTGTGGAACACATTAAGTGTATAGATTTCAGAGGCATGATTTTTCTTTAATTACATGAAGCTCTCAGGTGGAAAAGAGCTTCTTAAGTTAATATGGTCTGGTTTATTGCCTTTAAAAAGTTTGTCTGTCTGGTCCAATCAGTCTCTTGTCACTGTGGAAAAGTGCGATACATTCCAGTTACGTCAATTACTGGAGTATGAAGCTGAATATAATAGAGATTAAGATTCAGTAAATCTACAACACATAGAAATATGTTACTGTCTGGCTGCTGTCACTTTTACAAAATAGGTAGAAATTGGAAAGATTAGGGGGCTATAATTTCAGTAAATCCACTCATTTTAGAAGTCTGCAAGTTGGGGCAGCCACCTGAGACAGCTAAAACCTCAGTGAAGCAAAGAAGCAGCAAAAATATTGAATACTTCCAATGTGAATGGGTGGTTCCTTCCCCATGACAAGAAACATTTACAGTGCTCCTGTAAATCTTCCCAAGTGCTTCACATTTTGCTAAATATTTATAAGATCTTCATGGAGCTTCATGAAGGTTTTTTTTAGGAACGGCTCCTGACTTAATTTTTGTCTTAAGGACCTGCCCTTCCCGGGGCTTATCCTGCTCAAATTTTGTTGAGACTGGGGGTTGATTACCCTCAGGTTCTTGCAAGACTGGGCCCCGTGGGAGAATTTCTTTGATTAGTTAAACTGGTGCACTAGAAGTTGCTGAATTGTCTCCCATTTTGCTTTCTATTGATGGCCAGTTACTGTATAGAACACTCTTTACAGATGGGTAGAAGCACATGAGAGTCTATCAGACAGAAATTGTCTGGTTGCCATGAACTGTGTATTTAGTTCTTGATTATCGCGGTTTTTTGGCAAGTGAAAAGGAAGCAGGAGTTAGTGATATTTTGTCGTGTTGCTTTGCTCAGATTATAGGGGAGAGATGGTAACTGGGGAATTGATGGCAATGATACTGGTTGCACTCCTAAGCTTGCTGTCTCAGCCGGGTTCTTCGCTTAGTAAATACACCAGCTAGCTGCTACAGTGTAGTTCAGAACCTCAGAAAGGCCCAAGCCGTATCTAGCTCTTCTCCTATATTAGTTCATGTTTTTATCTTTAGCTCCTTTCCATTCCAAGTGGACTTAAAGACAGACTTTTCTAATATGTATGTAAAAATGAGTTTGGTAACTTAATGCAGAGAAAATGAAAAAGGAATGAAATCTTTGAGAATTGCTTGGGTTTGTTCTTTTCTGTACTGTTAGTTACCATCTGTCCAGCTTTGTTGAGCTGTATTAAATAGCATTTTAGAGCTGGAATAAAAAATTTTATCCACCTTTGGATAAGCTGTAATTCCCAAGTATTTGAAACCCTTATTACTCCAGGAAAAAGGAGAGTTCTGTAAAAGAATTTCTGGAGCTATTGATGGTTTTGAATTATTTTCCATGAGAGAGAGACTTATGAAAGGTACGAGACTGACAAATAATCAAAACTGAACTAACCTGCTTATCCTTTGAACATGCAGAACCCAGGCAGCAGCTGTGGACATTACTTCACCACTAAGCTGCCGGTCTGTTCATACCTTGCTCTGCAGGGAACACGATTGTTCACTCTCCGCTGTGCTTGTGTCTTTGGCCTTGCTTACAGGGGCGCCAGGGATGATCTAAGTGAGCTTGTCCATCAGGAGGAGATAGAAAATTAGCCATTTGTCTTAAGCTTTTAAACAGCATATGTAAAAATAAGAATTAAAACGATCTCTTTCGAATATGTAGCAGTAGTATCTAGAAGAGAACATTAAATGTCATTCAAAGATTTAAATCTTTGAATTATCTTGTACTTCAATACCTCTAATAAACCAAAAAAAAAAAAAAGTGCCTGCATCCACAAATAAAGCTTTTTTATATCTTCATACACATGCTGCCAAAACTAAGACAAAATACAATTTCTGCTTAAAAAAAAAAATCCCATGAATTACACTTACTCTAATGGCATGGTTGCTATAAAAATACATTGATAAATCACAGGAACAGCCATTCTTGCTCAGACCAAAGACCTGTCTGGTTTGGTGTCCTGCCCCCCACAGCAGCCACAGCAGATGCACCGGGAAGGTTATCGGGGGAAGACACGTCTCCTGGCCTCCAGTAACTTGCAGTTCGTGGATTTCCTGTGTCAAGGGTTGTGTCTTTGTGTTTAAAAGTCCTCATTGGACTCTCTTCCCTATTAATTTGTCTAATAAACTTTTATCATCCACAGTATCCAAGGGCGCGTAATTCCACAGCGCGACTACAACACGTGGAGAACAACCTCTCCTTGTTTTCAGTCTGTAGACAAATGGACTGTTCCTACTTTCCTTCTCTTTGCTCCTTTTTGCTGCTTCTGTTCATTTCTTGCACTGTACTGTAAGGCAGAAGTCAATCATGCCAACACTTTCCTGGACTAGTTTTTTTTTTTTAAAACTCTGTCGTTGCCTTGCAAAGGTCCTCCTCGGTCACTCATGTTACGAAAGTTTCTCTGGCTTAATTTCTCTTTCTCTTGAGGCAGGTTTTCTACAACATGGTTTGTTTAGGGAAGCTTTTATCTTGCCCCCATTTTGAGGGTGCTAGAAAATTATCTCTGCTGATAGAAAGTTGTTGTGCTCGCTCCAAGACCTCAACACTGTTCGTTCTTTCTGTTCTGTTCACCCTGGTGCGGGCAGTGCCCTGAAAACGGTTGAACTTTCCTCAGACAGACGCGTTCTTCCATGTCTCATCCACACAAGGGTATGCTTAGTACCTGCCTGCAAAGGTTTGAAGTTTAGATCTGATGCCAGTGCTTTACATTTCTATATTGGAGGGAGAAATGCCAGTAGCCTTACTCAATTTTAGTAATTGTATCGAAAATACAAACTTACATGAGTGCTATTGAGACAGGAAAACTCATCAGCAGTATTTGGAGCCTTCCCTGTTGCTCTCTGTTTATTGTGTCACCACTTGGTGCTTATATTAAACGCAGGTTTGGGATCCATCTCGCCTATTTTGGTGTGCCTGTAGTGGAGCCCTCTACAACTGAGAGTCACCCTAGGCTCCATTTTAGGAGAGAAAGAAATACTTTCAAAGCACAATTCATCAACATTATTTGTGCTGTTACCTTTAGAACCAGATTATTTATACCTTCTTTCTTTCCATTGGCTAATAAAGCTGTCTCAAGAATTAAATCAGTTAGGCTTGAACATTGTAGGTATCTACAGTTGGTTAGGTGAGTTGTAATGTTATGGAGGAATTCTTTAATATTCATTTGTTGTGGTTGATGCAGAAAACTACAGCATCAGGAAGAAAATGGTGGTTCCCATGTTCCACACTCACTGGTCTTTAGAAAAACATATGCAGAGAATCCTGAGAGGTCCAAGTCGTGGAGGAATGGTCTGTCACTGGGAACAAACAGAAAATGTATAAACTCAAGATCTATAGAAGACAAACCTTAATCAAATCAAGCCCTTCTTCATTGGAAACCATGGATTTCATGTATACTTATTTGAATTTTTCCTCCAACTCAGATGGAATCATGAGGTAGGAATAGTACTTCTCTCCTTGGCATCCTCAGGGGAGTCCATGGGCCACTGTTCTTCTGCTGGGCTTCTTCCTTCAAAGCCGGTGGAGCTCTAAACCCATAGTAAGTTTATCACCTTCACAAAGGGTGCTTGACAGTTACCACGCTTTGGTTTTTTTGGTCTTGGAGAACTCTTATTAAAAAGGTTCCAGGAGTTTGGTATCCATGGAATTCCAACCTCACTTTCAAAGGAGGTGCCGAAGAATCGGGGCTTCATCTTTTTCATTTCCTGTCCCTGTTGTTCTCTTTTGTTTACAGTTGGCATTTCTAGCAAAAATGTTTGCATGTATTGTGCATTCAGTAGTGCCTGCCTGAGTTTGCAAGTAGCCCTTAATAATAGCACTCAGAGAGGTAAACTGCTATGGTCATCTTCTCCATAGAGTTCTCCAGATGGTCTTGCAGCTGAAGAACATGTCATTTGCTCAGAACCCCACAGAATTCAATCTTTGGCTGCATCTAGACAACAAGGATTGACTTTTCAGTCTTATCATACTGAAATTTCTTGCCAGCCTTTTACTTTCTCACAATAATTGATTTTATTGTGTGCTTCAGGTATTGTGCTGTGGAACAAGGGAGTTGAGAATCATGGAACCATCTTGCAGGAGTCAGAAAGTCAGACTGGAGAGCTAGGCAGTGTGGAGAGCAATGTGAGATGGAGGTCTGAGGAAAAAAGCCATAATGAACATGATGAAAACCCATACGTTGGCGGTAGAAATTTTTAAGTTTATGTTCATAAGGGTACTGCCATCAAGACTTCCTAGTACAAAATTTTGTTCTGTTGTACTAGAAAGTATGCAAGGCCGTGTCTGAGTTTGCTTTGCCCTCCTCTGTGCCTTCTGATAGGGGACAGCATCTGGACCAGTGTTTTGAAAGGGAAATCACTCATGTTTCTGTATCTCTTAGCACACTCCTCAGGCGTTTGACTCTTTCAAACCTTCTAATCTTGTAGTAAAACATTTTAAAAGAATGTATCTAGCCAAATAGGTGACTGACTCTCAAAAGCAATTGTTCTTTTCCAGCAATGGCTTCAAGTTCAAAAATCTCAGCCATCTGCTTCCCATCTTATGTATATTGATGTTATTTTTTATTTAGTCAGCATTTTATGGGGCCATTATAATAAGGGCAAGTATGGGTAATTAAAACTGTATCATGGCTTCATGATCATTAGTGGTAAAACACATCTGTTGACACAAATCTATGTCTTTTTTTTTTTTTTTTCTTTTTTCTTTTTTTCACTACTTCAGCTACTTTGGAAATTCTGATGCTTTTCTTCTGCGACATCGGTTCAGTAGTGTACTGTACTCTCAGGGTTGGTGTTAATGTTAACAAGGGCTGGCTGCAAGCGTGTCAAGTACTTAGAAGAAAAATGGACAGGGCCATCCGAAACCACAGACTGCTGCCTTCTGTGTTTCTGCTGCTTGGCCCTTTCTCTGGAAAATAGAAATTTTCAACTACTCCATCTTCCAAAATATTTTAGTTACACCACAGGAGCAACTGTAATATGCTGTGCTGTAATTAGAAGCTATTATCTCAATATTAATATAGAATAATGCAGCATACAGGTTTAAAAAAGTGATCTTTTTCATATTAAGATGGCAAGCAATAGTCACCTTGGGCTGCTAGGTTTAGAAGGAGTATTCTCCTTCACGCGCACTGGTAACCTGTGATCACTACCTTTTTTCTGTAGTGGCTGCTATATGAAAAGAGAGTGTTTTCAACCATTCAAAAATGGGAATGCCTGATTATATGGGCACGTCTACTAAACTGTCTTCTGACCAAGTATTCTGGATAACTCATATTTATATTGGGGAAACATTTCTGGCCTATCCCTTTTCTTTAAAGCTCTGTTAACCAAACTCGTACAGTTTTACAGAGCTCATACTGGTCAAATGATGGGCTTGTTGACATTTCTGCAGTTTTGCTGGCAGCGCTATTCCTTAAAAGCAGTTCAAACCAGAAAGAATTTTTTTTCCTGTGTGATTGCACCTACTACAGGCTTTGGAGATGTGATTTTTTTTTTTATTTTTTTTTTTTTTTTATGTTTTATATTCGGCAACCGACATTATAGTCCGGGGAGGGGATTAGCCTGATTAGATTCCTGGGACACATCTGGGGTGCAGTCCAAGGAACGAGACGAGCTGCTGTGGAACTCACTGTGAGCTCTCCTCTGCCTGGAAGGGTCGCTTCGGCAGAAGTCCCTGTGCCCTCCGGAGTCCGCAACCACCGTCACTGTCTGGTTTCTCTTCATCCAGCCCAGCTCCTGGGGCTGAGCACGCTGTAGCCCTGGCAGGCAGTAGGTACCCACTCTGTGGGTGCTTTGAGCTGCAGGATAATAGTCAGAGAGGATAATAATAATAATAGAGGATAAGAATAATAATACCTGTGAGGATAAGATCTGGCGATGTGGCTGATGGCGTGTGGATAACAGACCTCTCAATACCCAGTCCTGGTTTTGAGCCTCCTTTTTACCCTACATCATAAGCATAAGGTGGTTATTTTCACCTTACTCAGCAGCTAACAGACCTACCCGGTTGTACCGTACGTCCAGACAGGAGGAGTGACAATTTGCCAGTGCTGTGGAGAGAAGGGGCAAAGGGAAGGAATTTTGGCTGTGACCATCCCTTTCACCCAGAGCTGGTAAATGCTAAAAAAAATCATCCAGAGCGAGGGAAGAAGCCCAAAGCAGAGACATGCTATAACACAGGTCTTCTGACAGCCGTGATTTCCAGTGACAAATAGACAAATATTAATAGACCCGCTTTTAGGAACTCATTGGGATTGAATTAGAAGTGATTAGTAGATTTTGTCCTGCACGAACCGAATGTCCCTTTTTAACCCTTGCATGTTAATGCTCAAGCTGGTCACTAAGTAGCCTGGAAGTCCCCCATCGACTGCAGAGGAAGGGGGATGGAAAAAATTATGCAGCAGGATGAAACCCCATCAGTTACTTAGGGTTTTAAATGCAAGGCTTGTCTGGGTCTGTTTTCCACTGTGTGTAACCTGGTGACAGTGGTTTGCTGGGTAGCTTTCTCTAGGCTCTTGAAAGCACATGCATTTTCTCTCTTCTTGTCCCTCAATAGAGGGTGCTTTCTGTGGATGTAGTGGGTTTAATTATTTAAGCCTTGTTCATGTTCTGGTACTTTATAGATAGCTGTACCTTAAATCTCTGACTAACATAATGTGTATTGGGATTCTCAGCGGAAGAAATATGCAGACAATATGGTCACTACTGTAACACCCCTTTATTAAGCTGCAATTGCAATTCATGAAATCATTGCAAAATAATAAAAAAATGGTTGGAAGATAAATACCATAGATACAGTCCCTAGAAACCACCTCTCACTTTAATTGAGAGCAGCTGCAATATTGCAGAAGCCCAGGGAACGTTGCAGTTCATATTCTCCCTCCCTGGCTCTTTCTAGGGGAGCACAACACATTTGACTAACATACATCCTGGCAAGTTTGTATGCAAATGTTTCTCTTAAATATAAAACAAAATAATTTAAAAGTTGCTTGCACTCAGGAATGTTCATCCATAGATGCTCTACAGCTTCAGAGCCGAACAGGCTGCTGTTTTCCCATCTCCTTTGTTCTTGAAAAATTGCCCATACATTGGGTTGTGCCTTTAAGATTTCCAATTGAATGGGGCATCTGGGAACTCAAGGGAGCACTTGCTCTGCCAAAAATTTACAAGCACAAATAGAAATGAATTGGAAAATATATATCTGTTATCTGGTTCATCTTCCAGTTCAAAGATTTTGTTTGGGCTGGTCTTTCATGTTACTTCTTTATCATTACTTCTGGAAAAAAATGCATGAAGTCATACAGTGCTCCCAGAACTCCTATCTCTATTGAAACAGGCATCAGAGCAAAGAAATAGTGAGAACCTGGTATTTTTCAGTCCCACTTGTATAACTGATGAAAGACTATAACATATCCTTAGTCTGAAAATACTCCCGTGTGCATTTTTGGAGACAGAAGACAGGTATTAAGGAACACAAACAGCTTAATAGCCCAGGTGCATAACTTGCACTTTTAAGTCATTCTCCCCTCCCCACACCCATATAAGCCATTTGATTTTCCTGAAAGCCAAGTCGGATGCACAACCCAACAGAACCGTTTTAACAGCATCAGGTCTGCCCTTGCGTACCTCTCCTCTTGCTAGCTTTCAGGATTGACTGACGTGAGCGCAATTCTCTGGGGGAACTATCGAGGTTTAGAAACCTTCAAAATAATTGCCAACCAAACACATTCAGTTTCTGCCAATGAATAGCTCAGTCAGCTGATCTAAGACAGATTTTATAGTGTATATATGTAGAAGAAAACACGCAGACAGCAAGACAGCATCTCAGGGTGCAACACCGCATATGATGCGGAAGAAATCTGTTAGAGTTAAGCTTGCAGGTTAATCTTTGTCCTGTGCGCTGCACTGGCCGTTTGAAGTGTATGCCACACGTACTTTATTTGTTTAAAAAATATGTTGTTTCTCCTTACAAGATTTTTTATAAACCCTAATAAAGAATCTCTCCAGATGGTTCTGGGAGGGACACGGGTAACATTAATCAATTTTTATTTTCCAGGGAGAAAGCGAGGCACAGCAGCTGTGTCTCTCACCCAAGATCTCCTAGAAAGCCTGAACAAGAGAAAGCAAAAGAATCCAGATCCCCCTTATTCCAAGCCTCTCTTCCTTCCCCGCTAATATTCTGTCTTCCTCTGTAATATTTCAGATTAGCCATACAGTGAGTAGGGAAAGGGTTCATAATGAGATTTTCTTCTGTGGAATTTTTCCAGGGTTCCACCTAGACATGGCATTTTTATTTTTATTTTCACAGAAGGACTCTCCCTTCCCCAGGCCCCACAAAAGTTTCTCTGATGGAGAGATGGGACAACTTGGGAGGTCTGTGTGAAGAACTACATTTTGCTGGATACACTCCTGCTGTTAGCAAATTGCTCCAATGGGAGGACCAGCCAACTAACTCAGTCAACCTACTAAAATGGATTCCCTATTTTATAGAGATAGATCCTCCCAGTTAACTCATCTGTTAGACTGTAAAAAATGAGAGAAGACAGAGCACACACTACATGGAGAGAGTAAACAAAGGCTAATGGGTAAGGTTTTGTTGGTATCAACAAAGGTTGGTACTTCGCTGTTTGCTCTTTGCTCTGCATCAGTTTTCATGCTTTCCCAGTCTCTCTTGACTGATTCTGATTTTGATTCTGTAAACATAAACCAGTCAAAAATTTCTACAGGGAGCAAACAAAGAACTCCTTGCAGATTATTGCCAGGATTGTCAAAGGGAAAAAAAAGTATATGCAAACCGCACAAAGAATTCTCAGGAGACCCTCATCGATGTTTGGATTTAACCTGAGCATGGTGAAATGTGAATCCACTGCTCTTTACTGCTACCTGTACAAGTCGGAAACTGCCCAAGCAATTGGAAAACTGGTCCTAAGTTACAGGCTTTGACTGGATGTTTCCTTCAGTCAGCTTTGGCAGCCTATGAAAGAATACGGGCTTTTGGAACAGCTAGTTCATCACGTGAAACCCATACTACAGAATTGTATTATTTCTGCTGCTGTCTTCGAAGACAGGTCTCTGGTTCTCCCTCTTGGAGTTCGTGAATACTCTCAGTTGGCTAATTTTGCTCCTGTTAGTTTTCTGGCAGCAGTACTGTTACGTCAGTGAGTTTCTCACAGTGTTGGATAGCTTTTGAAAGCTGGTCACACTTCTTTAAAAGAGCAATGGGTAGTTACAGCTGTGAGGTTTTTTTTTTTTCTTTATTGTAGCTAGTCAAAGCAACTGGTATGTCAATCAAATCCGAAGTCTGGGCTGTAAAGGCAAGAGAGCGGGGCATAGATGGGTGATATGTTAGAATGTCTGTCGGATGGGAGATCCAGCCAAGGCAAATGACAAGATAGGAACTGTTTATTGTGTGTCTTTTTACAGGCGGTATGCAATAGTGAACAATGCAGGGAAGACAAATAGGATGCTTCTGCTTACTCTCTCAGTGTGATTGAAGGGCACTCAACTGCGAAGGGAGCAAAATATGACTTAAGGTGGTAAACAGCTCGCTAAAGGATCCGATTGCTGCAAGTTTCAGACCGTGAACTTTGTATGCACAAAGCAAGCAACTAGATTGTTACAACCACGTATATTCAGTTTAAAACAGTAAACAAAGAATGAAAGCTGTAGAGAGACAAGCCCTCAGCTCGTGAAGCTGAACTTACTCTAATGGAAGTTATTAGTGGTTGGTCTAAACAGTTAATTGAGCACAGGCAGCATTGTATGCCAATAAAATGACCTATAGCTTCCTTCTGTTTGGTTTAATGATCCATCATCAGTTGCTGACGTTCTTGGCGATGGGGTATTAGACTAAACACAACATTGATCTGATCATTGTACTCCACATCGGGATGCATGCTCCTCAGTTACCTCCTGCTATTTTCAAAGCCATGGTACGGCACTTCTTGTCGGTGTTTCTGGCAACCTCATTGAACAACGGCAGCCTGGATGCTCGCATGTTGTGGTTAGCTCTGTAACAAGTTCAGCTATCCAAGGCTGGAATGGGTATAGGAGAAACTAGTCAATGTTTCATCTCAAAAGCAAAATAAGAAAAAAGGAGGGGGGGGGGGGAAGGTAATTCCAGACTCTTTTGTCACAACTCTGTGGGAAACCCATATTCTTGCATCTTTGAGTCATGGCAGCATTTTTATTGTGTTGTTTTTTGTTGTTATACTACATTAACTGTACCACTGTATTAACTGTATGAACTCTGCCAGATTGCAAATTAACTGTAAAATCATACCATACATGACAAACGGATATTAGACAATATTATTTAAATTGGTCTTGATTGTTTTTTCAGTCCCTCTCTGAAGCCAGTAAGTCCCAGTCTTGTAAATCTATTAGAAATGCTGTCTGTTCTTACAGAATTTTTGCGTGCCTAGCAGTCTCATCTCCCAGTTTGGTTTCTCAAATCAAAGACTTGCTCTGTTGTGTAGGAAAACACCTTCATCTCCTTGTTTACCATGCACTGATTCTTACAAGGTGCAACCATTGTGCTGCTCTAGAGGTGGGTGGCTATGCTATATTTTATTGAGAAAAAAGCTTGATGCAGAACTAGCATTGTGTAATAGAGTATTATTTTTAAACATACAAGAGTATGAGCTTTGGATCAAAAGATCAATAGTAATTTGCAGTATACCAGCTAAGCTTTGTTAACTCATATGTGGATCAAAAAATAGGATTTATATAAAGGCATGACATTGGCTTGTTACTCAGAAGAAAAATCTCCATTACAGACCTGTGTACTTTCAGGCCTCGCATGGAAAAACCCAAACTAAATAAAATTAAATATCTGCCTATTTGTATCCCAAGTTCCTTGGGTGGACAAAGGAAGGGGACTAGACTCCCAGGCTGCCTTCAACTTGCAGACAAGGGCAGCTAAGCCAGCACTCCTATGTAAATGCAAGCTAAATGACCTAGACTTCCTTTTGGGTATGGAGGCACCACTCGCCCAGCAAGACCTAAAGAATTTAGATGATTGGTTTGGTGTTCCAAACGGTTCCCAGATGCAGAAGGCCAGATCCAGTGAGGACTGCGGTGCCTAAAAGTTGATTCTCACACCACCAGTCTTTTGACACCTGCTCCTCAGGGCTCCGTGGTAGATGCCTAGGCTCCCTCCGCAGCAGGGGCAGACCTGGATTCCAAAACAGCTGGCAAGCTGAGCTGCTCTAAATGCCTGGAATTGGCCAGTTGAGAAATCTGCAGAATGGAGATGGAGCTGTAAACCTTCTCCCCAGTGGGTCTCATTCAAGGCTGCAGGACCTGTTTCCCTTCACTCTGCATCTACAGCCTGGCACTTCTTGAAGAAGGTTGTCAGCATCCTTTCTGTCAGGAATTCAACACGGCTCGTTTTTCTTCTGAAATGAGGCTCCAGTCCTGGTATCCTAGCCTTGGGTATAAGAGTGGGAGCACACACCTCCGACACGAGAGACCAGGGTCAATCCCCAGCGCTGCTGGTGGGGACTCGCACCCAAGAGAACTGCCTCCCAGTGGGATGCTTTGACCACCGGGTTAAGGGCTACGGGAAGGAGGGAGAAGGTGGGCTTTCTCCGTTCCTTCTGTTAGGGTCGTGCCATTGCAAAATGCGAATCAGAGTCTAAGACCAAGCATGACTTTATTCTAATAGTGAAGAAAGTGCCACTTGCTGGTTTCAGTGTACTTTCTGTATTTTGGGTGAGGACTACTTAAGTTCACACTAACTTAAGAATATGAACGGTCCTGACAGACAGGACTCCAACTTGGGATTTCTCTCTCTGTGCTTCTGTTAAAAGAACAGGATGGTTGATACTGCATTTTTCCAAGACATCTCGTTCTGTCAATGTTTCCCATACAACTTCATTTCTAGCCCTGATTAAGGACAGCCCTGCATGTTTGGGAAAGCAGAAGTTTCAAGCTTTTCCATGGCACAGGTAGAAGTGTCTTATGTTTTTCAGCTAGATGCACCCAAGCAGAGCTTTCCAGGGCCGCGCCTCTGTATGGAGAGTTAGTCTCTGTTTGGATTAGATCCATGTTCTTTTTCAAACCTAGGCTAGTATCATGGAAGACTGGAGTGAGTGAGGCTCCTTGGCATGCCAAGTGCATGGCTCTGCGGCAGGCTAGCTATGGTACTGAAAAATGGCTAGATCTGAAGGCAGATCACACGTCAACCTGATCCATATGTGCAGACTTGCACTGGTGTGTGTATATCCACATGTACCAAATATTAATCAACAAAATTAGACAATGTTCAAAGCTAGAGAATTAAACAATAGTAGGATTGTCACCTGGCTTGCCATCTGCTATAATATTCATGCATGTCAGTGAAATGTCTTTTCTATTCATACATGTATATCTAATTGTCCCAGTATGAGTCAAAATGGGCTAGGAAGAAATAGAGTGTAAGGAGGCTACAATTATCACAGTAAACTCACTTTATGTCCCATCACGGTGCTTGCCCAGTGTTCTCTTGGAAACAAGTTTTGAACAACCATGTCCTTTGAGACCAGGCACAAGTATCTTCATAAGGGCCTTCTACTAGAGTGTTCTGCTTGGTGTTTCACGCAAATATGTAGAAACACTTAGAGTTCAGATTTCTTAGACTTTTACTCTCTTTTGGTTTCACATTGCTCTTCAGATACTAAATAATGATAGGCATCGTTCTAATCAGAGGGACAGTACTGCTCTTCTGTTGGGTGTAAATCTGGAGCAGATCCATCGATGTTGGAAGTTTTACCCTAGATTTGGTTTTGTGTACGTGAGAACAGAATTTGGACCATACATCTTATTTTTCTTTTGATATAATCCAGCACATCCGGAAACAAGAAAGCCATGTCAAGCCCCAAATCATAGAACTCAAGTTTTTAAAGATATCATCTTTCTTTTATGAGCTGGGTGGCCTTCACCATGTCTGGCAAAACATGAGCCCAGTGGCCCTGGTAACGCATCACCTGCTTTTTTTCCAGACTGCTGTAATCAATTTGTCTTTATCCACCACATTACCAAAAGATACTATTAAAATTCATATCTGTGTGTTCTCCCCAGAGGGTAAACCATCAGAGATCTCCAGGGTTTTGGAGGTTTTGTGGAGATGCAGAAGGCTTTAATTAGGTTTAAAATAAGATCAAATTTCTTCCCTACAGTAATTTCAGATACTTCCACCAGATTCCTGTAGGGCTATTTTGCACTCTGAAAACTTGATCAATCCTCAGCCCCACAAATTACATCTTCTGTTTATGTTTTCCTAGAACATCAAAGCAGACAAGTGTTGCCCTTAATCAGTGTTCCCAGGCTTAAATAATGATGTTTCAGTTTTTTGCTTAAAGACTTGTGATGATCTCTCCTGTAGACCCTGGAATGGTCAATTTGGGAAGCATAAGAATACATTTGGGCCTGAAGGATCTTAGTTGCACGTAGGATAATCTTTAAGATACTTGGTATTCTTCAAGAGCTGAATCCTGAGGTTATTCCTCAGGCAAAGCTGTTAAAACAAATGGAGTTCTGCCCAAGGAATGAATGTGTAAGGACCAAGTAAAAACTTTACATTTTGGCCTCAAGATCTCTTTTAAATTGTCAGGAGAGACACAGTATTGTTTTATCTCGGGGATTTTTTTCACTGCTTTACTAAAACCCTGGGCATTACAGTGAAGGAAGGAGACTCGGTTCTTCTTCCAGATGCCTCTCCCTGCAAAGCATAACCCTGGAAAAGATGAACATCCAAAAGAATACGTCTTTGGGCTACCATTCCCCTGCTTGTGTTTGAGGCATCTTCTTTCAAAAGAGCATCTCAGGAAAGCAAGCAGCATTCCAGAAATAAATAGAAATGCAAAACTGATTGGAAAGGGGGAATACATATTAGTAATTATCCTACAATGAGAACTGTCATGATGAACCTACTGGACTCTTAGAGCAGAGCTGCTGATAACTCTGCACCTGTGTCTGGCTACCCATTTACTATGTTCTTCTTGTCCATCATGTCCCAGAGTGTCGTTCTACGGAAATCCATGAGAACACTTGATTACTTTTTTTGTGAGAGGCAAATCTTAGATTTCAAACACTGTAAAATTTCTTAGAGGAAATGAGTCCATAGATGCAGTTTGGGTTCTCTAAGATTCCATTTTAATAACTCTCTATATCTCCTTTTTTATTACTTTTTGCAACATCATATTTCTTGTATCCAGCAAATGTCTCTGTGTATTGTTCCATTGTTTCCAGTGTGAACAAAAAATGCACTTTCTATAACTGGAGTTCCTACCCATAAACACTGATTGCTCAAATCCCTTTTTGCTTCATTCATACGGTTTTCCACACTCTCCTGCTCTGGCTACTACTGGATTCCACATCTATCTACTTACAATCTAAAGTTTTAAATGACAGCTAAATCTGGAGCA
Organism: Aviceda cuculoides; assembly: GCA_035590195.1. Lineage (NCBI taxonomy): Eukaryota > Metazoa > Chordata > Aves > Accipitriformes > Accipitridae > Aviceda > Aviceda cuculoides. The sequence continues at coordinate 917,468 of JAVJGG010000062.1, forward strand.
ACCGTAGGCATTGTTCCAGGAGTAGCTAATGAAGCCCGAACACACTCTCTGTGGATGTTGGTTATCCTCTCATTCCCCTCCTCCTTTTTGCTGCAAACAATCCCACATTCGACTTTCCCTACCAGACAAAAAGAGGAGTGTTGTAGCAAGTTTGGAACAGTACATGTTCTGAATGGCCAGTCAATCATTTGTACTGATTGGAGAAAGGGCTACTGTCAAATTTAACGTGTTACACCTGAATTCTGACCAACTTACCCTCTATTGGAGCAGTCATTGAGATCCCTCTTATTTACTTGTAGGAGCCTAACTATTTTTGAGACTTTGACTGTTTTTTCGAGTATGGTTGAAATTGATGGATTGTTTCTTTGGAAGAACAGGCTTAACATGATTTCTGGTGGTGTGCCATCTGTTTTGCAGAACGTACTAGAGGTTTGTTTTAAAAACATACAATTCTGAGAAGCTTGTCCTCCCCACAGAACAAAACAAATGACCAAATCGTGACATCAAAAGCAAATTGCCTTTCCCAAATATTCCAGTGCACGCTGTCTCTGTATTGAGACTCCCAAGTCCCTGCAAAATTAGTAGAGCCTTGCAGCTTGCCCTAAACGTTAATGTAATAGGGGTACTGATGCAATACAAGTATCTTTCCAACAGCACCTATCTCCAAAACTAAGATGGCTTCAGCTGATCTTCTCTGCTGACTGCAGCAGCGGCAGAATCCTGCAAGAACAGATTGGTGGCCACTGTTGGATCAAAACCGAGGCCAATTTCAAGTCTTTGTTCCTAGTTTCATCAGTTTCCCTCTTGATTCTACTTTTCCAAATCTATGTGGCCCTATACAATAAAACAAAATACAAAGTGTCCATATATTCAGCCTGCAGATGAGAATCTGAGAAGATCTGGAGTACTCTGCATTCTGTCCAGCAAAGCACATAATCTCCTGCTTAATTTTAGGCATGTGACAAACCCCACTGAAGAGAGCAGAATTTCCTACTCAGCTGGGTCCTGCCAAAGTACTTAGCCCATGAAGTATTGAATTCTCAGTGAAGATAAGCTGTTTGAGTTTGAGTGAGATAGACCTTTGGAAATAGGAGAGTATTATATTCCATGCAGCTCTGTTATTCCATTATTTAGTTATGCCAATTAATGTATGAAAGTTCCATCTAAATTTCTTTACTTCACACAAAGTTCATGTGTTTAGGAGAGTGTTCAATCTGTCAAACAGTAAGAATTCCAGATAAATATATTCTGTTTTAAAGGACGCAAACACTTGAAATAAACCAACTTTCAAACATCTGACATCTAGATATTGGGGATTTACTTAAAATTGACACTCCAAGAGTCTTATTCAACTCAACGGAAGCTTCTGTAACTGATGTTACTGGGCAAATGTTACCTTATACATTGTCAGAAATCAAAAGAAAAGTTACTACCTGTTCAGTTCTGATATGGATGTAGCACCTATTCTAACTACTCTGTTATAAAATAATAATCTATGTGAAACTGTGACTTATATGTTTCTATTTAAAACGCTTGTTACTAGACTCACGGAAGTTTAAACATTTGGCTTTAAGGACAAAGAAGAAAGACAGTGACTTTCTATTTCTTAAACTCAGAGTTCGAATTTTCATTGAGATAGGTATCGTTATGGACTATACATTTAGGCACTAGAGACACATGGTGTATGTTGCATATATTTTACTGGTTCTTGTTTGGAGTGGCTTGCTTTTGGCTATTCTGTACCGAAAGTGGAGCAAAGTCAAGCAGTCAAATATACCCTGCTAAAACCCGCTTCCCGCAAGAAAACATTTCTTTTTCCATAAATACGGAACATCATCCTTTAAGGGGTAGGATAAACAATACTCTGCCTGGATCTATGTTAAATTTCTGGTATCCATTTTAACCTATCAGGTAATGTAGGATTTTATTCCATACGTGAGCCGAAAATCTCTAAGGCATTAGTTGTTATACATACTCAGTCACACGGAAATAGACCCTAGAACTGCCATTGGACAGCTATGCATCAAACTGCTGTATGGAAAAGCTATTCTGGATATATTAAGAGGGTTCTAATGTGTTAATATGTGCTTTTTTCCTTCCATCAGGCCTGGTAGTTAGACCTGTGGTACTAAGGTAGCCAGACTTTAAAAGTGCAAGAAAAAAAGTGTGTGAAAAACATTGTCGATAAATCCAAGTATTCTCATAGGTGGAATAAATGAAACAGGTTCCTGTGTTACGCTTGATATGCCTTTCTCAGCACCCCCGACTGCAGCTGTAGTCCCTTCCCTCTTCTGTCCCCTCCCGCAGTATCCTCTGTCACTCGCTTGCCTGTGTGGTTAACCCAGCTCCCTCCATCACCCCGACAATCAGATGGACAAGAGACAATGTACGTTGTGTCCAATTCCGAGCTATATGTATGTTTATTGCCTGACCAGCCTGAGCGTACTCAGAGGGGTGGTGACAGGCAAAAAAGGAGGACGACTGCTGAGCTCTCACTGCAGCTTTTCTGCCAGTGGAGGCATCTTTACCTTTTCCTGTTAAGCTCAGATAGCATTTCAGTTTTTTACTTCTGCTGGAGTGATTTGGGTGTCTGAAGTGACCCTAAGATTCTGAACTAAGTTAAAAACTGAGGACAGAGGTCTCCTTGCTGGAGAATGTTGCTGTTATGGAAATGGTTTTAGGCGCATCCCTCTTTCTGACACGTGATGGCTTGGGTTCAGTTTTTGCCAGTTATTTTATGTACAGGTCTGGATTATAGTGTGGCATTGAGGGATTTGGGAGATTTTGCTGTTTATATTTGAGGAGGAGTACAGAGCTGGACAGGCTTTGTGAATTGCTAGCGTTTCACCTCTTTGCCTCTTGCTAGGTCTTGCAGATCGACCGATCAGGCAAAGACTAAACTTTGAAAGACTCCTCAGGTAAGGACTGGGTGCTGAAGGTGCCACTGGACTCTGTAGTTCCCTGGACTTGGTCTGAAGGGATGGGCCTGACTCATTTTGGAGCATTCCTATTTGTTACTTTAGCTTTTTAGAAACCAGTCAGGACTGACAGGTGATCCATACTATGAAACGCCACAGAAAAGTCTGGTAGGGCTGATATTAAAGGTTAACTTCCTTTGCCACTGATCTGAGTAACACTATCCACAGCATGGCAACACTATCCACAACATTATGCAGATATGTATCTTAGATACGTAAGATCGACTAAATTTGTCCTACCTTAACTCTCAACTAAGAGGATCTGATAACTAGGAAATGGTGATAGAGATTGACCTCAGATAACCAGCTTAGAAAGAAAAGCTGACTAGTAGGTGGCATTTTTCTTCATCAAAGTTCTTGCATTAAAGAAACTATATTTGCTTTTCCTCACTGGCCAAGTGAATTGCTTAGCATCTGCTGGAAATAACCTATATGCAGGCAGAGGGACTTCAATCCATGCAGATCCTGGACAAGATGACTTTCTGAGAAAGCTTTTCGGTGAAAGATTTCTTCAAAGCCAGCCCTGGAGCTAGTCCAGGAGGGCAGTCTGTTCAGGAAAGCAAACCCAAAGAAGAGAGAATTAAGAAGGATGTAACTAGTGCATCATCTCCTGCCCTTTCTGCCCATGTACTTGAGTCAGTACTGAATCACTTCTGCTGTGAAGAAAAAAAAAGAAAGAAAATAGTCATAAGGAAAGAAAGTAACTGCTTTTGCTCTGGGAAGCTCTGGAGATTTTAGTGCCATTTGTTGTTGAAAGCAGAGGCGGGAGCGGCGCTCTGAGGACAGGCTACAAAGTTTGGTCTAATAAATGTGAATGGATATACAGGGCTTGATTGTTCTTTCACACCAATGAAACTCCATGGACTGAAGTCAGGCACACTAATTACACAATATACTTCTGTAAACGATTTGTAACTCTGGAGTGGCTGAATTGTAATATAACCTAAGGCACAATGTGAATGCGCACCCCTGGTCCCCGAGACATGTGTTAATAGTAACACAGCTTGTCATCATGTGTTTTTAAATTTTTAAATCTAAATAAAATATAAAATTGCATGTAAGACATAGTTTAAATGGCAGATGTGTAATAAACATCTCTATTTATGACAGACTTGGGCAGCAAAACATAATGAGGTGTGGTTCTGGTACAAAATTTTGCTTCAGGTTCACTTTGTACTTTTAACCACCCCAGTTAATTACACAGCTAAGATCATGCCCTGGAGAGTTTTAATTTTCTCGTGATTATATAATGGACTCTTACTAATATCATTATTCAAAAAAATAAATAAAAGGCGAGGAATATTTTCAGACAGAACTTCAAGTACGAAGATTTGTTTAAACCTCTTTTTACTAATTCTGAGTCACAACCCAAAACATTTAAAGATGTCTCTTTGCCTTAGGTAGCCGCGCAGCTTTTCCTCAGTGTTTGCGCTGCCCTCTCTCATATACACGATTTTTGAATGACTGCCATCACCCTAGTTTCTGTAGGCAAGAAATGTCTTCATCCTCATAATGGCCCTGGAAGACAGGGAATGTTCACGTCTGCCATTTCCTGAGAGGGCACAGGCTTTTTTTTCATTCTCGCTCAGCTCGGTGGGAGGTTGGCATCTGAACACCTCCGCGGAGCTGGGTGTATGTGGTTGCCCAAGGTGAGGCGGGAACGAACGCTTGGCTGTGGGAGAGGAGGAATCTCCCTTTCCTGAGCTCCCAGCTGGCGCCGAGAGCCCTGGGCCCTCCTTTGTACTCCGTATACGCGCACTGGGAAAACGGACAAAAAGCCATCCGATTATCAAAGAAATGCAACGGTTCGGAAACACGATGACCGTGTGCTGTAGGAAACAGGTGCTCATCCTACGGAGCGTGGGCTTTGGTGGCAGATGGGACAATTGACGGGGCCCGGGGTCTGTTCCCAGCAGCCTTCTTCTCCGGGTGCCGCTCCGGAGCGTACGAGGAACGGGCTGCGTGTCGGATGAGTTGTTCTGGCAGCAGCCGTGGCTCCCACCCGGCCCCAGCCCTTCCTGACGGCCGCTTGGCTGCTCTCCCATCGCGCGAGGGTTACGCGTCTGGGACGTGACAGGCAGATGACCCCTGGGCAAAATGGCGGCTGTGAGCAGCTGCCATTGCCGGAAGAGTTCGTTCAGCTCGCAGCCAGCTCTCCCCCTGTTCCCGGGGAAGGGAGGTAGCGAGGCGCGGGCCGAACTGATTCGGCGGCCCCGTTTGCCGGAGCAGCTCCGAAGCGGGGAGCGCCTTCGTGCAGCGAAGCCGGCCCTGCCAGGGAGCCTGGGCGCCGCCATGTCGCCGCTCCCGCTGCCGGCAGAGGCCTCCCTCCCTGCCGCCGCCGCCGCGGTCGGCGGGCCCGGCTGCCAACCGTGGGCGTCCCTCGATCCGCGGCGAAGGTGTGGGAAGGTGAGGAGGACTGCCCGCGGGAACTGGCGTCCGCTGGGCCGCTCGAAGGAGGCGGGTGTAAGAGGCGTAGCGGGCCCAAATCCTCAGCTGCTGTGAGCTGTCGTCGCGTTGCGGGCCAGCCTGTATCTCTCTGCTCCGTACGAGGGCCTTTTCCTTCCCCCAGGGTTCGTTTCGTGGACAAATTTGTTTTGTTCTAGCCACGTTACGGTGGTCGTAAGGCTTCAGCAGGCAACAAAAGATCTTAGGGATCTTAGTTTTAATGCGCGTTCACAAAATAGCCGTTCCTTTGAACGAGAATGCTGATTTTAACACCTTTTGGAATAGGGACTAAGAATTTACTGTAATGTGAATAATTTACTACATACTTTGTGAAGGTAAGTATAGTGGAAAATTATATTTAGCCACTAATTTCTAAACTGCAACAGCAATATACTTCTCTGGTGTAATATATTTTCCAGTCATGTGCTGAAGAGAAGCATTTTTTTCAGCTGAGCTCACTTAAAGTTCAAAAGATAAATATATCACAATGACAAATTGCAAAATGCTATTCATACATTTAGGTAAAAATCGTTCCCTCATTTGTTTGTATTTCACATAAACTGTATTACTGTTATTTCCAAAGAAAATAGAGTACAAATAATTCTGATTAAAAATACAAGTATTGTTAATGGACCACAGCAGAAATTTATCTTAGCTTGTGGGGAAAAAAATTATAGAAACTAAGCATACTCTCTTTAGGTGAAATTCATTCCAGCACAAAATGATATCCACTCAGCCCTCCGAACTGCCTAATCCCCGAGTCAGGGCCCGACGGGGTGGGACATGCGTGGAATAGTTAGTGCAGGGGTTTTTGCATCTGTTCTGTTCTGGGTGGTTGAGAACGTCTCCACATGGGAAAGCGGCCTCAATTTATGTCCCTGGCAGACTGTGTTAGGACTTGTCCACGAGGAGAAGTTAAAAGAAATTTGGGAGCGAATTTGCCCTGCGCCCGTGACTCCACACCTGCAACGGTGAGGACGCTCAGCCTGCTGTGAGCGTGAACTGGTTTATCTGACGGGCTGTGAGCGAAGTCACGCTGGCTGTGCACAAAATCAGTCCGCGTAGGGAACGAACGCGCAGTCGATCGATGCTGCCTGTTTGCCACTTAAATGCATCCTCCACGTGTGGAGTCACAGGCAAGAGTCAAAGGCCTGCACTGGGACAGGGCTACTCCCTGCGTTTTGTCCTGGGAGCAGAGAGCCTTTTCTCAGTTAAATCCTCACGAGCTCTATCTATGGGTTATGACGCTGCGAGTAAAGTTTTTTGTTTGTTGTGGTTAAAGCTTATGATTTGTCAAACGAAGCATCAAAGCCTTCTTTTCCCCTAGATCGTTAACTTACCCTACGAGTGTACGTTCTCTGTCGGGTCTTTAGCAGGTAATGAGCCTTTAGTGTAGTGAGTAAGGACTTTCAGCTGGTGCCTTGGTTTCACCTTCGCGTAGCTTACCATTGACTAACATGTTGTATGACTTGGGTCGAAGGATCTGCCTTTAGAACGTAAGTAAAAACGAGGAAATGTGACAACAGTAAACCCAGTCTTTTAGATTATATAGCAACGAAAGGTGAATGAGTCATTTTATTGGTAGAATATATATAGTAGAGTAACATGTTGGGATCAGAAGTAGTATTTACCACATATACAATGTAATGCACTGGAGGTCTATAATTTCACTGCTCGCTCTTTTTATCACTTTTATGTTATCAATTCAGAAATCACTTATGGAATTAATATACCCTGATTTCTCTTTCCAAACAATTATATGCACCCTGCCTCGCTTCCAACACATATGCATGTTCTCTCTTTCTCACACACACACAAAGGATTCTATAACAACAGGACCATTATAGAGAATGATCTAAAACATGTGGACTGCAGCCAATATTTAGATATGGTATAGTAAATTCTGGAAGGTATAAAAAGGAAATAACTGAACTCATTGCAGAGAAAAATGAGCCAGTCTTAAGTTCTTTTAATCACAGAGTTTCATATAAAAACATATGCAAGATACTGAGCCTAATATTGAAGGGAAAAGGGACTAAGGGAGAGGCGAAATCCAGTTCCACTGGGACTTGGGATGGGAGTTTTTTAGCACTTTTAGAAGAACCTTTCAGCAGATTAAGGCAAACCATTTAAGCAAAGATATTAATACGTTTACCGAGAGGCAGGCTGCTTGTGTGACAACTGTGACCCGAGAAGGTTGTCATGCATCCCCACAGCTCAGTCTGAGCTAAAGGGGTAGCCAATACATCGCTCCTTGCTGTCCCACCTGCTTTGCGGGCCGCTCGGTTACTCTGCCCGCTCCCTCACTTTGTCCAAAGGGATCCCCGGGAGAGAGAAACAGCCACCACAGCAGTATCGGAGATGAAGGAAGAGTGAGCCAGGTCCTTTCCCCCTTCTCAAAATACCCAGCCGTATCCAAGTTTCTGCCCGGTCGGTTTTTGCTCAACGTCCCAGCACCCCGAGCGGAGCCCTGCGGCTCACCTCCAGAGCTGGGAGGCTGCGCAGCACCTCGGCTCTCTCTGCCCCTTTGCCGTTTCCCCGGGCAGGTATGTTGAGCCCCCGTCGAGATCGCTAGGCATATGCAGTTGCCTGCCATTCTGCATGTAGCTGTGTTCTGCATTTGCATAAAATGCCATGCACAAATTGAAACCTGCTTGTCATTAATCAAGGGCTTTAGTGAGCTAGAGTTTTTCACTGTGGTTTTTGCTGAGCCTGGGCTTCAACATTTTCACACTTGTGAACTGCACTGAAAAAAACCCTGACTGCCGGCATCTGTCTGATAAATAGTTGTTCAAAAGTATAACAAATGCAAAACAACACTTCCTTGTTTCAGTGTTGGACAGGGATGTGGGAGAAGGATAGAGAGGGGCTTTTTAGAAGTATTAGTCTTACTTAAAATGGGGTGACACCCCCTCATTTCACCAGCCTGTTTCATTACTGCTTCCTAAAGCACACAGGAACAAGTGGGACCAATTCTGCCAACTCTGCTCATTCGAAATAGACCTTTACTCCATCAGAAATCAGCCTGAGTCTTCACAGTGCTGCTCTGCATAAATAAGGCTTTACATGTCAGCATGAAAAAAGCAAAACTGCTGGTGAACAAGAATCTCCAGCCATAAACTAAGGAACTAGACATGCATTAAGAAATTAAAACCCAAACCAAATTACAAAGTTTCCAGGAGAGAAAGGGGAAATTTTGTTTTGAATTAATGGAAGTATGAATCAATGAAAAGACACCACCAGACAACTGGCTTTTCCTCCACGCACCTTCAAGTCCAGAGCTAAAGAGAACAGCAGAGGCAGCCCTATGGAGGTGACAGGAACACCAGTTTGCTGAGATGAAGTCTACTGGGTATTTCATACAGAAATACAAAAAGCACCTTCTGGACTGAAAGGACTGTAAGAAAAACCTCATTATGAAGGGTGACAGCCTAGGTGCATAGCTGTTGAGGTGCAGCGGAAGCGTGTTTTGGCCCATAAGGTGGCTATGTTGCATTTCTAGGCTGCTTTTAGGTTGGAGAATTGTTACCAAAATAATCCCACGTGGGCTGATTCCACTGCAGCTGCACCAGGGTTAGCAACAATGGGAGCCTTAGTATAGACAGCTTTCGGCTCCAGCAGCCGTTTTCAGCACTGTATCAGTTAACCCTGCTCTGAGGAGGGTTAATTGACACAGTGCTGCAAATGGCTGACGAGATGAAAACTCATATATTATGACTCCAAACATCCCTAACAATTGTGCAGCTGCATTCATATTAGCAATGGTGGGAATTTGGAGGAGGGAAGAAAATTCCCCGGTGCAGACAAGGCCTGAGAGTGAGCCTCAATGTTCTTTTCTGGGTCTTGTTTGTCAGTCGCAGTCATGCTTCCCTAAAGCATTCTCCCAGCCATCTGCAGATTGCCGATTCTGAAGCAGCAGCCGCTGTTGGTTCCCCAGTTGGATGACAAGAAGCGAGGGGAAGAGTGGTGATTCCCCCCGGCCCATCTGGTAGGTGCACTCAAGGGTCCTGTGCCTGCTCTTCTCGCTCTTGTACCCCCAGAGACCAGAGGCAGTCCATTCAAAAAGAACCAGGGAAAACAAAAGTACTTTTCCCACAAATACAGACAATACTTGCAAAATGTACTTCTCCTGGGAGTTTTCTAGAAACAGAATATCAGGATTCCGGGCTCCTTGAGTACTCATCGTAGCCTTTGACTACGTAAAGATCTTTGGCTGCTGTGGTTCGCCACAAAAGTGAAATACCCACCCAGTACAGGACCCTTCTGGGCAGGGTAGCCTCTAGCACTGGTAGGCCAAGAGTGTTCCTCCGAGGCGCTCTCGGAGGCAGCGCAGAGCTGTACGCTCCTTGAAGAACTGAGGAAACGGCAGAAAAATTCTTCTGAACTTCACCATCTGCTCTCCCATCCCTGGCCGAGACCTCTTTCAAAGTCAAACCGTTGCTGCTACCCCCGAGCTAGGGCCTTAATCTTGCCTTACCACTATCCCTTTCGAGTAGCTCGCGCTCCATGAGAAGGAGAAGACAGGCCCCCCCCCTTGAGCAGAACGAAGGGTGCCCTGACTCTGTGTGCTCTTACGTACACGGTGAGCAGGTGCTGTAAACTCGGCGACACGCTGCCAGTTGCACTGACTGCATTGCAGACATCTGGGGAAACACAGCAGCTTGGGAGGAAAAAAAAAAAAAAGTTCTCTCCTCGTGCAATGCTCTACCAGCTGAGACCATCTGAGCTCCCAGACTTCCACAGGTGGGAGTTAGTTGTAGTTACGTATGGGTTACGTTAGATTTCTGTCTGTAGGTGACATCTCCCCGTGACGGTGCACGGCGTGAGCCTGTTGGTTTGCAGGGATGAAGAAGTGAGCAAGGGAAGGGGGGGGGGGTCCTTGTTGCTATTTGTAATCTCCAAGGCCTATTTAACCTGTAATTTTCTGTCTTTCTAAAAGATACTTTGCTGCAGCCTGGAGTTCTGTGTTCTGATGCAAAATACTATTGCTGCTGTTAGACTGCACAGTTTAAAAAGATCCCCCCTGGGAACAGAGGCCAATTAACCCTCTCCAAGCCATCACACTGACTACTGAGTAACAAACGGCCTCTTTATAAGTGTCCCGGGTTAGGCAGCAAAATCTCCATCTTACTTTTGATTCTCTCCATCTTAATCTTGTAGGAAGTTCCTCTAATTTCTTCAGAAATTTACTGAGTTTGTAGGCTCGTGGAGAGTGGAAACCAGGCCTTATTTTATGTTTATAAATTTCCTACCCTATTATGAATGCTTCCAGAAAAAAATTTAAAAAAAATAAAAGCACTGACAATTAATGCTTCTGTTGATAGACCAAAGCTTAAATCTCAGACCAAATCTGGCGGAAAGTAGGTCATCTCTACGCCAGTAACTCTGCAGTATTCTCTTCAATGAATTATACAGTTATATTCACTGGTGTTTGCACTGGATGGAGCAATAATCCATACTGTCAGAGGATGGATTGGAACAGTTACCACATCTCTTTCGGGAAGGGATCTGGAACAAAACCAGGAGCTGTTTCTGGCTTCTCAGCTTCCACCAGCCACTTGAGGAAGTTGTGCTTTCTGGGCTCGGGATGTCGTGTGTTGCTTACCTGTGTTAAGGTACTCTGGATATAAATGATGTAAGAACAAGTTTTTGGTTTAGCCCAGACAGGTTCGTATCCCCAGAGCTGCCATCAGGAATATCATACCGGTTCATAATCTAAGAACTTTTGGCTAAGGAGGGAATCGAGAAGTTTCAAACAAACGAAAGACCCGTAGTCGTTTAGATGCCTGATGCCAATTCTTGTTACGATAGCGGATCTGTAGGCAGACCCAAACTCTGTTGTGCTGGGCACGGTGCAAGCGCCAAGACCTTTCTTGTCCGGAACAGCTTTCAAACAAGGAGTTTAGGGACATTGCTCCCGCGTGACGATTATTTGCTTATGGCTGTATGTAGAAAATCTTTGGGCTACAGTACTGTTACTAGAACTACTCAAGGGAAGACTAATGAAACTATTAATAGCCTGTATAGGACGAATCTGTGGAGCTACAGGCTTTTAGCAATTGCATGTACCACTTTCTTCCAGAGAACTGGATACACCAATATGCTTCAAAGAGATTAATGGATGTCATAAAAGTTATTTGCTGCTACGCTTTAAACTAGAGACTTTACAGTCTCCGCTTGGAATCCTGATCTCATACAGGAGCTTAATCTTTTGATGTACAGAATGGACGCAGGGCCCTGCGGATTTCTTCGTGGTGTGAGGGGAGCCGCGTATTTTACGAAGCATAGTTGGGGCTACAAGACTTTTCCGATAGCTGTGAGATTTAACAGGTGGACTGTGTCCATCTTCCCTAGCTGGTTGCTGTTGGGGATGGGAGGGAAGCAGGCTTTGGGAGGCTGGTGATTGGATTAAGAACACTTTGGGAATATTTTCAGCCTTCAGAAGCGCTCTAGGATTACTCTTTCTTTAGCCCATCTGTCTGCAGTGTACTTTCCCCGTTCCACAGAAAATAACTCAGCTGTCTCCTCAGCACGGTCCTCGCCCGTCAGCGATCGCCTACGTTCGCCCGGAGTCACTTTTTGCCCGATGATGTTTCTTTACTCCTCTGTCGAGAGCGAAGAAGCTGTAAGGTGCGCAGACAACTGGACGTACCCAGCCAGCCAGCGCAGGGAAGCGTTGCGGCGGTCTGCCGGCCCCCCCCGGGCACCGCACAGGAGCACGCAACCTCCCCCCTCCGGCGCAG
>JAVJGG010000062.1:933264-1026425 GCA_035590195.1 Aviceda cuculoides
GAAGGGAAGGAAAAGTGCGTCTCCCGGCCGGCGCGGAGCCCGCCGGAGCGGGGCGGGCGGGGGGAGCCTCGGCGGGAGCCCCCCCACCCCGCCGGGAGGGCGATTGCTGCGGGCTTCGGGGTGCTGGAAGTTACCGAGCGGCCTTTGGTTAGTTCTACCACATCCTGTAATCCCAGTGAAATGTATAATGTTGGAGAGTAGAGGAGTTTTATAGTATTTCTGATTCACTGAATAAATATTTGGAGCCCGAACTCTTAGTAATCCTTCGTACCCGTTTGGAAGGACTGGTTATTTACTGTCAGGCAGAGGAGCTAGTTAAGAAAAGAGCTGAAATAATCAGGGTCACTGCCGAGTCGTTTTAGAGTTGGGGGTTTGTTTCGGATATTTTCTTTCGTCCAGGTTTTTTTCCTTGCCCGTGCTCGATTTGAAGCAGCTTTCACGTTTGCACTTCAATACAAATCAGTCGTGTGGAGGATAGGTGTGAATATAATGCCGAGTGCAGAACAACAGAAAAAAATCCCTCCCAAATATTTGTGCCCTTGAGAGAGAAAGTAGTCTAAGCTTACTTTACAGTTTTCGGGTAGTTAACTATCCCCCCCCCCAAGTTTGTGCTAGAAACTGCATGTGAAAATTGTATCTTGCTATAATGAAATGCAATTGAAATTAAATGGGTAACTGTATTATTTTTTGAATAATCATTCTTACATGAGGGAAATCAGAGCCATCTTCTTTTAAGAATATGTTTTCTGCTATAGCTTACGTGCTAGACCATGCAAACTTTTCCAAGTTTTTTTATGCAATTACAAGGGAAGTTAAACTCTTACTGTGCAAAATACATTTTTCCTTTACCTCGAGTTGTTTAATTTTTCATGTCGCATTTAAAATACTGTGTTATTTATTTATACTGTTAATTCATGATGTTTTAAGTAACTTCTCAGTTATAGTTTATCCTTCAGATCTGGGTTAGTTGTAGCCTCTTGCCACAATAGCGTGTTTTCCTGTATTTAGGAACCAACTGGTGAACCATCTCCTAAAAGACCAAGAGGAAGACCCAAAGGAAGCAAAAACAAGAGTCCCTCTAAAGCAGCTCAGAAGGTGAGAGATTATTAGAGAGAGTTCCTAATGCTGTTTCTTCATCAACCGGTAGCAAAAAATCAGTCGTTCAGGCTGTGAAGTGTGGGCTTGGGACCCTTTTAATAATGGGAGCTACATAAAGCATGTATTTTGCCTTTTTAAGATTAGAATTACCATGCTGCACAAAGACCCTAGGTACAGAACCTGTGAGGGCAGCTTGCTTTTTGAATAGCGTACAGATTAGTGAAATAACGTCATGTATTTGATCTATTTACTGAGACCTCCTGCATCTAGTAAGGGCATCAATATTAAGGATAGGATTTTCTCGATTAAGATTTTTGAAGGAGGAAGATTAATTTCTTGCCCACTTACAGTCGTTACTACTACAGACCCAATCTGTATATTAAAGCTAAGTGTTTTGTCAAACATAGGTTAATTAGAAGTAAATCCAATTATGTGTTGATGGAAATGAGTGCATATATTGAAATTTACAGCTTTAAAATGTGATGGTAAAGTAAACGATGAGTTACAGTAAAAGCCCACTATATCTTGTTTAGTAATCGGTTTCAAAGAGACTTTTGCTTGAAGTGCTATTAGTCTTCTGAACCCCTGCTTCTGCTGGCTGATGGCAGCAAACTTTTGTTCTGGTGGTTCTGAATGCATTTAACTGTGGGAGAAGCTCCCTGAAGTCACTGCATTTGGTGCATGGACTTTGCATCACAAATACAACGTGAAAATGTGACTTAATTTTATTCGACTTGGGGAAAGCTCAGCGTCAGAAAACCGTGCTGTGCAGGCAAAGAATACCTTTCCGTAGGAATTCTTTTAGTGAAGGCAAATAGTTGTGTACAGGCTTGAAAACAAACCCGGGAGTTTTGTTTATGTTGATGGTTACACAGCAGTTAGCACGAATTTACAGGTACTAAATTGGAAACAAAAGCTTACAAAATCTGGTGGTGAACTGTAGTGCTTTAAGTGTATCAGTGTCTTTTAAGCAGATCTGTGACAAAATGTGTGTGGAAGGTATTTGTGGCCTCCTCTAATTCTGGTTCATTTTTCAATATGCCTCTGGTACTGACCATATTAAGTTTGATAGTTTTCAGTGTTATGAATTACTATAGCAACTACTGATAAATATTAAATTATTAGGGGGTGACTATGGTTTCATGTCTGTTTTGTTGTAAGTGTTCTCAACATTTGTTTGAGGGACTTTTTACAACTCTCTTTAAATTTAAAATTTTTTTTTACATTCTGAGCTGGAAAAAAGCAGTATATTCTGTCAAGAAGTTCATGAATTAGTAAAAAATGCTTTACAGGTTGAGTATTTAAAATATATCAAAGCTACTCTGCAACCTAGTGAGCTTAAAATGTTGATTTTTTTTTTCTTTATATAGTAAAAATGTTCCTCAGATTCACTTTAAAATAGTTTAAATTTCACTCTTCAAAAGAGAGGGAGAGCAGTTTTTTATTAGTCTAGCAAGTCCAAATGTGAGCTTTACTATTTTAAATATTACTCTTAGGAGTGTTGGCTTTCCTAGGAGAAATATTTGCAGTAAGATTAAATTTTAAGTAATGTGTAGAAATGTGTTTTAAAAAGATATTTCTAAAAGAAATATTAACATTATTTCATTTATATGAGTGATTTGGAAATCAGTATAAATGGCAAATAACTTAAAAACTTTCATATATCTATATGTAGGTCTATCAAATCAAGAGCTTTCCAGATGATTCTGGTACATGCGGTTGGTTTTTTTTTAATCTAATTTACGAACTGAGCAATTTCATTGTAACGTTTTGATTTTCAGAATGCATCAAGTTACTGCTCTAATTAAGGCAAACCCTTTTGGGTGTTGATAATGTGAAAAATTGACCCAAGACCACATGTCTTTTTTATCAGAAAAAAAATGTTGAGGGGTATGTTAATTATACGTCTTATTTGTTTCCAGGCTTATAGATAAAGTATATAAATATTTGATATATCCTCTAAAACGTAAAACACCTATAAAGCCTTAGTAGAAGAAAGTCACTGAGATCACATTTCAAATAAATATTTTAGCTCTTTTTCCAAATTGATAATTAACCCTGTCTAAAATGGTTCAGCTTCTCACCAGGCATCTCAAAGTATCTTTTTATGTAATATTAATTCTGATAGTTTTCCTAACAGTCATACGAATGGAAAGGTTTTGGCACTGTAAGAAAGCTTCATTTGGTGGTGAGGGTATCACCTCTTAAAAGAGCGAGCTATATCTTTGATTCCGCGGTAAACATGTTTACGCATACATATGCAAACATATATTTATTTAAGGTTTTTCTAGAGCCTGTCTCAAGTCTCAGAAAGAGAGCTGCCTAACTTAGCCTAAGCCCCGCTACATGAGAACCAGCGTACTGTACCACGCTACTGGAAATTGCTGGAATTTCTGAAGAGCGGTGCGTGGCCCGGGTGCTCCGAAGGGAGCTCGCTGCAGCGTGGGAGTGTTCGCAACGTGCAAGAGAAACGCTGGCCAGGAGAACCCACCGGGCAGCCATGAGAAGGCACTCATGATTAATTGATTGGGTGTTCTCTTGCAAACCGTTACACATCACAATTAAAAATGTATTGCACAAACTGGCAGCCAGTTAAAAATACTCCAGAACCGGGACTTTGTTTTCTTATACTTCAAAAAGGAAATAGCCCTAAATCAGTTGAGGGGCAGTTTACCCTGGAATCATGGTTGTGTTGTGTATTTAAAATTTCTTGGTGCATGGGATTTTTTTGTTGGGTTGGTTGTTTTTTTTTTTTTTTTCCTAGCTTTCAGAGCTCGTGTTTGGTCTTAGTAAACTGGCCTTGGGGCATCTGAAAACAAACTGTGCTTGTTAGGAAATTAGCAGTGTGAAACTTGACAATGCATACAGAATGTTGCAAGACCAATTGGACAGCTAATAATGTGGCAATTACTCTAATTTTAGGTAATATGCATTTTTTTAAAAGCCTTGCATATCACACGTGCCGAACTTGTTATAAACTGGATACAAAAGGTAGACTGCACTTTATAGAAAACCAAACCATTTCTCGATTGTTTAATTTTCACAAACAGAAGGAGCACAACGTGTTAGCAGATGAGAAGGGATAGACACAGAAAGACTTAATCATCTTGTACTTGGGTCCCCACAACTAGGCTGTTACTGAAGTCTGCGTCTTTAAACAAGTCATTCTGTTATTCATTTAAAATATTTGTAAAAAATTAGCAAAAAAGTGAAGATTTTATTTTTTTCCTAAAGAACAACGAGTTTTGTGGGACGACCCTTGTAGGGATGTTCCTTTGTAGTTTCCCGGGTGTTCTGTGGTTGAGTTTTATTTGTTAGACTGAGCTGTCTTCCCAGCCCGTCGCATTTCCCTTAAGCGTTCAAGGGCTTTTCTTTGTTTAGCTCCTGTAGTTGGGCTTGACAAAAATACTGATAGGCATAACTACTCTCCTGTTTGGAAGGAGGAAACACAATTGTGAGGTTAAAAAAGAAGGAGTAGTAGCTAGTACGTGTTCGTCTCCAAAGAAAAAGTCAAGGGATATCCCAGGAATATCCAAAAGTAGAGGCTCTGTAGTAAAATGCACCTTCAGTTTAAGTATTTTGAGTTTTCTGGTAGTTATGATGCAGTGAAATTCACTGCAAATACCTCCAGATCTTGGAATATTATCCTCTGAAAACCAGAACTTGTGGTACTGTGTGCGACTGCTCTTACTACTGTCTCTACATTACATGGCCAGAGTTTGGTATGTAGAAAGGCACGTCCCTGAGTTAAGCAGTCCAAAGGTAAAAAAAAAAAAAGGTGCACGTGACCAGGACTCTGCCCTAAATTGGTTCATGAAAATCTATTTGGCTTCTCCATGCTTCATTCATTCTCACCAACACCAGTCATTACAGGCTTAAAGGGAAACCAAGATCGGATTTATCAAGTGATCGTAGCATGGTTATTGTACCTAAAAAATAAGAGACCTCAAAATCAGGCAGTTTGAGCAAGATGGGAGAAGCAGGAGAAGACTGACGCCTGTTTAGAATTAAAATGGGTAAAACAGGACATGGGAAGTGTGATATTTTTGTATCTAGCCAATGCCTAAGTTTCTTTTAAGAGGTTGGGGTTTTTGGGGTTTTTTTGTTTGTTTGTTTAAGAAAATAACTTTTTTTTAGGAGAGGGACACGTTCCTGGGCAAGGTCTTTTGACAACAGTGATCTTCCTCCCCCGAACTCTCGGTTATTTCACCTGATTTACAGCTCTGACACGGTTTATCTGAGGTCACCAGCAGATCATTTTGCGAAGTGGATAGAGTTCTCCAAATTTGGATTCTGTTGCATTTGAGATCTTCCTTGACAGCAGATAGGTGCCCAAAGAGCACTTTACAGCCGTTCAATTATTTATACTTGTCTTGTTAATTGCTTTCAGTAGTACAGCCTGGGTTTCTGTCTGGGCACGGCACATTTGTGGAAGGAGGAGGCCGAGCTGATGGGCAGTCGGTCCTGGGCTGCGGTGGCAGCTCTTTGGAAGCGGGTTGGGGAATTGCAAATCTGCCTGGGCACCGTTTGCTCCCTTCCAGGCAGCCATGACTGGAATGCCCATCTTTCTCACCTGAGACAAAAGAACCCCCATGCACTTAAAAGCGAGTAAATCTAGTTCTGTTCCTAAAATGGGACATAGCAAAAACGATGCGTTCCTATTATTGGTTACGAGAAATTTCATCGCTTTCACGAAATACCATAAACTTGTGTTCGATAACATACCTGGCCAGCCTTTTAAGTTGGGTGATGTCATGTCTTAGCTGTGTGGAGCGAGGTCACGCCTCGCGGTGTCGCACCAAATGGTAAGAAAACCCCGGCCAAAAACACCCCGCGTTCGAAAAGTGCTTTAGGGGGCGGCGGCGGCAGCTTCCTTCCTGACGAAGCAGGTACCAGCCGCTGCGCGTGGGGCGCCTGGGAAGACGAGCCTCTTGCTGCCCGGATGAGAATCCGTCTTCCCTCCGGGTGGCTCGGGGCTCTCTGGATTTGATCCGAGCTTCAGAGGCAAAACTTCGGTTAGAGCAAGGAGCCGACAGACTGGCGTGTCTCTGATTATGCAAATACCTGTTTCGGAGGAAAGGCAGTGCTTAGGCACTTACGTGTTCCTTTTCTTATTAATTACTTGAAAATTATATGGAGAGACACTGAATTTTTTGTCTGATAGGCGAGAAAACCTTTCTTCGGGCACTTAAATTAAAAGTCAGTCTTGTGCTGTTGGAGAAAATACAGGCTGCGTTTCCAATATGCAAAGTAAAAAAAATCCTGAGGGGAAGAGGGGCAACATTTTCCTAAACTTCAGGTCTTTATCGTCACCGCTGGCCTGCCACTGCTCCTTTTGGGTGTTCCAGAAGCATTTTGTCTTTCTCTTCCCTTGGAATGGAGATAAAAATGTCCACTTTGGCGGTTCTCATCGTTCATTTTCTGCAGTTTGGGCTGTGGAAGCCTTCCTATTTACTTACAGAATCGCTCTGTACCGAAACATCATCTCTGGCATGCCCCGCTGTTTGCTCAGCTCACCTCTGGGGAAGATTTGGTTTTGATAAGAACTCTGGAAATGTTTTTCTTCTCACATGAGGTGGAAATCGTATACAGCAGCAGTATAGTGCCTTTCGATCCGACGGGTCCCCGAGCACTTGACAAACTGATGGCCGCACTAGCCAGCGGGAACGCCGGCCACTGACGTGGACCTTCCTCGGGGTAAAGCCGCGCGTTGTTCGTGGCAAGCGGCCGCGCTGCGTGACCGTTTGTGGCAGGAAGCAGAGATTAGTTATTCACAGAAATCTCTCGTGTTCTCTTTCCCATCAGACTAGGTTATATGCTGTTGTTAAACTTACCATTTGTGTCAGGTTTGTAGGAACTTTAATGGCGAGACCAAAGTAGTTTTCGTTCCCCAAAAGGTAATTTTTTTTTTTTCGTAGAGTTTTGGAAAAGGGCCTTTCCTTCAGATGCGGTAAAATACAGAAGAAAATAGATGGTGTTTGTGCTTTCGTAACATGTCAGGTGTTGATTTGTTAAGAACAATTTTAAGCAATATTTTCTTTTAAGAGTTATGCCCAGTGTTTCGTGAAATAACCATAAATGCAGGGGGCTACAGCTTGTCAAAACTAAACCACATCTTGCTTTGCATCCTTCAGGTTGTAAGGTATAAAGAAATGAACACTTTACAAGGAAACAAAACTCTGAAATAGACAGCTACAGTGTATAGTTAATGCACTTTAACAAGTATTCTCATAAGAGGGTTTCACCTTACATGTGACGCTGGTATAAACGATTAAAGAGCAAATTTCCTCTTTTAACAAGTCTGAGTGATAATTTTGCCCTTTAGGAGTGTGAATTTTATTTTTCACAGTTTTCTTCTTGGTGAGATATTTATTTCAAAGTAATTGAATTTAACTCGCAGGGCTTTTTTTTTTTTTTTTCCCAGAGATTCCTCCAGTACTTCCTCAGCTCAAGTTCTCTTAGAGGGATCCACTTTACACAGCGTTAGGTTACAGTATAGGTTACAGAGATTGACCAGCAAGTGATTTATTTAATGACACAGTTGATTCCTAAGGACAAATCGAATACACATACAGTTAACTAGAAAAAAAGCAATTCATGGAAACGTGGGTTCACATCTACAGATTTTGTACTACAAGTCTTCATTCTCAGGGACTTGTATGTGGCGAGTCCTGCCCTCACTAGAGCTGGTGGCAAAATCCCCATCACCCTCAGTGGGGCAGGATTATTCACTTGATGAGGTGTATGGATGGGCAGAGCCTACCTAGAGAAAATAACCTGCGATTTGCATTTTAAAGCCCATAAGTGTTTCAGTGGAGCGCGTAAGTAGTAGTATTTACAGTGTCACGCAGTGAATTAATGGAAGAGTCTGTAAGAGAACCTGTGTTTCCTTTACGTTGAGCTCCAGGACCGACTGCTGGGCTTACATAAATATAGCTGTCACTTCTAGGGCACCTTCCATGGTGTTGCCTTAACCCCGAAAAGGGAAGGTGTGTTTTGGACCAGCCAAAGGTTTGCTTAAGGATGTGCTCTTACCTGGAACACTTCGCGTGACGTAGAGGAGCTATCTCCCAGCATGAACGCGCGCACGCGTTCGTGGCGATGGTCTGTCCAAATCCATTTCACGCATGAGCATCGTGAGGCTAAAAGAAGGAATTTGGCTGCTACGAACCGCTTTGTTCAGGCTTGAAGCAGGCCGTGTTTTTCATTTAGTATCTTCAGGTGATTTCTGACAGCCCGTGAAAGACCAGGTTTGATGGTGTTGGGGTTTCTGGGGTTCCCCAACTGCCCCGTGGCTGGCGGGCGCCGGGCTCCGCCGGCCGTACCGCGGGCACTGGGCCGCTGGCTTTGCCGGGGCACGCTCCTCTCTGCCCGTGGGCACGGGGGGGATATCGGGGCTGGGGGCACCCGCAGGCGTGGGTGAGGCATCCCCGGGCCACGGCGGCTAGCAAATGTCAGGAAAAAAAAGCCATAATCATGCTCCACCGAAAACCCCGTAGAGCGGGAGGGGGGGTCGGTGCCACCCAAGAGAAGTAGTGATGGGTGGTGTTACAGTGGAGGAGTTGCTGGTTACTGAGGCAGTTGAGCAATGCTGAGGTGTAAAATATGTTGCGTTTCTTTTCCCTTTACAGAAAGCAGAAGCCACTGGTGAAAAGCGACCCAGAGGCCGGCCCAGAAAATGGGTAGGTATTTCACTTCCAGTCGTTTGATTTATTTGCTGTGTTAGAAAGCATGTTATAAAGTCCATTCTTTGAGAGAAGAATTATTTCTGCTTCATTTGTGAAAAGGAACATCCATCTTCTGTGTCTGTTTGTTCTGGTGGATTGACTAAAGGGTTAAGATAGCAGAGGAGTTAAGCACAGCTTCCTACCTTTAGACTCTGGTAGTTTGCTCAAGATACTTTACTATTAAATGTTTGCTGGGAGTGAATATTTATGTGTCTTATCAGCGTAAAAAGAGGCACAACTCTTCCTTCAAAAGAGAGTAACAATGAGATAACTTGTTCAGTAATTGAGTAACAAAGGTTAAAAGGGCACTATCAGACATCAGAAGGTGATTAAGAGAGGTGATAACATTCAGATGTAGTGTGCACAAGATAAAAGTTTAAAAACCAAAACTTTGTCCTACATTGCCTGGAAACACAGCATATTTTCCTTAAATCCAGTGAGAAAGAACAAAACCGAACAGCAGGATATTTGCGTTTAGAATTAAGTTTTTCCATTCTGGGCCATTCATGCCTCATATAATTGTAACGACTGGTAATATCTTTCATTAAATTTCCTCTTTCCCTGGCCATTTAGTCTGTAGACGTGGCTATCGGACACATGTGGTTTGATTCTTCGACCATGGAAAGATTTCAGTCTCAGATACTTGAAATTCTATGTTCTCACTGATGTTTACAGCTGATGAGTCTGCCTGGTGCATCTCTCCTCTGCATGTCTTTCACTTTGAAAAAGTGTACGCTTTCAAAAGAAAAGTGATGGGACGTCACTTGGAAAACATGATGGGATATTAGAAGATACGAAGGTGTGGCCGCGTGCTCCATCCCACATTAACATTTCTGATTTCCCTTTTCCAGTTCCCTTTCCCTTTTTCTGGTCAACATTTTTCTTGAAACTACTTTTTCGAATCCGTCCCTCCCCATCTCAAGTTTGCTCCCTTATTTGACTCTGCCTTCTCTTTCCTTTCTGCGTCCTGTCGTTCTTCCCTCCTTTTGTTCAGTTCTTCTGCGTAGATGTTAACACAGCTGTAAAAGTATATGCTTGCAAAAGCTCCAACAGCACCAGAAGGTACTTTTAAGTACTGCAAGCTGAGGTCCTCCAGAGTACCAGCAGCTAAACACAGGAGAGATGCCTTTACCAGTCACTTTAAGAAATAGTTCTGTAGCGTTGTCCAGCGATGAAGTACCCCAGGATATTGCCGCGGAGAAAACAGACTGTTATGCGCTACGTGTATTGCTTACGCCTCTGCTTTTTAAGGCAGGCAGATTTCGGGTACGAGAAGCGGCTCTTTGGCGTTAGCCAAAGAAACAAGGTGGTGGATTCAAACCTACCCGTGCTGGGGCTCTTCGCAGAGGCAGCTTGCAGAAAGCAAACGCCAGGAGCAGTAAACCACGGAGCGGTTCCCGTCTGCTCCCTCCCGTCCAGCTCGGAGCTCGCACGCCTGGATGCCGAGCGTTTCCTGATCCTCACCTTGGGCGCAGTCCCAGGGGAGGCAGCAGAAATAGCTGGTTTATGAGGGTCACTGGATTGGGAATGTGTGATAGATGGGGGTGGTGGAAGAGCTCTGCAAAAAGGGGAAATGCAGCAGTCTGAAACGTTAAAAGAGTTTCTCTCCCAGGCACTCGTAGTCAGAAATTAAGGTGACTTTTCAGTGAAAAGGGCTAAATATAACGCTCGTGGCATCTTTTAGGCTAGAATGTTTTGTATCTGTTTGGGGAAGAAAGAACGGGCAGCATCAGTGGAGCATTAAGTTTAGTATGGGCTGCTTGTCCGGTGAAGAATCTGATTTGCAGAAATGGGTATTATTGGTTAGCTAGTAGGCATATGCATTTACTTAGTTGTGAGACTGATGTAACAGCTTAACTTATTTTTTTTGAAATAAGGCGTGTTTTCAAACTTGGTATTACTTTGCTGTTGTGCCTGTTGAAAGCACAGTCTTTATTTGCTTATTCCAACGATGTGATTGCTTCGTGTGATTTTCAGAGAACTCTCCTATCTGCAGCTTGCCTTGAGATAATTCTATAGACTGTGAGAATTATATCTGCCTTCTTTTCCCTCTCCTTCTTCTCTCTTTCCAGTTTAAATTAGGTGCATGGGTTCCTCCTTTGTGCACGATGAAATGGAGAGTGATGTTATATTTTGCTCCAGAAAGAAATGTGGTTAAAAGATTATAAGCCATTATGGTGCCAACTATAAGCAAAGGTAATATTTGAAGTCAAGGGAGGATTCTGCCCAAAAGCAGATAGCACAGTATCATCCTTGCTGTTTTGACATCCAACACGTACTCAGAAAACATCCCTTTTTATCACCCAAACTTCCATTAAGTCCTTAGTGATTATTTTCTTCTTTAATCCAATTTATTTTTATATTAATCCTTAATTATGATGGTTCTATATCAGTGAAAGTAAGGAACGTGTAGGGTTCTTTTTTGTGGAGAGGGCAGAATTCTATGTGGCAGGTATTTTCCTAAGTATGTAACCCGTTTTTGCAAGTCTAGAGGTTCTGTGTCATATGTTGTTCATCAAATTGTAAAGTATTATTTCTGCTGTTTCCTTCAATATGCAGACGCAGAGACATATGAGCTAACAGACCACTGTAGAATTCCGGTAGCTGGTCTTTCTGCCGGTTCAAATTAAGTATTTAATGTTTGTGATTCACAATGTATTTATTTATATATTATATTTTAGAGGAGAAGTAAATCTTTTTGACTAGTTAAAACTGGGAAGGGGGAGGGAGAGCCCAAGTGAGGAGGGTGAATAGCCCAGTTTATCACAAGCGCATGAGACATCCGATGATCTTTTTAATGCAATAACATGTACTTCACATGGTTGTCAAGGAAAAGAAGACCTTTGTCAGCAGGACAGACAGTAAAGATTGACAGACTGTTCTGAAAATAAAATATTCAGCTACATAGAAAAGCTTTCCAAATGTGGGGAGCTAATTGAATAAAAATCCTGATGATAACAAGGATCACGCAGGTGGAAAATGAACATATTTAGAATCAGAATCACAGGGCCTGCTGCTGTAAAACTCATCTTCACTATAGGTTGCTGCACGTGTGTGAAGCGCGTTGAAGGCTGCGAGTCCTATTAACTGGGAGGGAGGTAAACCTCTTCACGACCTTGGTGCTCCTTAATTTTAGAGGTTTTAATGCAGGAACATGTTCTAAGCTCGTCGGATGCAGCTGCATTAGTGTGTTAGGTCAAATGAGGAGTGTGCTTTGGAAATGAATCTCCTAATTGTCCCCACTCACAGTATGCGCTACGGAGCAGTCCCTGAGCTCGTGGGCTGGATTCCTTTTGAGGGAAAACAAATTGGATCCGGTAGGCATTCACCCCATAGGACTGGGCTAGGATGAAGTAAAAACCTCTTGAAAGGTGTGTGGTGTGGACCTTAGGTCCTCAGCACCAGCCTTTTCTTTTTTCCTGCTGGTCCACGTTGTCTATGTGTTGTAGACATAGCCTTTGATGTTTGGAAAAGGCAGGTGAAGCAACCTGGGTTTTATTAGAAGATTTATTTTATGTAGCATAGGCATAAAGTCAAATTCATAGCTGTGGAGATTCACATTCCCAGAAGTCAGTGGAAGGTTTGTCACTGAGTTCAGCAGTGCCAGGTTTTCACCACTGAGCCCTCATCCCGCTGCTTGTGGAATCAGCAACAGTTTTGCCGATGGCTTCGCATAACCCTGTGTAAAGAGCTCGTAGTCAAAGCCATTTTATTTTGTTTTGTTTTGTTTTGGTTTTTATTTTATTTTTTGGTGTATGTTTAGAAGTTGACTGAAACCAGGGGTCTGAAGGGTTAGGAGTAGAGCAGGAGACTGAATAATCAATTACGCTGTTTGTTCCAAGGAACTGCATTGAAAACCCATGGAAGTTTCATAGATTTCTGGTGCTCACAGGCATCAGTTTAATGGAGAAACCTGAAACCCAGTTCCGAAGTTGATGCTTAAAAGTGTATTTGTGTTTTATTTCCATTGTTTTCATTATGTCTTTAGATAGACTTTTGGCATTGTCTGATTTCACCTCCACATTGTCTAACCTGAACCCCAGAATCATTGCATGGCATGGCAGAACTGCTCAAAAAAATCAAGGAGCAGTCCAGAGCTTTTTGCAGCTTTGAGCAGGACTGTGGTGGGGAGGAGAGATGGCTGATGCTGTGCCATGAAACTGTTTTAAAGGATGGAAAGATGCAGTTCTGGAAGCTGCGTGATTGTAACAGCAGACGAGAATCAGCGAATTTCCAAGTGCAGGGTGCACGTGAAGCACCCACATACCCATCTTGTCGCTGATGGCCAGGTAACAACTGAGACTTGTTCGGAAAAACCTCTGTCTCTTTCAAGAATTTTGTTTTCTGCTAGATAGTCTAGATAGCACATTTCAGGTTGGTAGAAGATAAAAGATAATCAGAAATTAACTTAATTTCCTTAAGCAGGAGCTTTATCTGATCCAATCATGATTAGCTAGACATTATAGTACTTTTGAAGCTCAGGTTTTCCCCTTTTTAATGACAGCACAGTTTTACTTTATACTGAAAGTTAGTTTAAGCGGTGCCAAACCACGTTTAAAAAAATCATTACAAAAATGCTTTTTGTTCTAGTAACTTTGTGCTCAGATTATTTCCCACTGCTGTTTTGACATAGCTGAGATATCAAACCTTAAACATGGAAATTGTGAGATGTTTCTATGCCAGCAGTCCCAGAATGCCTGTGTCAGAGCAAGGAATCCTAATCCTCATTCACTTGTTAGATTTTGAAAATGAGGTTCTGAATGTTGAAGGAATACATATCACGAGAACCTCGTTGGCTCAGAAGACCCATTGATGTTTTGAGGCTATTTCTTGCCCATAATGAGTCTTTGCGAGCCATTATCTAAGTAGAAGTTTCTGTCTGGTAGTGCCATGCTCTGTGATGTGAAGCCGTTTAACCAATTTTGCTTATTTCTCATGCAGCGCAGTCATTTTTGTCTCATAGGAAGTCATAGTCTAGGAGGTGCTTAAAGTCACGCAGGCTTCTTCGCTGGCCGGTGGCGAGAGAGGGAAGCTCTGAGATCATGGTCCATCCTGCCTAAAAAAGGCTTTGTTACAGGCATGGTGGATTCTTGGCTGGAGATGGCAACCTTTTGCCGTTGGGAAGGCCAACTGAGATAATAAAAAAAGACTCGCGTCGGACTTGTAGATAGTAAAAGCTATGTGTGAGAGATCCCCCCTTTGCTGCTGTGGTGCTTACTGGTGCATTCCGAAGCTGGGCTAGAGGTTCCGTTGGTAGGACAACATATATTTGTTTGAATGAATTACTGCATGATCCCTTTGGAGCAAACCTTGATTGAGGTAAAACTTAAATCACATGTATTGGATGAGAATGAAAAAGGAAGTTGGTATGTATGTAATTATAGAAGATAGCACAGATAAAAGTTTGGTTTCCCGTACTTGGAAGAATAATGTCATTTCAGTTACTTTATGTCTTTCCAACTTTTGACTGCAGTATCTGTGGTGTTCCT
This sequence comes from Aviceda cuculoides, assembly GCA_035590195.1. NCBI lineage: Eukaryota > Metazoa > Chordata > Aves > Accipitriformes > Accipitridae > Aviceda > Aviceda cuculoides. The sequence continues at coordinate 947,579 of JAVJGG010000062.1, forward strand.
GCTTCGTGTGAAGCATGTCACGAAAATTTGCACGTTGCTGTTATTTTAATCTTCCAAACTACCTTACCTTCTTTGTGAAGGTCACTGATACTATTTTGTAAGATGTTAATATAAAATACCTTCTTTTGTGGGCATGTTTTACATCTGTGTGGGCAAGACATGCACCTGGGAGGGGTCGTTCCAGTTGTCTAAAGAGCTTGAAGGGGCTTTTATAATTACAAAAACCAGACTATTGACTTCTCTTCTTCAGAATTCCTAAACTTAAGAAGTGGATGAAGGACGTGAATTGAACTCCTTAAAAGCTTTATACCTATACACTTACTTTCCAGTTCAGATGATCTGTAGAAGAAATCATCTCTCAAAACCTGAAAATTTTGACAAAAGCAGTGACTGTTGAACTTTTCTCCTATGGCTAACGTATTTAATCCCCTTTTTTTGCCATTTTTTGTCCTTTTTTCTATTCGACATTCTGGGAAAGGGAAAAAACATCTTGTATGCTTGTATCGAATGCATAAAAATTCACTAAAAATGTGGTCTGTCTGACTTGCGTTCAGAGAGGTGTGTGTCTTCAGTTCTCTAGAAGCTTTTCTGAGCAAATAGTGTCCTTCCTTGGAATCTTGAGTCCTGTTCCTTGTTGGTATAAGTAGATGTGGCACTGTTTATTTCAAGTGCAGGTCTTCCTGTAGACCACAACAGAAAATTTAGCCAAATTGTTTCTTTTCTAAAATAAGTCTGTATTACCGAGAGGATATTTCACTCATTCTCTAATTCACTTCCACTTCCCTTAAGGAATATTAAAAGATACCCAGTTTAGCTAAAAAATAATTTGACTTTAGCTGTCATTTCAGAATTCTTAAAGGCAAATCTTTTATTGTGTTTGAGGTCCAAAGAGGAAATTTTAACAGGCAAAAAAAGCAGAAACTAAAAATACAGCACCTGTACTGAAAGGTAAACTGAATTTCTGAGCCGTTTCTTTTTTATGATCTCAGATAATGGCTGTTCAAGAACTTTAAAAATTAGTTTTCCATTTGGCTGTGTATTTGATTTTGTAAGCCTCATTGCCCATTTTACGTACAAGGAAACAGCACGGAGGCTGGTCGTGGCAGCATCAAGGAGGCATTTTTTGCACCTGCGGTGTTTGAATTCTCAGGTTTGTTGCTAGTTATCAGCAATTGTGCATCCAGCTACCTGGCAGAGAAAACCTATCGGCTAGTGGAAAGTACAGGCACTCGTTCGTGCTCCTACGATTCCATTTTCACCGTTGAAAACGTTATGAATGCAGAAAGAGAAGCTGGGCCTCACCTCCATTGAAAATGTACTCCACAAGGTTAATTGCCTTGCCCAAGGAAATCTGTAGAAGAGCCAGGAATAGAACTCGGATTTCCTGGCAGCCTGCCCTGTGCCTCAGCTCAAGGCCATCCTCCTTCAGTAAAGCTCGCTTGCGAACAGGTTGGATGAGGGGGGGAAAGGCGCTTTTCGATTCTGTATCTTAAACCGGTACATGGGTTTTCGCTGTTTCTGTAAACTCAGACCTGGGTATCTCAGTATCTCTAGTGTGTGTCTAGCTGGTGGGCAGTGAGGGGTACGAGTAAGATGTTAAAAAAATCCATGTATTCTCTATAAACAGGATAGAGTGGAGAGATTCGGGACCAGAAGGGTTTTGAACCAAACCCGAATACAAGCCTGAAGGGTATTTGGTGTGTATTGGTGGTATTTTCTCGTCTTTGCACCTTAATTACGTATATAAGTCTGATACTGATCCGGTAAACGACAAATGTAGTTACGAAACGAAAGTGCCTAGTTCCTTCGGAGGTTTTGGATGTGGTTACTCCACTTCCCAGGACTAGCTGACCTGAGCCATAGCCGTGGGACAGGGCCGTTCCAGGTCACCTCAGCCGGAGACGGTATTTCCATTCCCTGACCTCTTCAAAGGTGGTGGTGCAGAGGGAATGAAACCCCAGGTGTTGAAGTGTGATCCAGGACAGAAGATTTGGAGTCAAGACTTCTAGGTTTTCTTGTAATTTCTGGGTAATTGTGCAGCTTATTTAATGTATCTGTGCCGAATTCTGCTTTATACTGTGAGCCCCAGTAATGCAGTAGCCTTACAAGAAAATACCATTAACTTTCTGCCGGCGATAGAAAAGGGCCGTCTTACAAATGGCAATCAGTCCCCATGTGGGTGAGTTTGCTCCTCTCAATTAAGAGTTGTTATGATAATAATTAAAGAGGAGTAATACTTTTGGCTTTGTTCTGCATTCCTTACTGACCCAAGCAGGAGATGTGGATGCCGAAGGAATGCAGGGTTGATCCTCTCCTGGAAGGGTTGGGGAGAGGCTAGTACTGTGATAATTAATATTTGGAAAGTGCTTTCAGGTGTTTGAATGAAAGTCATTACATGCTCTAAGTGCAAGTATTGTTATTTCCTCTTCCTAATCCTGCAACTAAGCCTCACTTTAAATTGCAGTTCAGTATTAGATTTTTGGTATGAGGCTAGATTTTCAGTAAGAAAGTGGGCTTCTTTCAGTAAATAGCTGCAAGATATCCTCACCAGGAAGTGGCTTCTAGTTTTGTAGCACATAATTCAGAGCAAGGAAAAATACTTTTGGTATCAACAGTAATGCATTTTATATGTGATTTAGTTAGTATGATGCATTCTTGTTCTGCTATCTTGAACTTACTCTGTGCTAGCTACCAATTTAAGACACAAAGGGAGCATAGTTTACGATGGCGTTTACAAGGGCACCTGTTTTTCTGTCCCAAGGCCTACCTGAGATATTCATCAGACTAGAAAGGAGAAACAAAATAAAAATACAGGGACAAGAACCTGACTGAGATTTGAAAACTGTGACTTCACAGGCTGTGCTGTTTAAATAGTCACCTTGGGATCCGCAGTTCCGTGGCTTGAGGATGCTGCGGTGACACTGCTGCTGAAGGAGGAAGAGATCTTTTCAGGTCCGAGAGAATCCAGGTATTTTCAGTCTTCAGGAGAGCCCCGAAACGGGAAACACTGAGACCTGGGAAGGTGACAGACTGCATGAGAAGGCTGTGTGTTGAGGGACATGTAATCACGGGGTTGAGGCTGATAATGCGATAGCGTGCTCTTTGTTCCGCAGTCTTTTGTTACTCCCTGCTCAGAGTGATTCCGACTGCACAGAAAGCGCGTACCAGCCTTGCTGTTCCTGGTGGCTGGTGATGGGCTCTGATTTCCTTCTTTGCCATACGGCGAGGCAGGGAGGCAGCTTCTCTGTCGTTTCGATCTTGCAGAGATGTCTTCCTAGGAGGGAAGTCTTTCTGCTGCGCGAGGGCAGCAGCTCGCCGCCCTGAGCTGACAGGCAGGAGGAGAAGGTGGGTTTGTTCTCCGAACGCAGGCGTCTCTGGGTTTCATCCCTTTTCTTTCATAGCCTGACGCTGTGGGAAGTCCGTTCCGCCCAAGTTGCATGCCGCCTCACTAGGATTTTAGGAGCCTGTCCTGGACAGGCACAGATGATACAATCTACCCGACAAAACCCGTTCTTACTTAGCCTGTATACGGTGAGTGCTGTGGAATAGGTGCCTTCGAAGGGCTGCCGAGAGGGATCCATTCATCCAGCTTAGGTGCTTCCTGCTCCCCCCGTGGTGATCCACTGAGCTTACTCTGAATTAATGCATCTACCCCTCTGCTCTGGGCACGGGGGACCAGAAACGTGGCGCTTCCCCTCATGCTGCTCAGGACCAGGTTGCTCCTAAGGATGGACAGTTTGTGGAGGAGGACTGTCAGCCCGTCTTTAGGGTAATAGCCTAATCGCTGAGGCACCGAGCGAGGCCAGGGACTGGTCAGCCAGGGCTGAGCCTGGTGCCAAGAGAAGTGGTGTGCCATGAGCCGGTCGGGGTGACGAGTCTTTAGACCCAGGGCTGCTGTTGAGCCGTGCATTTCAGAGGAGGGGGCCACGTGGGAGAAGAAGAAAAGAAGAGGAAGCCTGGCCTGGTGCTTCAGGCATCCGTGTAAAGATCTGAGGTGACATCCCGAGGGCTGCTTTTTGTCTGATCTAAAACACAGACGTTGGAGAACATAGCCTGGGCCCCACTTCTGCCTCAATTTGAGAGTGGGCCTTAACTAATCCTCAAAAGATCCCCTTTTCTTCCTTGTTTTTCTTCTGGAGCCTTTTCTCTGCGTGGCCTTTCAGCTTCAAGAGAAGGGCTGGAGAATGCTTCTCATCCAGGAAAGCGTAGGAGCCGGTGGTGAGGACACTTGTGTAGGAGGTGTGGGCTTAAATCTTCATCATCTTTACTAATGGGCAGCCCCCTGCCAGCACTCTCGCTCCAAGACGCCGACGTCCAAGTTGGGGATGAGCACTGTGAGCGGAGCTCTTGCGCCATCCCGACCCCACGGAGCTTGGGAGGTTTCTCCGGAGGCTGGAGCTGGCTTTTGGGTGGCTGTTAGCTGAAACTTGAAATGCAAGGAAGTGTTGATCGGGAGGTAAGGCTTGCTGCCATAAACTGACAGTTTTGAGCATGTTCAGCCAATTAAACTTCGCTCTGCAGAGGGCTTGAAGGTTAAGTAGGAAAATACCAGGCAACTGAGGAACTTACAGAGATAGGCAGGTGTGGAGAATAGGTGGATTGAATCGCACCCTAGAGAAATCTCTGCACACGTTAAGACATTATTTGTGTGTTTTATAGTGTGGCTGCAAGAATTTTGGGGGCAACAGCTTGCTGTAATCTATTTGCGCGTGTTTTTAATTCTTTCTCTTACCAGTTCAAATAGTGTTGCCTGTTACTATTGCAACTATTGTAGGGTTTCAGAGTTTTTTTGGCAGTTCAGTTATATATCTCTGTGTGCGCTATTTCCATAGTGGTTTTAGGAGGCTAGTAATGCATAATATATGTCTTTATACTGCTTTTTCTTTTTACTTTTTAAAAATAAACTTGCTGTTTTCAGTTTGTTTTATTCTAGCCTGTCAATCCTGAGAACTGTTGAACTGTGGAACTGCAGGGTCAGACTTTGGCGCTACTTAATGATGATTTAAATAATCATACTGATGAATTACACTTGAAGTAATGTATTGCTCACGTATCTGTATCACTGTCAATGAGAAGAGAGTCTAGTCCGCAGAGGTTGGTTTGCTTTGATTAAAATTGGTTTACCAGTAGTGGCAGTCTCCGTTCTGGAGCCTTTAAGATTATCAGTGAATTGGCAAGATTTAAGATTTTCACATCCTGTCTGTTCAGAGTAACTGCTGGGAGCTTAAAAAACAGTCAGACCGGTAGTTCCTGTATACAGCAGAAATCACGACTTTACCCAATATATTATCCTAATCCATTTTGACTGTTATATCAATTACCCTATTAGGCAGCAATTGGGGCCTTTTACAAGACGTAATACAAACACATATGTGAGCTTCACTATTACGATCTTATCAAAGTTGCATTGTGTTAACGTGTTCTTGGGGTTTCCTTAGTATTCACACAGAACCCATTCATGCTCTGGCTGCTCCTCCTGCATTGTTTCCTGTTAATGATGCTAAAGGCCTTGAGAAATCTGCCTGGGGACTCTCCTTCCACAGACAACTGTCTGTTTGGGTCTTGAAAAAACGACTCGCACAGCACATTGTCAAAGTACGTACAGTACTTGGATCACAGTATTAAAAATGCAGAGGAGACAAGGCGCTCTCTGCCGTGGCATGCACTCTTGCATTCATTAACATTCATTAACATTCATAAACTATGTGGAGGAGGCAGAGGTGTATGCAATTTTTAAGGTGCTTCTTTTGCAAACTTCCCATTCAAGTCAGGGATGACCATTCAAGCAACAATTGTTTTATCAAGCTTAATCTGTAAGTCTGATTGATAGATAGGTGGACAGATGGTCTGTCAGTGACACACGGTGCCTCTGGTCAGGTACATCGGATATACAGCCAGGAGATGAATGATAAAATCTTAGGCTTGTTGAAGTCAGTGGCCAAACTCCTAATGACATCAGTTGCCTAGATTTCAGCCCTTCTCCGTGCGCCACTGACGTGGTGTATAACTGTGTGTAACGGTTGGTTATAAGCCGTACAAAGTGTGCAAATAGCCATGTTTGCGCAAAATTCGGGTCCTTTGAGGACGAAGATCTATACATGTTCAAGTTAGGCACCAGGTGAACGGAAACTTTATGGTGACTACCACATAGCAAGAATAGTATTTGTATCTAGCTGTGAATATGCTAAATTTATTATTTACATCAAGAAGTTTTGAGCACTCACTGCATGAGTAGCAGGTGGGCTAGATTTGTACAGAGATGCAGACAGCAGATTTTTATTGATTTTTTTTTTTTTAATTACAGAGTGACTTGTGTGCCGTATAAACAGTATTGCTTCTTAAAAAAGTAGAAATTTTTTCTTGTTTAATCACTTCAGTGGACTATTTGGAAGCTGGAATATGGACACCTCTGCACTTTAGCCTTCAGCAAATTTTCCTAAGATATACAAAGGTTTTGAAAATGCCTCAGTGATCTTGCTTCTTTCATGTATATAACTTTTCATTAAGGATACGCTCAGCTGTGGTCATAGGTAGATACATGCTGAGGGTATATTACCCACTGAAACAAATTCTTTTTAGGGCAATTCTGTGTAAAGTATTGGCTCCATTGAAGTGAATTCAGTAGTAAGACTCCCAACTGACTTGGTTGGAGTTAGGATTTTCTCTCCAAGTAGTCACAAATGGTGATATATAAATTGGAAATTATGCTAACAAAAAGCCACTGATTATGGTTTTGAGTAAGGGAAAGAATTTGCCCTTTAATCTGCAGCATATCTTCAGTGAGAAGGTTTTATGCATCATACTTTTTGTTTAAACTAGATCAAAATTCCTTAGGTGAAGGCAATATCCATTGCACAGAGAGCAACAAAGAGAAATTATGTTATAATTGAAGTTCACACATGCACACTAAAACGTTTCAAAATTATATACTTAATAATAATTTTGCTCCAAGCAGGAGCTACTTCATCTCTTTCATTGCTTATTTCCGGAAGCACAAGGTCTCGGAGCCTCTGCAGGCAAACCAGATGCCACTGGTTTCCAAGAAAGAGATTATTAATCCTATCCTTCCAAGTCACTAAGAAAGCTATTTAAGGGAGAAGTTAGAGTCATCATGATCCTTTTAAATAATTATAAACCATTGTGGTTTGTTCTGCATGATTAAAACTTCAAATAGTTAATTAAATAATGTCCCAGAGCAAGCTTTGTGCATTGCAAAGCTCTGTACACCCTTCTTTACACCCCCAAAAGCCATTATCTCGAGTGTGTAATGACTGGGAGGCAGAACTCTCTTGATTTATTTAGCTTCCTCATTTTTTGTTGACTTGTTAGCTTTCATAAAAGTTTTTAGTGGCCTTGTAATAAAAAGCCAGGGGAGTGATTCTGTCCTTCCTTTGCACTTTTGCAATGTGAGCATTCCAGACACTTTGCACAAGTACAGAGGCAGGGGGGAGCTGTAGCTGCATCCATTCTCAGTTTGTTTGTCTTCTCCAGGTCGACATCTGAATACTTAGCTTGCCCGCTCTCCTCATTCAGGGCTACGTAAATGTCCTGGGTAGAAGCTTTGAAAAAGTTCTCCTTTTGAGTAATTTGAGCATGATAAGGCAGCTGAAAAATTGAATAGGGCAATTATTTAATTAAAAAACATCTGACTGGATTTATTTGGAAGCTATCCAACAAAACAAACATCTGGTCCAAGACTAAATGTGAGAAATTTCAGGTAACCTTTGAGAAGGTCTTGCAGCAAGGAGTAGAAGGCGGACAAAAGAATGAACCTAGAGCCCAGGTCTCTATAAGACTTGGAGCAATGGGGAATTGTCACTCCTGGGTTTGTGGGCTGAATCCGACCTCACCGGCTTTCAGCTCCGTTGTCCCCCATGCACTGATATCTGAGTCTTCAGTGCAGGGTTAGAGAGTGCCTAAGTTATCCATCCAACTCTTTGTTTGTATGGCTGGGGGGGTCAGTCATAGCCCCTCTGCCTCTTGCAGTCTAGGAGATTGAAAGGAAGAATCATTTTTCCTCTTTCAGAAACAAAAATGATGCAGAAGGCTCTTTTGCTTACAGCAGTTCTGCTGTGTATCTCAAGGTTCAGGGTAGTCGTCTTATGTACCTGGGTTAGCTTTGGGAAGATACGGTTCAGGAGGTTGCATCCTGTCTCCCTTCCTTCCAGTTCTCCCTGTCAAATTCCTTTTTTGGATCCTATTGCTCAGGCGGACACCTGGGGATCTCCTAGTGACTGGTTTATTGTGGTTGTCTTTATCAGGGAGGGAATAGCCAGACCCCAGAGCCAAAAGCCATGTCAGCGTGAGGACAAGGGCAGAATCATGGGACGTTTGAAGGCAGTTCAAAATCACTTCATTCCCTTCATATCCTGCCTTAAGCCGTACGTTTGATTTTGCACTTCCAGAAAGTGCAGCAAAGCATTGGACCCACAGCATGTGATTTAAACTGCTGCTGACGTGAAGCTTGGCCCACGCAGCGATAGCACCAAGGCTGAGTTTGGGTGGCAACACATCAGCACCATGAATGACTTAAGAATGAAACAGAAATTTTTAAGGGGCATTTTCATACTTGGCTCGAGTGAAGAGTAGAGAGTATTATTTATGCAGATGGAAATGTCCATGCCCAGTGAGGTGCAGTGTTGTCTTTGCTAATCTCAGATATATTTGTATTTGAGTGTGGATTTTCTCCTTCTCACAGAGGTTCTCCTTCTAGTCGGTCTGTCAGTGAAGTCATAACCCCATGATTGACATCATAGTCTGTAATCATGGAAACTCTTGCGATCTCACAAATTCAGTTTTACAGCAGTCTCTGAACAATGGGAAAATGAGCTGTAAGAGAGGAAGTTGCTGTTTATACTCAAATATCTTTGGTAATTATCAGAAATAGAGAAAGTATTAAGACATAGTTCTGTAGGGCCAAATTGATTCTTGGTGTAGTACTGCTGAAGGCACTTGAGTTACCCCGGGGAGGAACTTACCCCCTGTGTCTGGAATGACTTGATAGCAAACATGTGAAGAGGAAGTGAATTTATGCTCCAGTTTAATATATTGGAAAGTTTTCCCTCGTCTGAAAGTCTTTCTTTATCTCTGAATTTCCTGGCTTTTGTGGATTTATATTAGATCCTTAATGTTATTTCAATGTATTTTTTCTGGTGTTTGATGTCTTTCGGGTTGTTTTTACTGGGGATATAATATATATATATATTTAATGAAAGTAAAAGCAATCTTCCATTGAGGAGGTCACAAAGCTTTCATGAACACTGTGTAGCTACCAAGTGCAAGACATCTCCTTATTTCAGATCTGTGGTTGTTGCTTGTGTAGATAAAGCGTTCACTTCAATGAGAAGATGCAAATATCTCTTGAAGAACATTTTAGCACCTGTTTTCCAAAGTTAAATATTATTGTCATTTTTAATTCTTTACAACAGAATTGCTTCTCCAACTCTATGTACAGAGTGCTTATAACCTTTTCAAATTAATGATCTGCCATATAAATAGAACAACAATATATTATGCTTGTCGAAACCTTGAAAAAGAATTATTTTTAAGACGCGTGGAAAGATGGGAGAAACAATTACAGGCTGTACCTGTGTGCAAGTTGCTCACCCTTATTCTGCATCAGCATTCCCCATTCTAAGCCTGCTGGGAGGCACAGATTATGTCCAAAGTCAGGCCGTGGGGAGTGGAGGCTTTTGAGGATGCAGGTGAACGGAGAACATCATTTGTGCCCTAGCCAAATGCCTAACAGAAACAGAACTCCGTTCTCCCCCACTTGCACAGGTCTGCTGCGTCCCTGGCATTTCCCCCATTATCTAATGGTGTAAGGGGACAAGGGGCAACGGCCACAAGTTTCAGCAAGGGAAATTCCCACGGAGCAAGGAAAAAATTTCCACAGTGGAAGAGGATGAGCACGGGACATGCTCTGTAGAGAGGCTGGGGAGTCTCCCCTTTCCAAAAGTCAACCAGAGAAAGCCCAGACCAACCCGATCTACCTTTCAATTTAGAAGTTAGCCCAGCTTCGAGCAGGAGGTTGGACTAGATAAGCTCCAGGCACCTTCCAAACCAAATTTTCGGTGTTTTTATGCTATACCTGTTAACGTACGTGAGCCTGTTTTATCTTAAATCTTTTAATGACTGGGAATGTCGTCTAAGTGAGTAAGTTGATAATAGGGCCCAATTTATGCACAAATTCTTAGTTGATCTGTTGGGGATGCATTAGGTTTAAGGATCTTCCATTAGGTTTTTATGGAAGTATTCAGTAAAATATTAGACTTGGTCACGGTGAAGCCCTTCTGGTGCATCAAAGAGTAGCTGTGTGCTGGGTTCCTCCCCATCAAGCAGAAGCCTGTCATGAGTCTGTCAGTTTTGCTCTCAGTCTGTTTCTTTTTCTCTGTTTTACCTGGGAGGGGAAGGACAAAAAGGATTTGAGAGTGGCCAGTCTTTGAAAAGGAACTGAGCTTGCTAGGGCAGCTCCTTTTGTTGAGCAGCTGGGTAGAGTAATTTGTTGCAGAGCTGATCAGCTTTCCTGGTGTTTCCTGATTTACAGTAGTGAAATGAAAGGTATTTGAGTCCCTACTACTCGGAGGTTTTCTTTTGTGGCAGATCAAGCCTGGAATGAATGGTAGCGTTGCCCCAGCTTTACTTCGGCTGCCCAGCAGGCTCACCAGTAAGTGAAGGGAGGATGGAGGGCCCTGGTCTGGGAAGTGTTGGTGGGAGCCAGATGGCATCCCAGCCCCGTGTCTGCTCTTCGCTTCTAAGAGGAAGAGATCATTTTCCCCATTATTAAGTGGATTTTTAACCCTTGTACAAAGAATCTGCTGCTCTTTATCTTAAATCACAAAACAAAGGCGAAAGGCAATTTCATCTGCGTTTCTTTCGTGTCACCTAGAAGAGCAGAGCTGGGGGACCAAACTCTATCCAAGCGCCCGGTGTTTGCTGCCGCGGCTTGGGAAAGCGGCAGAAGTAGGCAGCAAGGCTGTGTGCCTGTAACAGCACCGGCCGTAAAGGCGTTGGATACCTCCTGCTGTTCTTGTTCCTCTGCCGCGCTTGCCGTTGAGGTGTGCCGTGTCGGTGCAGAGACAGGCTACGCGCCTACGTCTGTTGCGGGAGGCGGGGGAAGCCAGTCATCGCTTCGGGGCGCGGGGCTCGGCACGGTTAGACACCAGGCTCGGCGATCCAGGAACCATCTGGGATGCAGTCCAGGCACGGTTGGCGCCGGGATCCCGGCTGGCCCCGACGCTCAAGGCCTGTGGCGCGGCAGCGCTCCCGCCTGCGTGGGCCGCGCGTCCCAGGCCGCCGTGCGGAGCCGCAGCCTCCCTCCTCCGCTCCGACCTCAGCCGCCAGCTCCGACCGGCGGACGGACGGGTTTGCCTCCCGGCTGCCAGTCGCGGAGGAGAGAGGCGACGGGGGGTCGGTGAGCTGCTGGGCAAGGTCCCGCTCGGAGACAGGCCCCGTCAGGCAGACGCCTCAGCTGCGGGCCGGTGCCCGGGGCGGGCGGGCTGAGGCGGCCTCGTCCCTCCCCGGTCACCCGTGGACGCGAGAGGCCGTGCGGGTCTGAGCATCTCGTGGTGGCGATGCACGAGCGGCGGGTAGGAGCCATCGGGGGTGAGTTTTAATTGGTTTGATCTGAACTCCACTGGGAAGCTTGGTTTTATCCCTGTGGCAAATGCGTCATTTTCCAGGGGAAAAAAAACCAGCCATGTGTTAGCCACAGAATATTTATTTTTTTTGCTGCGTCGAGAAGGGAAGAGAAGCACAAGGTTAACAGTAGTTTGAATGTGAGGTCCTGTGTTCTAGAAGTATCTTACCGAGACGCAATAAATATTTTCACTACCAGTAGACTTTTCTGAACATTCCTCCTGGACCAAAAATCACGACGGAAATTTTCCTGTCCCTGGTCTCTGACAGCATTGTGTAAACGTATGTCATAGATCAGGTTTGGGGGAAAGTTTTTGTTTCCTTTTTTTTTTTTTTTTTTTTTTTCTGTGAATAGTTGCAGGAAAACAGTCTCTTTGTTTTTTAGAAGTTCATCTGCTCAGTCTGTTTATTCCCTACTTGCAGTTTTACTAATCCTTTTTTTTGTGACATCATAATCATTTCCACTTTGTGAGGTTGTAAACAAAGGATTATGACTTCAGGTGCAGGGTGAACAGACAAACTCTTAAGAAACAGGTTTTCGGGCAAATGACCCCATTAATAAAGAATGAGAGGGAAGGGGAAAAAACCCCAAACACATGATGTACAGGGCCAATAGAGGTGATTCAAGCTGACCAGTTAGGATTTCCTGTAAGGCTATAGCATTATTTGAAGGCAATAAAAATACATGAATCTGTCAGAAATGAATTTTTCACATCTCTATTAGAAATGCCAAAGTTGCTATTTAAAGCTGCTGTGTTTGTCAGAAAGAAGTTACCTCCTGAGTTGTGTGTTGTTTCCAAACAACACAAACCCCCGAGGTATAACTGTTATTGAAAAAGACACTGTTGATTCCTCAAGGATTTGTGGAGAGTGTGATCCACATGTAGCTGACAGCCGCGATGAGTTTCCTGCAAAAGCTTCCTCAGATTGTAGGCAGCGAACGTTCCTGATGAACTCGGTGGCACGCATTTACTGTCGGAGTGACACGGTGAAAGGATTTTGCCAGGAATAATCTTACCTTTGATGCCAGAAGTTCCCAAATCTTGTTGATGATGTTTCCTACTTCCAGCTTCACTTTTGGGTTTATGGCTCTTCTTTCACTTCTCCTGCTTCGTGGTGCTCATGAAGCCCCCTTGAAGGAGTCCTGGCATTCCCCCAGGATCAGGAACGTGTCTGCCTTACATCCTCTCCAAGTGGGTGGGCTTTTAATTCCTCCCCAGTACAAAGGAGTCATTAGTGCAAACAGGACAGTAGATGCAGGACTGAGTCCCCAGCAACCAAACGGTTTCTGTGGCCATCCTTTTCTGTTCCGTGTCTCTGTAGTCCTTGTTCTTCTTCCCAGAACGCGTTGCTGGGAAAGCTTATAAATCAGAGCAGCTCTGGGAGCATGTTTCTTAGGCTTCTTTCTGGCTGCCAACAGAAGTGGAGGTCTGTCCGTGCCCGTGCTTTGGCCTCCGTTCAAGGCTCTCTGCAGAGTTCATGGCCCTGGTTCACTTCAGACGGGTAACTGCCACCCTGCAACCACTTTCTATCCCTGTGGCAGTGACCTTCTCCCCACTCCCACCTTCCCTCCCAGGGCATCTTTACCAAAAAGCACCTGGAAAGGGGTAGCAAGTTTATGGAGACTGTATTAAATGGCCAGCATATCCCAGTGGAGCTTTCCTCTCTCCACGTTTGTTCTTCAGCTTCCTCCCATATCAGACCTCAAAACAGGATTCATAGTTAGGGACATGTCAATTAATAAAGTTGATAAGTTATGGTAGGTCTTGCCTTACTTAATTGCGTTTGTGTTCTTCAGGCATCTTTGTCTTACCCTCATTTCCCTCTTCTGATAACGACAGGAGGGGTTTCTGTGGGGGCCAGTCATTCTAACTCTAAATGCTTTCCAAATTTCCTTTCCCCTTTAGTTTCCCACGGGCGCCATTTCTTAGTTTCTCAGAAATATTTCCCCTAGGATTTGTCACTTTTTTTCCCCTAGCATTTCAAAGTTTGGACAGGGACTCTCCGCTTCCTGGAGTTTTAATAATTACATCCTCTGTGCCCAGCCGTGGCCTGTTAATGGAGTCGTACGCACTGGGTTTCATACAGGAGTTTTCTGCTTGCTGCTCCTGAGACAGCAGAAAGGTTTCTCACAAGTGGTATTGGAGTAGGAACCACAAACAGGGCTTTTCCTGGGCACTGGGACGGGCTGGGAGGGGTTGCTGGCTCTTGATCTGTCCACCCTGAGGAAGCGTCCAGTGTGAGTCTGCTCGTCGTTTTGATGAGCTGAGAGGAGAAGAGGTAGAAGAGTCCTCCTGGGGAGCAGGGCCTTTTGTGCAGACCACTTTAATCAGATTTCTTGTGTAACCTTATAACTGTTTGTCAGGACGGTACCTTTCCCCTTTCGAACGTTAGGCATTTTTAGCAACTCTGGCCCCAGTACAGTTTCTTCAGGTGCTTGAAAATTAAAGTTGTATGAGGGTAAACGTACTTGGCAGAAGAAGTTTTTAGGGTTGTTGCAGTGGTACTGACATTGTTTCAGGGATGTGGATTATTTTCAGGCCCAGTGGGTAGTACTTACTGAACTAGGGTAGATGTATAATCGAGGTGACTAACCACTTTTCCTCATGGACTGATGAGTCAAAATGAGAGGTGATCAGCCATTCCTTGAGCTGCCTGTGTTCAAATATAAAGCCACGCCGTGAAGAAAGGAGAGGACTGGCTCTAAGGTTCGTGTTTGATTCCCCTTCCCCCTGTAAGCCTATTGCATTTTCCTTTTTTCACCCGGGGCCAGGTCTTCCAGCCTGCCACAGGCTGCTGTAGGCACCTCTTCCCAGTTCTCTTTCACCCAAGTAAACCTGATGTAAGGGAATGGTGCACTTCTTAGCGATAGTTACCCTAGTAGGTACTGCTTTCCCTGGGCCATGTAGGTAAAAGAGCAAATCCTTCAGCTTGGTGAGGAAACGTGCAGATATCAACAGGTAGTGTCTGCCGAGGTTTTTGCGTGCCAGAAAGGACAAAGAGGATAAAAACAAAAGCTGTTGCTTTTATCGGGTACCTAGAAAAATCTATGGTTGTCAATGTATAAATGCAAACGCACACACTCTCCCCATTCCCAGTCCGTGCACGCACCCGAAGCACTCCGCAGCCCCGCTTGTAGTTGTTGCAAAGTCATTCACCTTTGTATGTGCAGAGCCGTATTTTAGCCGTGATGTGGGTGGTTATTTTAGTCTCAGTTTCTCAGTAACTGTACCTGGAATGATTACACCAGCAACAATGTGAAACACGTTAATGCAAATGACAGTGATGAGTGGCGTGGGCTGGAATCCTCCGCACCCACACGTCCGTACCCACAGCCCTGCTGCAAGTCGGGGCTTCCCGCAGCTGGGAGGGCTTAACTCACAGGCTCCAAGTAAATAGCTTCTATTTCATTTGGAGCCCCGTAACATCTCTGCTAAAAAAGCAACTGGCTTTCCCGCAGCTTGTGGAGCCAGGCTTGGAGACAAACACATTTGCGAAGAGGTTTAAATGTTAAAAAATGGAGATTAGGTCTCATGTTCTGGGTTTGATTTTTTTTTCAGCTTCTCCTTAGCTGCTTCTCTTTCTTAAATGGGTATTTTATTCCATTAGCCTTGGTGAAGAGTACTTCCAGAGGCTAGTGGGAATGCATTTTGGTTGTTACATACATAAAACCTCCGTGGCCCGTGAGTACGTTTTAGTGTATTTTTGTAAGTTACTAAAATACTTGAGGGCCTGCGGTCATTCTGTAGCACCTGAATAACGCCTCCGTCCGTTGGAAGGAGGTGTCTGGAGGCTGTGAGTGGCTGCGGTGAGGAGTCACGGAAGGATCAGCCAGAGCTGATTTGATCGGAATGAGATGCTGAGTGAGAAATGAGGGAGAGAGCGCCTTTGTGTGAATTGGATGCCATCTGAGAAAGAACAGATTGGCCAGTATGTGGCTAGTGAGGTCCTCTGAAGTGCCTGTATTTCAGCCATTCCTCTATACCCATATACACACAGACACACGTACATCTTTTTGAGCCGAAGAAATTCCGAGGCGAGAATCTTTCACTGTAAATAACAGAAACAGAAAATACTAATAGAACATAGAAAGCATTAAATTGAACAGAAAATGAAATTCTATTAAATTGTATAGAAATAGAAGATAATTGTATAGAAAATAAAATAATATTGCAGTTAAAACTTTTCAATCCTAATGTTTGTAAGCCTGAGAGATTCAAAATTCGGGTTATGTTTGGAAAAAAACCCGCAAACAACCCAAAGCCCCACCATTTGCTATTTCCCTAAGCTTGGAAAATATGCAAATGCTTACTTAAGGTCAATCAACTTTTATCTCCTCCTGATGTTCCTTTCCTCACAACCAGAATTTTAGTGACGAAATTTCCGGCAGAGACACTGCAGTAGTGACCCCTAATACTAAACCCCTCTTTTGTAATAAGTTACCTTCCATTACAGCTCTGGCAGACATCAGCGAAGACAAAATTTTAACCTCCGCAGTGAAATCACTTGGATTCTTCTCTCTTTGTAACTGCGATTTTTACTTCATCCTCGAGTAGCTTGACTTTGACTCCTAAATGGGTACCGTGCCATCCTCTGAAGAGAGCTGGCCGACGCTCCTGACTCCTTTTCCAGTGACGGAGTCGCTGCGGCAGCTGGACGATTCTGCCCAACTGCGTGGGGAACGTCCGCGGGTCTGGAGACGGAGCTGGCCCTGGGTCGGGTTCTCCCGGCAGGTTGTGAGGAGGGCACCGCTGGTTTGTACCCGGTGGTGGCAAAGTAACTCAATTTCACGTTTCTCTGCAAAAAAGGAGTCCATCTTGCTCCTGAAGTCACGCACGACCCGACAACATTTATCAACAATTACGTCTATGTCCTTAGTCACAAAAATGTTGTATCTCTAAAGAGAAAATGATGTGATACAAATCCTTAAATTATGGGATAATATATATGGAATAAATAACATGGAGTGCTATCTACAGAAATATATAAAATGTATGGAATGCGCTAAGAACAATGTTTAATGATTTGGCAAACGATCTCACTCTCGGTGCATGCAGCTGGGGCTGCATTTAATGTGGCGTGTCCTACATGTGGCATTCAGCTCCCTGTGACTTTTCCATTAAGCCTGCTGACATGTGTGCTGGTTTTCTTGAAGTGCTTACGAAAAGGAAGTTTGCAGCAGCTAATCTCTTTCAGGAAAATAATGGTAATGTACCACTTTACAAAATAAATATGAAAGGTAAACGTTTGGTGGGGTTACCGAGAAGAGTTAAGGTTAGGGAGATAATCAGAGTTCTGCAATCCTATCTTCTACTTGTTTGCATGTTTATAGTGCTAATGGCTGCATCAGTTTTTATTTTAAAAATTGCAAGTTGATACGCTGCTTTAAAAGGCTTCAGCTTATCTTACCGAGCAAATGAGCAATGATATACTTTCAGGAATACTTGTTAAAGAGTCATTTCCTAGTACCACAAACCGAGGAAGTAATTTTAAATGAGTAACTAGTTGATTTAATAAGTCAGCTAATGTACTCTTTAAAGGAATGGAAATAATTTAATATCAAACTACAATATTTGATAAAGAACCTATTGTACCTTCATCTCTCAGGCTCGATTCAAGTATTTAAAAATCTGTGGAAGTGTTTTCTGTGACTTTAGTGTGGGTTAATCAAATTTTTACAAATACATTAAACAATTAGACTGGTTGATCCTTTACAGCACGGTTCTTACAGGAGATTATGCAGATAGATGGTAATTTTGACCTTTATTAACATTGCCTTCTGTGGTGGTCAGTAGAGATTTGTGAATAGTCATGAGGTGCTGATGTAAAATTGTCTGTTTGCCATTACCACGAAAATGTCTCTTTAGTACTAGAATGCAGTTAGCAGGGCTAAGCAATAAAAGCTGTTTGTTCAGCTAAAGTCCAAAACTTTGATTTTAATAAGTTTGTCTCTTTGGTTGGGTTGCAGAATGTTTTTGTATTTAAATTGAAGATGACAAGCTCTTTTACGTGAAAACCGTTTCCCTTCACTGGGGCTTGCAAGTGTTGCTTTCGCCTATTTGTAAGTGGCGTTTGTAGGTCAGACAGGAGAGGGATTGCTGCGTTATCTTAGCCTGTCGTGATTAAAATCACCTCCTTCACATAGAAGCTGCTGAATTTTATGGCCTTTAAAAAAATTTCTTTTTATTCATTAAAAATCAGTATAGCAACAGTAATAGATGCAGTAGTAGTAATGAGTTGTACAATGAAGGCAGAAACCCTGCAATAGGTACGTAGCTGGTTTTCAGTACTTCTTTTTCAAGGATTTTTGCTACTTTCTTCTTCCCCAGGAAGGAATTTTGTACATGTTAGGTGAGCAGGGCTGAAAATTCACTTTCGTAGAAAAGTCATTAATGATCGATTATAGTAGAAATTGATGTGGCTGTAGAGTTTTCATTTGTTTCTTTAGCAATTTTTCTAAAGCAGGTAGCAAATAATAGAAAAATATGTTCTTTTTAAGTATCCTGTATAATGCAGTAGCAAAGATACAATGATTTATTAAGTATACTAGGATTTGTTTGGTTTTTTTTTTCTTTTGCTGCCATTGGTTTTTTTTTTAACAGCAGTGAAATTCACGATTCAGAGAGTTTTGTAATTAAAGGGGGTTTTTTTTCCCATTGGGCTTGAGAGTCAATATGCAGAACGGTATCTGAAATGCTTATAGCTTTATGCTATAAAAGCTGTTAGCAGAGGTTCAGCACTTTTGGCACCTTTAATATAAAGATGAACAAGGACCCAATAAAAACTAAAGTGGATGGTATAGGAAAAACTGAACAAAGGAAAATTTAAATTGGCTATCAGGAATATTTCTAAAAAAAGCCAAATGTATTAGGCCATGGAGCAGACTCCCCGGGGTTGCACTGGAAACCCAATTGCTTCGAGTCATTTCAAGGAGAGCTACCGAACTGGAAGGACGTTGGAGTTAAGCTGAGCTGCCTGCTGATCCGCGGGGACGAGCTGCGGTCAGGAGCGATCCCAGCAAGTGGAGCTGCCCCGTTGCCCCAGTGCCTTTTGCCGCTCTGGTGGAACCCAACCGCCCCATGCCAGCTGCTCTCCTGGAAGCCGGCCGGGTTGCCGTGTTGGTGGCCCCGCAGCGGCGGTGCCGAGGGTATCCACCGCACCGCTTCTCAAGGTCTGCCCGCCCCTCTCCCGGGGTTACAGCCGGGACTTCTCGCAGGCGACGCGAAGCCAGTTGGCCTCTGCAAACACCGCCGGCCCTCACTCCTTCTCAGGTTGGTGGCATCCCGGAGGGCCCATCCTGACAGCGGTACGACGTTCGCATTCGCTCTTAGAGACGTCTGGGCTATGCAAGAAAATGGACGTATACGAGTTTCTGAATCTAAGGCGTCCTGAGCTGCCCTAGCTTATAGAGACCTAAGCAAAACAACGAATGTCCACACTTATTTCCCTGCCTCAGTTTCTTCTTAGGTTTATGGGGAAAGAGCAGAGTCATGGGAGAAGTCTGTGATGTCCTTTCTGATGCTTCTGTTCTCTTCTGATCCATGGAGTCACTTTCTTCTTGGCAGTGAAATTCCCATCTGCCTCAGCTAGTTCAGCAGTGGGACACGTTTTCCTCCGAGGAAAGTGTGCTTCTCCTTCCTGCTAAAGCCTCCTGTCCACATGAGTCCTATCCCTGTCTGCCTTACCTTCTTCTTTTTAAAAGCTTTTCCCAACACCTAGGGTTTTTTGTTCTGCTTTTTCTTTAGACTCTGGGTTTCTTCTCGGAAATCAGAAGAAATCTGATTGAGAAGAGGTAGAGTGAGAAAGAGCATCTGACAGTGATTGTGGACAAGTCACAAAAGCCCACAGACGGTGGGACTGAGCCTGCATGAAAAGAAAAGGGGCAAACAAGAATATACTTTCAGAGCAAGAGAGGCTTTTATTCATATTCTTTAGACGGTTAAAAACCTGAGGATAATGTGTAAAAGTAAAGTAATGAGCATCATACTGGGGGTTGCAGAGACACAAACGACTCTTTCCTTTGTGTCTTTGATGAGGAGACCTAGCCCTCGGGTGCGAAGATGGGATGATAAAACAGGATTGAGTGGCGGACGTTTAGTGTGAGAAAGAGGAAGAGAGAACATGCAGGGGTAGTGTAGAAGGGGCATCACAGGAAGAAAAAGAAAAAAGGCAGAGTGGGTGAAAAGGAAAGAGGAAACAGACACTAAGGACAAATGGAAAGAAAGATAGGCTGTAATCTACTGTACAACAGAAAAGAAAGGAAAAGTGGAGCAAAGCCAGAGAGGGTAAGAAAAAGCAAGAGATTACGTTGCATTATAAAAAAATGTATTAGAAAGTCAGTGGGCTTTCCTGCAATCAGTGGGCTAGATGAGGCGAAGAGTCTTTCGCAGTCCAGACTCTTGTGGTTCTGTGACACTACGGAAGCAGGACAAGGGAGGGGAGCTCGAAGAAGGGGCAGAGAAAATAAGGGTTTGAGTAGCATAAAAAGGGCAGAACTCCAGAGGAAACCTCAGAGTTTATACTTGCATATTTAAATGGAGAGTCAGTGGAGCTCTCTGCTGTTTAAGATGTTACCCGTTTGGGAGGCTGTACTGAGCAGCCTTGAAGACAGCGCTCACAGGCGGATCAGGAGCTCAGTGTGGTCAGCAGAACCGTCCCACTCGACATTGGCTTGTTTCCAGAGTCTCCAGACCACTCAGCCCGAAAGGCAAATGCAAAACTTTTGCCTTTACAATTTGGCAAGTGTTTGTGAAGCAAAGGAAATAGTCATGAGCATGTTTTGCCCACTGACTTGCCTTCTGACTAAAACGTTGGTGTAGGAGGAGAACTCTTACATAAGAGCAATGAGACAGAATATTTCTGCTATTAGTGTCCATGGTTAAGGGGAAAAGGAAATAACACAGAACTGGCTCAAGCATCGTCACCCAGCAAACTCTGCACACTAGGATCACTCAAGGAATATTTAGATAGCATTCCTATCTTAGGTACTCAACACTGCAACATACTTCTGTCTCTTAATAATACCAGCCAGAAAGGCAGCTACCACTAAGAGTCCAGATACTATTTTCCAGTTTCTCTTTGTTTCCTTCTCTTTGGGTAGACATGGGTTGATTCTTTGTAATGGGTTTAACCCTAGTGGGTACCAGAAAGTTTAGGTCTCTGTAACTAATCAGCAGTTGCTAAAACTCCGACATTCCTTGACCATATCTGGTGTGCTGTGAGTTTCCAACTTCATTTGATCAGTAAGTTACTCTTCATAGTCTTTCTGGAAAGAGAACTGTATCTGTGTTTTCACATCCAGGCTCTCCACCCACTTGTGCCATATGTTCCATTTGAAGTTCCAGGACAGGAAGTATAGTAGAGATACCTTTCACTTTTACATCTAATGACAATTAAGTGCTTTACATTGAGTCAGATTTTCAGTTTCCCAGTTCCAGCATTCCACAGATGGGACTTTCAGCTAAAGAAATGGGAGCTAAGGAAGGCTTTGCCTCTGTGCTCAAGAGTGTCGATTTTGTAATTTTCCTTCATTACTATCCAAGGCAAAACCAGGCAAAACGCCTTTTGTCTTTGTGGATTTTTATTCCCATGGAAAGATTTTACAGACAGAGTCTAATGTTTTCAGAGAATCTGGAGGTCTGTGTTACTGTGACCTTTTCTTATGCAAGGGTGCTAAGCCCTATGGGCAGAAGCCAGGTTGTAAGTGAGTGGAGTTAGAGAAGGGTTTGCACAAGATTTCTTAGCAATGCAGAAAGCTCCAATAGCTCCACCGACTTACTACTTTTTATACTAATTGAGGATTCCAGCATGCTGCGCTCACTATTTGAAAACATCTTTTATAAATTGGAATAAATCATCAGGAAACTGAAGAGCGGCAACGCTGAGGTCTACCAAGGTTGTAGTAGGTGCTGCCAGGAGAGTCACTAGTCAGCTCCCGTAACCATGCTTCGTATTTTTAAGGAGTCTTGATGTCAGTGTAGGGCCTTGTGCTGTGTACGGCCCAAATATCCTGTAGAAGGATGACTGTATCTGACTATCTGACTATATATCTGACATATGTGACTGTATATGTCTATCTTGCATGCTATTTGCCTTTTATTCTTTTAACCTATAGAAGATAAAGACCTGAGGATGATAGACCAGATCCTATGAAGCTGTTGAAATTGCCAGGAGTTGAAAGGGAGTAACTCAGAGTAACATTTGTACCGGACTCATTGTCTTCATACCTCGTGTAGTTAGAAGAAGGGGAGGCTTCACTTTTATTACACAGGTATACAGGCAAGAGACACCACGTAGTGAAGTACAAATAAGCAAACAGATCTTAGGTGCATTTGCCCGCCTGTTTTTTAGGTTTGATAATCCGTCCATAATAATTAAGAAAAGGTTTGAAAAGGCCAAGCATAAAGTAGTACTTGTCACCACGTAACATTTACAGCTTCACTAAATATAGCCGATATCTAACAATTATGAACCTAGCTTTTGCCACTTTGGGCATGACACCTCTAGCTGTGTTTTAGTGCTGCCGAGGATGCTTTTATCTACAATTAAAAACACATTTCTAGTCTGTTTTTGAAAAATGGCCTTCCTTTTTTTGCCTGCAAATTTGCTTCAGGAAATAATTGTGGTTGCCGTTTATGATACTTAGAACACTAACTACCTGATCACATCTACAAATTAGGCAATTAGACATCTAAGAACTAGAAAATGAACCTGTGAAATAATCCTCACAGGTATTTCTGGAAGCAAAATTCCAACCAAAGATTTAATGAGGTCAAGCTCTTTCAATAACAGCAAAAAGCCCAGCACCTCTAAATCATTTTTTTCACAAAATGGTTATTGCCACAGTTTTTGCTAGGTGAATGGTGGTACAAATATTTGAGTAATCTGGAAAAGCAATGACCTAAAGCCGTGATTAACAGTACTGACAAAAGCAATACATGTGTAGAATATAAATATCTTAATGAAACTAAAGGTATTAATTAAAGATGCTGGATAAATGACTTCTGAAATATTATTCTGTATGCAAATAAAAGTTTGCTCCTAGCCAGAAGAATTGCAGGTTGGCCCACACTGCTCTACCAGTTTGCTTAAAGCTGTTGAAGGGTAGATTTAAATACAGGCTCCGGAGTCTTTTCTCTGAAATCCTCAAAAATGTATACTTGAACAGAGGAATAATATTCATGAGGAGCTAAAGCTGATGCCACAGACTCATCTAATGTAAGCAAATCAACCAGTGTTTAAAGCCCAGCAGTACTCAGTCACTTGCCGTTGGGTCTGCGCATGAATGCACGATTCCAGAGCAAAGAGCTTTTTATTGGTCCTTGTGAAAAGGACCCTCAAATTATCCTGTATAAAACCAGCATATATAAAATCCATGCAGCCATACTGGGCAAAAATATCCTACTGAATCATCCTTGTTCTTCTACTTCACTGTAATTTCTCCACAGTCACATCATAAGAAGAAACAACATAACACTGAGGTTAAAAGGAAGAGTCAACAGGGTGAAGTGACTTTCACTCAGCAGGAAAACTGCTTGCAGACATCTTAAGTGTTCAAAGTATGTATATACCAGCTATCAAAAATACTTCAGAAGGATTGTGAAAAGGTTGCCATTTTTAAGGAGATGAGTGGAGAGGACAATTTAAAATAAATAGTCTTCAAAAAGTAGAAGTCATGTCCAAATGAAAGAGAAAGGAAAATATGTTTATTTTATGGCATGTTAAATGGGAAGCATTGATGAAGCAGGCCTAAAAAGGTGCTGAGGAACAGCCTGTTAAAGGCTTGGAAGTACTAATAAAACCACTTTCTAACATGCTGGAATCAGGAGGTCATTGAAGAGTCTGCAGAGGCAATGAATCTTGAACAAGTACAAGGAGAGCTTGAGTAAGGCAAGGCCGCAGGAGTAGAGAGATACAAATTCTAGGCATCTTGGAAGAATTTAAGATTTACACACCAGAATCTTTCTTTACAGGAAATGATTTTTGGGACCTGTCTAATGTTGAAATGCAGATGAAGGAGTTTTCAGACATAACAATAAATCTGTAGCGACAAATTGTCAGGACCAAATACTGTTCTCCAAAGAAGTCAGAACAATCTGAAACATGAAATTTCCAAACTTCCTACAGCAAAGCCCTAGCTGTAGGGCACAGAGGAGGTGGCTCAGCCCCAGAGAAGGTGGTGGCAACCATTCGGACACCGAGAGAGCTCCTGGAACTGCAGGCTGGTAGGTCTGATCCCCACACCGGGCAAATAGGGATAAGCTGTGAAAAAGAATAAAACTGTAGAGGCTTGGGTAAGTGTAATATTGATAGGAAAAATTAGTAAAAAAAATAAGAAAAGCAGTAAGCTTTTTTAGAAAGAAATTGTCTGTGACAAACCTGTTGGAATTCTCTGAAAGAAAACTGGTAGGTGTGTGGCTAGGGACAGTTCAATCAATGTGATGTGTCTGGTTTTCCAAACCAGTTTTTTTCAGTGTTACTCATTGAGTGCTTTAAAGGAATTAAGTGGTTGGGCAATGTGAGAGAAAGTCCATCTTCTGGGCTGCTTTGACAAAGGAGGGGAGATACCAGTATACTTCCAGCAGGAATTGTGCTGGGACCTATGCTTCTTAAAATGCATGATTTTGAAAGTAGGTGTGTGAAGTTATGAATTGGTGACTATAAAAAATTAGTTAATACTAAAATGGATCGTGAGCAGTTGAAGAAGGAACTTGTGGTACTGACCGGCTCGGCGGTGCAACGGCAGGCGACGCTTTGTGCCGCTGGGTCCGCAGGAACGAGAAGAAGCGCTGCCGTTGCAGAGGTGAGCTCCGGGTTAGTTATTTCCAAACAGGAGAGAGAGCTTGGAGTCACGATGGATAGTTCTCACACAGTGTCAGTTCTGTGACAGCAGCGGTCAGAAGCAGCGAATAAAATATTACTGATTGTTAGGAAAGGACTAGAGAACAAAACGTTGAGATGTAGTTCTGGCATAGATAACTCAGTGGCGCACTTGGATTTTGAATGGATTTGAACACAACAAATAGTAACGGACCTGAAGAAGTGCAGATGAATATTAGATTGTTCAGAGGTGCAGAATTATTTCCCCACAAAGGGAGATAAATAGACCAGGTCTTCTCAACTAAAAATAAGAGAGAAGTGAAGAAGAAATATGACAGAGACCTATAAATATACTGAATTCGGTATAGCACATGAATGGAAAATCATTATTTATTGCTTCTCAAAATATAACAGCTAGAAGACCAACAGAAATGGTTAGGGTAAAAACAAACAAAAGGAAGAATTTTTTTTCACACAACACAGTTAAATTGTTGAGCTCATTAGCGTAGAAGTTCTTCATGTCACATGTATAAATTGGTTTACAAAACCGTTAGACAAATTCAAAGAAAAAAGTAAGATACAGAAAAAGGATTTTTACAGACCTTATACAGAAGGTATTTTTAAACTCAGTGGACTTAATGCCATCTCCCACTTCAAAAATGCAGGAAGTGTCATTCCATATTTGCCACGTGTATTTTTCCTCAGCATCCATTATTAGCCCCTGTCTGAGCTGGCAGTACTCTAGAAATAGATTTTTATTCTGACTCACTGCAAGTGCCCTTAAGGTCTTAATTTCTGGTTCAGCATGCTTCTATATTATAGTTAATATTTCAGTAGTAAGTAATTTCAGCTGAAATAGCAGTTCCAGCATATTCTACAATAAAGTACATATTTTGATGGATGTAAAGTATCTGGGACCCCTGGACTGGAAGTGTGCCTCCAACTTCAACATCTTTTTACATGACAAAATCAAGATTATAATTTCTTTTTTATGCAGAGAAACTGCAGTTATTCCTGTGTGCTTTCTGTCAGTTCTTTACTTGCTTTCGCTATGCTGTAGGAGAACTTTTCTGAACACTTAATAGAAATACTGGCATTTTTTAATGAACGTGAGTGTAGGACAATTTGTCCCATAACAGCACATCTTCAATTCCATAGCAGCATATCCACATCTCTGTTTCCATTATCATACCTATATATACCCATCTATACGAGTCTGTGAGAGAGAATAGCCCTTAGCATGTTGCAAATAAGTTCTGTAGGTGAAAAACTTTTCATATTGTACCCAAACATTTCCAAATGTTCAGGGTTAGTTATACATAATGAAGTGTACTTATTAGTCAGGTAGATAGGAAGAATCACGAACATGCTGGATTTCGGGTAGTGTTGTGGTAGAAGTTACGTTTGGATTCACTGAATTTCATCCCAGTATCATGAGGTGAGACGTAGTGAATACAGGCAGAGCAAGAACATCATGCCGACTGCACTGCTCTTCTTTATGGTTGGACTCGATGATCATAAAGGTCTTTTCCAACCTAAATGATTCCGTGATTTTATTCTTCCTCCTCAGAACGAGAAGAACAAAAAAACCAACAAAAGAAAGCAAAGATACGAATTAAAAGCACCCTTCCAAAATGACAAGTCAGATACACCGGTGGTCGAAGTCTGTTGAGTCAGCTGACTTATTCCACAGGTGATTTTGCACAAAGAGAATTTAAATAACACGATTCGGGCCCGAATGTCCTCGGCGGGTGCTGGGCGGTGGGTGAGCTGCCAGGTCCGCAGGCAGACGGGAGCTGAGGTCCCTCTGCGGTACCTCTCCTCCAGGGCAGGAGGAGGAGGAGGAGGAGGAGGAGGAGGAGGAGGAGCAGGAGGAGGAGGAGGAGGAGAAGGCTTCCCTTGCACAGGCCGAGCGCTGCTGGCAGCGGGGACGGTGGGGAAGGTTGGGGGGAGAGCGTGTCCTGCAGTGCTGCACGGTTACTCTCCCCACCTGATTAGAAGGGGTTTTTTTTGTTTTTCCTTTTTCTCTGGTTTATGTCAGTGGAAGATTGCATCAGTTAGAGATGTTTTCTAATATATTCAACCAGGACAGACTCTTTAGCCCCTATAACATTTGAAAACACAGTCTTTACCTCTTGCAGCCAAGTCTGAACGCTTCCATAAAGGTTTGTGACCTAAGCTGGAATAGATACAAGGCAGTAATAGCCCCTTTTATAGTCAGCAAAAATGAGATTCATTGTTTTGCTCAGAGAAGTATGGAAGGTCTTTAGCACAACCAGGAACAGCATCGAAATCTGTCAGTCCTGTTCCCTGCAGGGTTGTTCCTCCTCCTGCGTTAACTTCTGCACCATAGACGTGAAGCCTTTAAATAGTGATTTTTGAAACGGAGCACATGTTAAAGTAGATTTATATAGTATTTTATGGAGGTTCCGGTCAAAGATGGGGGACCAGTTACCACATTTTTAAAGTATGTTTATGGTCAGGTTAATTCAAGCCATGAAAACATTGCCAAATAATGCAGTGCCTGCCTCTGTCATGTTAGTGTAGCTCAAAGGTGGTTTAATTTCCCCATTTGTTTAACTCTCTGGAGAATAGCAGGTGTTAAAGTGGACGTAAAAATCTACCGAGAGTGCAAATCTATCCGCGGCTCTATGCAGAGACAATGTGATGACAGTGTTTCTGTTTTCACCATGAAATTCCAATCCACTTCCAATTTAGGTCCAGTTACTGAAGCTATCAGAAGAGAGACCAGATCCTTAGAGCTCCTGCTCCTTGGCTGAAGGGGACAGTTTAACAGCAGGAAGACCATGTTACCATTTGACAGATCCTGGGTTTCCCAAAACAACTGGAATGTGGTCGGGAGCAATTTAGAGCAGCTCGGGGCAAAGGCGGGTTGCTGCAAAACTAATTTAGCTGGGCCTGCACATGCAGTGCATGATTCCTTAATGGGAATTTAAGAAGCTTAGTTTAAAAAGCAAAGAAACCGTAAACAAAAATAAATCCTCGAGAATACGTACTTTGCATGCTTAGTATGAGTCTTGGAAACACTGGTAAGTCGGTGAAACAGCCACAGGCTTTTTTTGTTTATACACAGGTATTTTTGTTTCTGGTTAAACTCTGAGATCTGTAAAGAGAACAAGGTAAAACCTGCATGGCTGTCCCCAGTTTTCCCTGATCTCCTCTGCCTTCTGCAGAATGAACTTCTGGGGAAGCCGGAGGTCCTGAGGAAGGACTGCAGCTGAGCTGATGCTTTGCAGGGGAGGACAGAGACTCGGTGCGCGGCGATTCCGGTGCAGGTGTTTCCAAAATGGGCTCTGTTCCGTATGGTCATGGGAGAGGCTTGCACTCAACGAGCCAGAGCAGGAAAGGGACGAAAGGGATGAGCTGGCACCAGGTTTCAAGCCACGGCCGTATAGTTTATCCCCTCTCTTTGGGGCGAAGTTACGTGACCGACACTGGGAAGTTGAGATAGCAGCAGGCTTCTTCCTCGAGCTGTGTGCTGAAAGGGCGTGCAGGATTTTGGGGACGCCTGAGTTGGCGCTATCATCAGAAGAGCGTTGCCACTCTCCGTTGAGTTGTAAAGGACAAAGTCAGGGTGACTTCGCATGTGCTGCTTGACCCTCGCAGCAGCAGGAATTGTTACTTACCCAAGCAGCTGGGCCGGTCATTAGCAGCCTAATTCTATGGGAATAAAAAGGTTACGTATAAATTAGTGGACTTGAGAGTGTTTGTGAGCTCCCAACTCCAGATGTGCACCCCAGCCGTGTTGCAAATCTATGTCCAGGCAAGACCCAGGAGCGGACCAGCCTCCGACTCTTTCCTCCCCCGCAACGCACACGCTTTTTTCCGTGCAAAGGAAAGCAGAACGCGCGGGGCAGAATGGAGCCGTGGCGTGCTCAAACCACATCTCGGAGCCGGACAGAGCAGCTGCTGCTCAGTCTAGACGCAGCCAAAGGAAACGTCAGGTCTCCTCAGCCATCCTGGAGGCTCTCCTCTGCCGGCCAAAAATGAGGGCGTAGAGGGTGTGAGGAGTTAAAAGGAGAGTAGGACTGGAAAAGACGCACAGGAGAGTATAAGGGGTAACTAAAGGTGTAGAATGAATTTCAGGTGAAGAATCAAACAGAGCAGAGCTCTTCGGCCGGGAGGGAAGATGACTGTGGGTAGGATGCGTCGAGGGGGTCTCCAAAATTAGTCATGGCACGCACAAAGGGAAATGTTCACCATCATTGTTCTGGTAACAGAACTGGGAGTCATTTAATGGAAGTAGTAGCTGGCAGGTCTGAAAGAAACAAAAGAAGATGCTTTATCACACAAGGCATATTGAAACCCCTCCTTATGGGATGTTGCAGAAACTGAAAGTTTTAATGGGAATTCAAAGATTGAGTGGACAGAATCAAAGAATGTGATTTTTATCTTGGGCTATTCAGTGCCAGAGTTTAGGTTCAGGAAGTCCCAGAGCCATAAATCACTGGAAACCGAAGCGGCATTATGGGAAGTACCACTACGTGCTTGTCTCACTCATACGCTCTTCCCTAAGTGTTCCTCACCAGCAACGGCTTCAGAAGGGGTACTGGCCTTGATAGTCTAACTGGAATGCTCATTCTCATCTTTTTTAGGAAAGAGGTAATGGAGAAGAGCTAGCGTTTGAGATCTGAATAATGATGCAGAGATTTTACTAATAACGTGGCACTAGTAACCAACTAAACAAGGCAGTACTGTAATTAACAGCGGAGGACTGAGCATACCATATTACCAGTCACTTGTTTTCATTACGAGACCTCTGCAGCCCTGCTCCAAGTGTTTGGAAACTCCGTGAGGTCTCCGAGCTCCAGGTGCTGAGTACTGTCAGTTGTCAGTGAAGTCCTTCTGAGAGCACGGTGAATTCAAATTGGCAACAAGCAGGATTAGGTCATTTATCCCTCTTCCCCACCACATGAAAGTGGTTATTTAGGTCACATGGAAAATGAGTTTCTCCTTTAACAGACATCACAAAATTGGTACATGATAAACTGCGTACAGGATTTTGTTAAATATTACTTTTGAGCTGTAATTTTGTTAGGTGGTCAGTCGACTTTTTTGACACTATTTCAGAGGTGGAAATTGGTAATTAATCATACTACATCATGGGTTTATATTAAAAATGTGCGTTCATTTGCTATGCAAATATGCATTTATTTGAGTCAGATGCTGCAGCAGAATATACCCGTGTTGGGCGCAGGACATAGTGCTCACGATGGGAGGCTATTTACAATTCAGCCCCAGCCTGTGACATCTGCTTTTATGTCATTTGGGGCCTTTCTTGAGCTGGGAGGTTTCTGTCAAACTGCACAAACTTCACTTGTTTGTTTTATGAGGTGAGAATAAGCGGATGGTAAAGAGCATTTCTGCTTGTAATACGTGCTAAGACCTTGTGCCGTTGAGGTGAAATGGATTAACATACTGTCTCTGTTAGCTAAAATTCCCTTGGTGTTCTTCAAGCTTGGTATAAAAAAGTGATTTAATAGAATAATGGAGATGATTTGGGGGTTTTTTTAGGCTTTTTTATCTTTATGTGGTATAGATGAATAATTTTGTAAGGTCTGAATTACAATTAAAAGGCAAAAGTGAATTAAGAATACAATAAAATTACGTATTTTACTTGAAAGGGCTTTATATTATTTTTGTAATTGCCGTGAGCTGGGCCAGCGGACTGTAGGGCAGATAGAGACAGTCAACACTTCGTAAGTAATGTAAAATGTAAAGGTATAGTGATAATGTAAATATCGTTTCTGTTTCTTGGAGTTCCTCTACTTTGTCCCTTAGTTGTCGTTTCTCTTAAAACATCGAAAGCTTTCTTGTATAAAAGCTAGAGATGTGATTTTGAAAAGTGCCTCGTTGCCTCCTGTATGTAATTTCTGTAGCCGTACAGAATTTTTTCTAAAAGAGAACGTATACACCAGGCTTCATGAGATCGGCTGGGAATCATAAGAGACTTAGAAGCTGCCTTCAGGATTTTGAGCTTTTCCTTTAAAAAATACGGTAATGTATTTTAATATTTTCATATATGCATTTGGCTCCAGCATCTGAGAGTTTAAGAAACTCGCCGAGTATCACAGAACACATCACGGAACTTAGTGCCCCAGTCTCTCAAGGCGGTCGCTCCCAGCCGTTCTTCTAGCAGCCTTCACTGCCATCCTCCCTCCTCTTCAGCATCCCGGCCACTGCCAGTCCGGCCCGTTGCTTCCGTAACCCGCCTTGCTGGCCCCAGTAGCCCAGCTTTCCTCTCTTCTGTTCCCTGCCTCTGCCCCAGTCCCACCAAGTGGCACAGAGCTCAGCCGGATCATGATGTCTCGGGGAATGAGCCTGGGGCTCCGTGCCACGACTCGCTTCTGTTGTTGCCGTACCTCACCCATCAGGAATGCTGCATTTCTGGAATGATGGTTTTGACTGGCATAATCCAGGGGTACTCCTATCCATGAGTATTTCCAGGCTTAGATCCATGCCCGGAAGGACTCCTCCGGTCAGTACAAGTGGCAAGGTGAATATCAGAGGGGAATCTTTCCCATTCTGCTAGATTAACTTCTACATAAGAATCTCGGAGGAAGACTTTTTCCTGACCCGTACGACATGGTCAGCAGACTGCAGCAGTTCCAAATAAGCCATTTCAACCCAGCATATGAAATACTTACTCGAATGTTTTGGTATGTTGTATAAAATATGTCTCTAGGGCAGGGATTTTTTTTTTTTTGAAACATATCTGTGCGAAGTTAAAACTGCTTCTTCAAACATGTGCAAGTCTGTCCATTAAAGATGGAGGACCATGTCCTGCTTCAGCTGAAGCCATTTTAAGGGTGATGGGTAGGCTGGAGCCTTACACAATGCCAAATCTGTCTCTCCCCATTTGTTAGGAAAAATGTAATAATCCAAAGCCATACTAAGATTTCTCATTACGGCGATGTCATAGCTTTTTTCAGTACTCTGCAGCACATTTGCTGGTGCATTATCAGTTATGAACACAAGCAGTAAAAGTTGATCTGAAAAGCACCATGCTCCATCAGTCAGGTATGTTATCTCTTCCTCTTTACTGTGTTTCTTACTCATTAGATGGCAAACTTGGCCAGCTTAGACTCGGCAGATCCAGCAAAGCCTGGTTGCCACAGGCTAATAGCAGGAGATACGATGGTGGTTTCTTTTCTGCGGACACGTAGGCAAGGCAGGGATGCACGGATTTAGTGTACCTGTTGCAACTGGCATCCCAGTGGTATGTATACTGGTGGGGCAGGATGTCGATGAGGTAGATGATGGAGCAGGAGCAGTGCTGGAGTGTCTGCCGAGTAGTGCGTCTCCTGAGCTGAGGTGATGTAAAATAGGAGAAATCCGTCCGTGGTGAAGACATTCTCTGCGCTAACGAAGCACCATGTCAGGGTTATGTTGAGGAGCCGCAGGCAGAGCTGGATTCCCCGGGTGTAGCACCAACCAAGTTTTTCATACCAGTATAGGTTAGTGCTAAGGGACAGGCTTGGGCAGGGACGGCAAATCCACCCGGGCGGGCTGTAAGCCGTTGTTTCCTACGGCCCCGTGCCTCGGGGGAGAAGAGCAGTGGGGAATTGTGGCCCACGGGGGCGGATTCCCCCTCTGCAGCCGTTCTGTGCTCGCTCCACGGAGAGCTGGCCCCATGAAGTCCATGCAGGTCTCTGGCCAAGAAGAGGGTCCACGGCGTGAACCGTTTCAAACGCCTGTTATTTTTCAATTGGTTCGGTATGGCGTCGTTAGTAATACATGAGAAAGTTGGATGGTGAGTCACGGGTGCTTGTTCCAGAAAGTTTGCTCCCTGGGGCCGGAGCTGGGCTGTCGATACCAGTAACAGCACCCGGGTTCTTGCAGAGGACTACCCGCTCGCTGCCCGCGGCGCTGAGCACCTCCTGCACGCGTCCTGTGCCTGCGCGGGGCTGGGCGCTGCTGCTGCACCGGCCGGCGTGCGCGGCCGAAACCAAACCGAGGAGCCCCGAAGTTCGGGCAAGGCGCGTGCTTCCATTCGGTCCCTGCCGGCTAAAGAGCCCCTGTGTGGGCCGAGCATCGCAGTCACCTGCTTGCCGTTCTGCCTGGACTCTGGATTTTTACCATCGTGCGTGTAGTTTAGTATGAAACAGTTCTTGGAATTTCTTCGGTGTCAAGCGTCACGTGAATTCTGCCTAGAAGGCACGTTGTCCAAGCAAAGAGCGAGACATCTGAATCCTTGCACACGCAGAATATGTACCTGCTAAGCTGCCTTTTTACAACTGAATGTGGTGGTCGTTATTCTTTTATTTTCCCAAACAGACTAGCTGACTAGGAGATCGGTGTTTCTTTGTAGAAATGGAAGATATATACCAAAAAGCATCCAGACGTGGTAACCTCTTTTCTTTTTTTAAACATTAGTATGATTTTAAAAGAGCCAAACCAATTCTTTTTGAAATATAGTAAAAATCATTTGCTCCCTGGCTGACAGCTGTGTGCGCCAGGTTCTGCTCAGTGAGCCAGTTTTACAGCCAGTTGTAAACTCTCAAATATAGGGGTTTATAATGGAAACTGCAACTCTGCCTTCACCAAGGCTGTGCAGAAACACCACTGTAATATCGATTTAATTAGACGCTGCACAGTTATTCCTGGTAACAAAAGCAAAGGGCATGCAGCGTTTTAGCATCACACATACTGGTTTTATTCGGGATACTTGGCAGGTGAAAATCTGAAGGGGAGAGCTAGAAATAGAGGCTCTAAGCTGTTTGAATTCCCTCCTTGCAGCACGGGTTTGTGAAGTGATTTATTTGAGCTGCAGCCTATAGACCATACATCACCTTCCTGGTTGGCTTTGTTGGCACCTTGTCACATTCTTGTGGGCTTGAGGAATTCATTGTTCTTGTTTGAACTGATAAGAACAAAAAAGGATTTTCTGCCGGAGACCTTGGGAAAGGCAGAGGGGGAGGAATGTTGACATGAAACAGCAGGGCTGCACTTTCCCAAGCCTTTCAGCCGGCGCAGCAGCCCGCATTCTTCCCTGGCTGGGGAGCCCGGGCTTGAGGTGCGCTGCGTGCCCCGGGGTGGTGGCGGAGCGAGGAGGGAGCCGGGTCACGGATGCTTTCGGGGCCCAGGACAGGATTGCTTCGAAGGGAATCCCGCATAGCGGCAGGAGACGAGGATCGGCAAGAGGAACGGGAAACGCGGGGTGTCGCTTGGTTTGAGCCAGCCCTCCAAAATTCACCTTGCTGTCCGTGTGCCTTTTGGGAAAGGTGCCACCCTGCTCCGTCTTCCCCTGCTGTATCCTTGAACGCCCAGCTCAGGAAGGTGGCCTAAAGCTTTTGGTTCCAGCTGGCGAAGGAACCGCTCCTTGAAGGCGGAACGTGTAACGGATATTGAGAGCATCCCTTTGCTTCATGCGGGCTTGGTAACGAGCACCGTTGCAGACATGATAGCTCATCGCTGTCCTGGGGGGTCACTGTCCTAGGTGAAAACTCTGGCTGGGGTTTTTTCACATTTCCTCAACATCATGAAAAAGGTGTGGGTTTTTGCCTCTTCTGAAAGCACAGAAGGTCACCACAAGGGCTTGAGGCTTACAAAGATGTGCTGGTATGAACAGTATTGGTACTGATGAGCAGTGAGCTACAAAAAGTACCAATTAAAGCCAGAATTTTTGCTGGAGCAGGCAACCATCTGCTCTAAAGGTTTTCCCCTGCTATGTGCACGGTGGAGTGTTTTGCTCTTTTTATGCCTTCCGGGTACTTGGGGAAAGCAGATCATTGCATCCTCAAGCTCTCTTGTTGAGAGGACAGGAGGAAGCCCAAACAGAGGCTGTTCTTGAAATAATATCAGCTGTCTTTGTAATAATAATAATAATAATAATAATAGAAAAAAATAGCTCTTTACCTTTCCAAGTGGTGCCAAACTTAAATTTCAAAATGCTGATGACAAATAGATAGGCTTGTATAATTTTAAAATTCAAACGGAAACAAGGATATTGGTTGCAAGGTGGGGGTGTAAGGTCAGTGCGTGGCAAAGGATCTGACCAGAAAAGTCCTTCGTTTCTGCTTTTGTGGTTATTTTTCTTACCATTTAGCCTATTGATCTGCTGATTACAGGCTACGTGGTGTCTGCAGGACTATTTAGTGTGATCCACAGATACAACATGCTACTTCCAGTACAGCCCAGGCTGATGGAGAAAGCAAGGGTTTCCCTCTCCTTAGTGCTGTTGCCCAGCCATGGGGAGGACTGGGGACCATTACAGAAGACAAAGCTCGCTCTCAGAGCCTTCTCATTCATGCCGTATCCTGCAGGATCATGTGCCCACAAGATGCAGAAAGAGTATGTGGTTATTTGAGTAAAAAAGGAATTGCGCCCACGTGCATACTTGAGACGAAAAAGCGAAGCATTAGTTCAGGCAGGATTTGGTGAAATAAGAGGAGAAACCAGCAGAATCCCGTATTTACTGCTGTGAAATTGTGTCTTGATGCAATTCTTACACGTTTCTATTGCCTCAGGAGTTTTACAGATAAGTTTTATAGCAGATGCTGACCTGGCAGTATCTCAGGGCTGCCGAGGCAGGAGTGAGGAGGGAAGTAGGAAGAATCGAGACGAGCTCCTCATTTGGAGCCAGTGGCCAGCATCTCTCGGGGTTACCGCAGCCGAGGATCCAAGCTTGCCGGAGCTCCCCAGCCCTGCCGCCACCCAGATGGGCTCCAGCAGAAGGGGAGCCACTCTGGTCCCTAGCAGCACCAGCAAGGCTCTCACCACCACCCTTTCTCCTACACCCCGGCCATCCCCTGCAACGGGGGGGTGCAGCAGGATTCACAAGCTTTCCGTGTCTTGCACTTGGGTGCCAAGAGAGACTGGCTAGCCGGGTTATACAGCTGTATATAACGCGGAGCCGGCTGCGACCGAACCATCATTGCTTAAAGAGCAGTTCCTGCCTGGGTTTCATTAAGACAAGAAAGACTCCTTTGCTGCTCCAGGCGAGGTGAAGTGGCCATGGTGAGGGGTGGAGGGGGTTGCGGTTGATGAAGCTGCCCGCTGGCGTAACAGCCTTCTTTTGGTGGCAGCTGGTGCGAAATAGCCTTATAGCTCAAATATTGAGGCTGGCCTAACAGTGCTTTTCAGATAATACAATTTGTGTGATATAATGGGTGCTCTGTGGTTTTTTCCACTGTAAGCCCAGACTTGTGTCTACATGTGGGACGCAAAGCCAGAAGAGATGAGTTAGGATTTAAATCAGCTGCTGTCACCCATGGAGGTGGCTCTCGCTAGACCAGGTCGCCCGCC
Organism: Aviceda cuculoides; assembly: GCA_035590195.1. Taxonomy (NCBI): domain Eukaryota; kingdom Metazoa; phylum Chordata; class Aves; order Accipitriformes; family Accipitridae; genus Aviceda; species Aviceda cuculoides. Next base: position 983,303 of record JAVJGG010000062.1, read on the forward strand.
GAGCCAGGGAGCTGTCGCGGGAGCATGAGGGAGAGATGGGGCAGCAGCCAGGGAGGAGACAGCAGGCGTGACGTTGACAGGGCAGAGGGGAACGAGTGAAGTGGCAAAGGATGTTGAGGTGGCAGTGGCAGAGAGCCAAGGTGATGTGGCAGGTGTGCTTCAGTTTTCATCATGTGGAAAATAGGAATGGTAATACCAGTCTTTCGCTTTGTGAAACGTTTTGAGATCTTTAGATGAAAACCGAACATGTATTTTACTAGCACACGGGACAGAGGAAAACCTTTCTACCTGGGAAGGCCTGCTTCTAGGGGTCCAGAGCAGGTCCTTTGGGGTTGGGACGGGTAAGGCCATCATCTACCTGTTGCTTAGACCACAGCAGGGAAAGCTGTAATATAACATTCAGCACCTTTTATTGCCTAAGAGGGGTTCACATTTTGACTGTTACTACTAGTAGTGTCTATTGAGAATATATACAAGTATAAAACAGGTGTAAAGGGTGAAGTACCAATGTGCGTGGACGTGCATGTGTGTATGTATAAGCCTATCTTCGTAATATGCGAAGCAGCTTATACAAGGACAAAGATTGAGGCAGGCTTGTCGGGTTTTTTAGTCAGTATTGGCTAGTCTACTGGCAGAATCTATTTCTGCCTGCAAATCTTGCCTTGCTCACAACCTGAGCTGGTCACATTTACAGTGACTATGGCATTTCACACACAGTTTGTGAGAAATGCTATTCTCTTGGCAGCATGGCATCTTCTCCTTGACACCACTTGGATAGGTATAAGCATCTTCAGCAACGGCTGTCAGAGAGTATTAGACGCTGATTTGGAGGCAAGTGGACTTCATGGTACAAATGCCCCCTGCGCTTCTTGGCTTACAGTGCAAAAGGCTGCAAGGATCGCCTGTCCGATCGGAGCGCTCTCGCTCACGGGAGCGTTCCTCCCGAAGTGAGGGCCGCTGGCTCAGGCGCTGCCTTTGCAGATGTTTGGCGTGGTTTTCTTCTCAGACGACCCCACGTTGTCATCTCTTTCTCCGAGCCCAGCTCCTCTGACATTCCCATGGGCAAGCTTGCCAGCTTTGAGCTTTGCCTTTTCTCCAGCTGGGAAGCTGCCCTGCTTTCCAGGGCTGAGCTCACTGACAGTGTATCACTGCTCTCTGCTGGAGAAGCACTGAGCTGGGCCAGGCCTCTGCGTCTCCAGCTGTGTGTCAGGAATGCAGGTGTGATGGCCGAACCGATAACCTCTGAGCCTTCAAGAGCAAACCGAACCTACAGCTTATTCCTGTTCCCCACGCAGCGCAATTTAGGGTCTTTGTTGTGCAGGCTGGAGACAAGGGTTTGCAGACAGAAGATGAGCGAGATAAATAGGGTGATGCTGGCTGAACATAAACGTCTGTGGGCACTGGACTCACTCCCTGATAGTGCAGGGTAACAGGCACTGGTGTAATTTTCACAGGTTTCTGCTCTAGCCCGGCGTGATTTCCTGATTGCATTTGCAGTGGTGTAATGTTCCATCTGTAAAATGTTTCTTCTGGGCAGATGCAGTGCCCAGTTACGAGTGTGTTGGTTTTGTACTCAAGGGGCGTAGCAAGCGTGAAGCCCTATGAGTTCATGCTGAAAGAGACTTGTTCTGGTCATCTTGATTAGATTTTGGTAGTTGCAGAAGATAATCTGGCTGTTGCATGGAGTCATTTTTCAAAGATACAGGCAAATGATCAGGTCTTCCCCACAAAATGAAAATCTAATTTAAAATAGTCTCTCCCACTTGAGCCCACACACACACAAATACGTATCATGTACATGCACACATGATATATTTTCTAATTTCATATACTTTTGTAGCTCTGGCATTTTTTTGCTTGAAAACAACTCAAACATAAATCAGAAAAAGGCAGCTTTACAACAGCTTTAAAGTGCTATTATATTCTGCAGCATTCCAAGTGAGTTATTGCTGTGCTGTCAAAGAAAACAAAAACATTTGGGAAGGACTGTTTATTTTACAGTGGTTGACCAAAAGTATGCAAGTGGTTATAAAAAATGTAGACAGCTAACGATGGGAGGTGCCATTGCTCATTCTGTAACCCATTCACAAACCTTTGACACTGATTTTAGATCACTAGAGATAGAGCTAGGCACTTCCCACAGGAAAACACACACACTTCCAAATCACTCAAGTTATAAACAAAACACACCGTTCTCCCCTCCCTTGCTCCACCCTGATCCTTCTTCCCCACCCACCCACCCAGCCAAGGAAAAAGCACAGGATTTCTCTATGTGTAGTGAGGCCTATTCAACCGTTTCTGTGAACTGTTTTCCTCTACGACAAGGTGTAACTTGTAGAGCTGTGTATTTAAATTTGACTTGTCTTTCAGAGAAACCTTTTTATTAAGGTGGTACCATTTTTGGTGCTATCGGGTACCATTTCCTATCATTAGAGTCCCTTTATATTGAGCTCCCCACCAACATCGTTGCATGCAATTTGAAGGTCAGTCGGAGTCTGTATGCTAACGTGTTCGTCAACATCTCGGAAATACGGCGTGCGGTTCTGGTCTGCTCATCCTAGAAAGAAAGCAGTAGAACAGAACGTTGCTCAAAGGGTGACCAAAGAGGCTGCCATGTGAGTGGCTACCCTGTGATGAATGACTGAGTAAGCTGGGACTCTTCAGCCTGGAGGAGAGACAATTTAGAAGAGCCTACAAAGTCATGAGGGGCATGGAGAGAGTTGGTAGGGATTGGCTGTTGACTAGCTTTTCGAAGACAGGAGTGAGTGAATCAACTATCTCAGTAGTAGCCTATTTTAGAACAAGCAGAGATGGTTCCTCACACTGCAGGTTGTAGAGCAGCGGAACTCCTTGCCACAGGGCGTTGGATGCTAACATGTTGTGAGGGTTCAAGGGAAGACTGGAGAAATTCATGGAAGGGACATCCTTTGAGGGTTACTGAACACACACAAACCGCATCTGGTGAGGAGCCGCCACAACTTAAAATACTAAAGGCTTGGAGAGTATCAGGGGATTATTCTTTCTCTGTGTGTCCCTTTTCCAGGCATCTGCTTACAGAAAAAGAATACAGGGATAGATCAACATCTGTTCTGTCCTAGCAGGACTGTTCCTGTATACATAGTGTAACTCTAATAGTGGAGATACCTTGTAAGTGCACTCAGCTTCTCTCGCCTTCCCTCTTAACAATAGTAATGCAGGCAGGAAGGAATTCTTGAAGATGCTGAACACCCTATGATGAGCATTCTTACTTTTCTGTATGATGTTCTTATATGAACACCATGCAGGATCAGCCTTCAGTGACAGGACGCTAAAAGCTCAGTCTTCAGCACCATGTTGATTTCATTGGAAATCTGCCTGGATAGGGGACCAGTCCTAAGACAAATCTTAAATCCTTTGGTCAGGATCCTCATGAGCTAAGTGCTGACCTTGGCATCAAATACCCCTCACAGTTACCATCGTTTCATAACATCAGAGGCCATATACATGTCTTCAGTGAATCTAAACATCAAGTTGCCTGTGTTGGTCTTTCCCAATAGATGTCGTAGAAGCTCATACTGTACTTGAGCATATTTATTCTGGCTTGAGTGGAAGTAAGTGCGTTTATCTATCAGGCAGATGCCAAGCCCACCAAAGTTGGTGGAAAGCTGACTTTACTGAGGATTAGATCAAGCCCTTGGTGCTGCCCTCAGGTGCTTAGTGGTCTCCCAACATGCAGACACCAAATTTAGTACTTCAGGAGAGTGCACGTCTTCCTAGAAGATCTGTATTGGTTGTCACTGCCCAGCGTGAAACGCTTCACCATCCCGTTCTGCTCAATCCCTCCTGCGACAAAACATCTGCCAGAGGCTTTTACAAAGAAATGGCAGTTGTGATTTTTATCAGATGAGCCCATTAAGAAATGGGAAATGGCAGAAAAAGAAAGAAATGGCAGAAAATTCACCTCTGATTTGGGAATGGTCTTACATTATATTTCCTTGCTCTGTGGAGTCCCCGAATTAGCCATCTTGCTTTGGTTGGTCACAATGCGAATGTTGGTTGGGTGGGGGAGGAATCCTTAAAAACAAAGCAGTAATAGTCATAGTGATAGTCATGGTCATAATCATAATAGAAATCATAATCAGAAGAATAATAATTTAGGAAAAAATCCCCCTGCAAGTCCTCATACTCATTGCAAAGTGGTAGAAAGATTAGCCTTGGTCTGCCCCAGTTTTTAGCTGCCAATATCCTGCAGGAAACTAAAAACGAGAAAGAAAGAAAACTGTTAAAAGAGTATCATCCACCCACTGCTGTACTTCGTACATGCCGAAACGCCTGCAGGCTCTGTGCGGTTGTTAATGAAGATCAGTTGATGAAGGAAGCACGTGAATCCCAGTGAACCTGCCTTTCATAAATGTGTCGGGATTACTGCGTCACCGCCGTTGACACATTTCCCTTCCCTGTAGGTGCACACCCTTTCCCATGCGTTCCTGCAGTGCATGTGAATTGGTCTGAGGAGTCCTCCAGCTACACCCCTTGTGTGGAATTTCATTAGAAAGCCAAGGTGGGGAGTATCTGTGAGCTGCTTAAGAGCTGCTGGGTCCTTTTGCCCTCTATTTACTACCCTCGTACATCAACAGTGCCAGGGAGCGTGCAGTATTACCTTGCACAGCTACATCATTAAAGCTGTCTGCCCTGACCAGAGGGAAATAAGCATGCAAAAGCCTGCCGCTCTTTGCCAAAAGCGACCTTAGTCAATGGGAGAGAGAGATGTTTTGTGCTCGGTCTTTTTGCTGCTCGTATTAGAATCATGCGCTGCTATTTCTATCTGTTTTGCCAGTTGGCGGCCATCCACCTTTTCTGTTCATGCTCAAGCAGCCAGGAACACTACGGCGGGAGAGGAAGCCCCTTCTCATGTGTTGCTGGCTGGGCTGCCAATGGCTTGTGTTTGTAGTGGATCCAGCACCAAAACAAAACAAGCCCGTCAAATCAGCTGTGTTCGCTAACGAATAGGGCTGCTGCATAGTATTGGAGCAGTGTCCCAGAGCTTCCCTTCCTCTTCGGTCGCAATAAAGGCATTAGATTTATTTAATGTCCAAAGCAAAAATGGGCATATGTTTCTCTAAACTTGAATAGCTATTTTGTTAGACAACGAGACACCAGAAGGAAAACCCCGAATCACTACTCGAATGTAGGCGGAGGTGAACAAACCTGGGCTGAACTGATCAAGTTGATTAGACGGTTTAATTGAGCTCTGGTACAGCAGAAAGGTAGAAATCTCTTCTAACCGGGAAATGGTAAAAGCTGCTTATAAACAGCCTGCAACGACAGAATCTGAGTCATTAACTTGCATGTCCAGACGGGGTATAAGCTTACGTGTCTCATGCCCAAGTTACAGCCACAACAGAAATACTTTTGTAGGGACTGAATAGTAGTTGGGAGAAACAGAGGGGGTAGGGAAGCAAGAAAAAACAGCCAAGTAATTGAAAACATCATCCGGAGAAGTAGCCTACAAATGACATTTGGGATGCTGAACGTGAACTGGCAATATGAATACAATTCTTACCGAAAAGCTGTTTGTCGAGGTAGTCATATTTCGGGACTGCTTGATGTGAAAGGATACACTTGCTGATAGAAACAGGCTTATGCTAGCCTTCCCCCACGGGAGCAGTACCTACTGATGTTGGGGCTGAATTCTGCTCTTGGTGTCTCGCTGAAAAACGATCTTTCGGGTTTTTTTCCACCCGCTCATTCTCGACCGCCTCCTTAGGTGATGACCATGGGAGTCAAGGTATAGCCAAGGTGCTGTGTCCTGTGCTAACCTTAGTGGAGCCACATACTAGCTTTAGTTCAAAGACTCAGATCGGTCTGTTGTGTTTTCTAAAGCAACTGGCTATCAAGAATGATGGAAGGGAATATTTCTAACATGAATAGTGCGGTCTTCTTGTAGTCAGACGCTTTTATTTCCAGAATTTATTGGTGCCTGCAACTAGTGCTTTTTTCCCTTAAGACAGAGGTAACAATGATTTATTCAGCTTTCTGAAAATTCTAGACAAACAGAATGTACTGTACTCAGGGAAAGTTAATAATCTTTTATTTAAAATGGAGTGACCCACATTTTAAGTAGTCTCTTTTTCTTCTGAATTAACTGGTATTTTTGTTCTCAGTCCAGAGACCTCTGATTGGGGAAGTACTTTTTACAAGAGTGAAAAATTGAGTGTCTTCTGTGGATACCACATTGCTGATGTTTAGAACTCTTGGGCATTGTATAAAGGAGAATGCCATTGTCCCATTTAGGAAATCAGGCAGCAGAAAGTGAATTGGTGGCATATTCCAACTCTTCATTCCCTGCCTGATAGACTGCTGCTTCTATTACCCATAAGTGTGTTTTAGGAGTTTAAATTATGTTATAAGGTACATAATACATTTTCCTATTGGTTGCAAGAAAAATAATCTATTTTGAGAAGTTTTATCCTTCAGCTGGGAGGAAAGAGCATCGTGAAGGTGTTTCAGAAACCGACAGTACGTTTTCTCAAAGACTGTCCTTTCTCTTACACGGAAACTTGCCAGCCGTTTCTGCCTCGGCTCCGTACTAAGGAATACTTTAAAAATGGAAAATCTAGTCAATGAGCTGCTCACACTACAGAAAAGGAGCAAGGGTTGACCCCCGGCGTTTCACGTGTGCTTATTCGGTGTCTGTTCCCCGCAAAGCCCGTCAGAGCCGTGATAGCCACGGTGAGCTGTTCCGTAGGGAAAGCTGGCGAAAGGAGTGGACCTAGGATCCGTTCTGCTCTTGGCTGCCCTGCGGTAGCCAGCCACGTGTGTGTCGTTAGCCTGCCGCAAATGGAAGGTAAAAGGCATCGCTTGACGTGCTCTCGGAGAGCGAGCGTGTGGTCGGTAACTTGACTGGGTGCCTGTGATTCCTATTTTGAACTGACCCAGAGGCAGTGGGTTGGTAGTAAAAACCTACCCGAGAGAAAAAGTTTAAGGCATAACCAGTGTGGGAACGGGCTTAGTGAAAAGGGGATTAATTCAATGTAAATTGGGAGAAGTCAGTCCAAGCTTTTCGTCCTACCGTTAGCAGGGTTCTCAGCGTAGCTGCAACGTCTCGGGGGGGTGGGCATTCACTTCTGGGATGTCCCTGAGCCCGGGCTCTCTGGCCGTGGGAACACTGCGTACACAGAACAAAGCACCAGAGCTCTGAGATTCCAGAGTTTAATATCCTTTGGGGTGCTTTTCCCTCCTTGCTTTTATGGACAGTGAATAAACCTGAGAGAATAATATAAGTCTAGATTTACTGTAGACGTTTTAAGTCTCGTATTCTTTATGGCACGAGGTAACCTGTAAAAGTTCAAGGTTTCAGCTCTGTGTAAATCAGCATAGAGCCATCAAAGAGATTGGGACAGTGCTTGCCTATAAGGATCAGGGCATAATGTGGAAAAAATAATAGAGCTAGTTCTTTATTATTCAGCTAGAACCTTTTCACTACCTTAAAGGAAGTAAAACCGTCCAAGATTAGTAAAGCTTTTCCAGTGGCAAAAAGTTCATCTTCATAATTCTTCAATCATTTAGAAGCAGACCAGTATCGGTAAGGCCAGGTAGAGATGCTTTTAGTTGTACCCTAAAGAATGAACCTTTTACGATCCTGAATCTCCAGTCTTGCTCCTGTGTCTAGTGTTCTGGGCTGTCACAGCCATTCTTCTTATGAAAAGGAAATGCCTTCTTTAAAATGGGCAGTGATTTTTGCACAGGTAAATAATATCAGCACTGCCGTGGGTTTCTGGAGAATGCATATTCCAAAACACATTACATCCATATTCCAAGCACATTACATGAAAAGCACTTGAAAGGCAGGATTCTTTTGTCTGAAAGCTCTGCATTAAAGAGTTCATGGATTTTCCATTATTTTATTTTAACCGGGTACTCACCGTATTCTTTGTGCTGTACGTACTCAATAGCAGCTAGTGGGCGGGTTCAGCTGATGATGACTTGCAAGTGCTGTGCGCTGTCTTTTTTGCTTTGCTTAAAACCCAATTTCAGGATTTCGTATCGTCACCCCTTAGGGCAGCTCCCGCGTGCCTTCTGCATAAAATCAATGCTGGTAGCAAAGACCCTACAGAAGGGCACGGAACCTCTTCTTCCTCTCCGCAGCTGAGGTAAAAACCTCTGTCAGAGGCACGGGTTTGTCAGCGTGGCTGGCGGGAGGGCTGGTGCCTGGGCAGCTCAGGCGTGAGGCTCTGAGGGTGCTCGCCGCTCCGGCCGGATCCTACCAGCCCTCACCCTAACCCTCTGTGACGGGGTGGGCAGCTCTCGGAAACAAAGGGAAAACTCCTGTCCGTGGCCCTGCGTGTCTTTGTACGTGCTCACTGCTTGTTGAAGCATCCAGAAGCCCACGTGCTTTAACTGCAGCGCGCCCCCCCCTCACATGTAAAGTGTATTTATTTCTTCTTGCCTCAGCTGCAAGCGCGAGCTTAGCACACAGGACAGTATTAAGCGCGATAGCCTCTTTTCTCGCCTTTTGCGAAGTGAAATGGTGTGACCTGCGGGCTCGTGTTCCTCGAGCTCCTCCCAGTTAATAGCCTTTCTTCTCACTCTCCTGCCCACCACGGACTGGGGCCCCGACCCTACAGCCTGGGAAGTCAGTTCCGATGGAGTTAGGTAGCCACGCGGGGGTCTCTCGCTGACGGAACGTGCCCGCTCGACAGAGCCTTGTACTGGTCGGCTGCCTCGGGCCGGGCGGGTTGAGAGTGTGTCTGGGGGGGTGGCAGGGAGGACGCGGTGCTCGGCCACCGTGCAGCGCTGCGCGGGCTGCGGCGGCCGACTGGTCCCGCACATCCCCCTTCCCCCTCCGCCTCCCTCCGTTTCAGCTTCCCGCTTACTCCTTTTCTCCTTCTTAACCTCCTCCACCACCTACGGAGTTAGCCCCACGATTGCAGGTCTGTAAGGCTGCGCCTGCGTGTTTCCTCGGAGGGGAAGGAGGGGAGGATGGAGGGATGGAGGGATGGAGCCCCGTCTCTCCTGCTGACACTCGCCCCGTGGTCTTGGCTGGGCGACAGCCGCTGCTGGCAGCTGCCTGCGAGGAACTCGCGGTGGTAGCAGAAGAAAAGAATTTGGCAGGGAGGTGAGCCGCATGATTGTGATTCATCCTGCGCTCTTGAAATGTGGCAGGAGGGCGAGGAAAGGCTTCGGGTGCCAGCACCGAGAGCAGAGACACTCACGTTCAAACATCACATTCTTTTTATAGTAAGGCATGCCTCATAGGAAAAATATTGAACTTGGCCTTCCAGGATGAAGAAAATAGGCCCAACTGTGATTTTACTGCTTGAGTCACTCACTTAATCAGTTACTGGTTGCATGTAGGAAGCCTTCTATTAGGCTGACTTGGAAAAATTGATTTTAATTAATTAATAGTGACACCGAGCTGTTTTTCAGTTTGCTCAAAACTGCTTTCGTTTGTAGTTCCCTTTGTGTAAAAGCACTCCTAAGATGCCATAATTCAGAAGAGTAGTCGCCTTAACCCAGTCACTTGATGTAACTGCCTTCTAGATAGGGCTCTTTTTTTTATCGGGGCTAGAAGTTTGCCAGAAAGCTGAACCACGTTGTACTGGAATCCTGATGGCTTTGTGGGCCCGAGTCTTCCACCTTTCCTCGTAGAGGATGGCCCCTTAGTCCTGGGTCACGTGCGTGTCCCGTTCGCATCCCACGTAGGAATGAAAGAAACAGAAGATGTCATTTAAGATGCACAGAAGTGCAGGACGGCAGTTTGAAGACCACGTAACAAATCGATTCCGGTCCAGCTTAAAAATTCTGGCTTTCCTTTCGTAGGCTACCTTGTAGTGAAAATCCAGCTTACCAAGACCACCTCCTTAGCCTTATTTCGACCCGGCTGGCTTGTGCGGCAGGCGGGGGTTACAGATGCAGTTGGGGAAGCGCGGTTGGGTTGAGGAACGCCGGTCTGCGCGATCCCGCACGCTCGCAGGGCCCACGTTGGCTCAAAGGCTTATTGCTTCCCGTGCGCCATAAATCTGCATCTGCACCCAAAAATGTAGAGGCCACAGTGTATGGAAGTTCCTCTTCCTCGCCGAGGGTGTTTATGACAGATTTATATTGATGGCAGCAGCGCACCACAGCCACAGACTTCTATTATATTCAGGCTCTCCTAACTCAGCCCCTGTTTCCTGTTGGAGGTGAGACAAGGTCCTATATGAATGAGGGGTGAAATTACAGCTGAACTTTGTAATTGCTGTTAGTACAGGAGAACCTTTAAGAAACAGAGCAAGACCTTTTGTGTTCGCAGCTACCCCTGCCCTCTCTTCGCCGGTTCGCTTTATGCTCGGTTCACGTTTTTCCCCCTACGAAAAGCCAGTAAATGTGTGCCTGTATCTCTCATTATGTTTACAGAGGGTATTTGAAAAGAAGGTCAGAAGTGCTTTAATTCTTGAAAAAAACAGCCAGTTTCAGCTACCCAGAATCTCCAAAGTGTATACAAAAACACGAATGCTGGTAACTGTTATTTCAGGCCTCGGGCTTAGACATGATAAATGAACACTGTCCAGATTTCATTTAGGAAACAGTGCTTACTCCTGCACAGCCCCATTCACATCCCGATGAACTCCGGGGCTGCTCGGAGGGACAGTCACCACATCCTCCATCCGACCCTGATGGTGGCAGCTTCCTCCTGCCTCCCGCCCTGGGGCTGAGCGGCCGAGCCGGGCTCCGAACACCGGCCACGGCTCGGAAGACCGAGCGAATGTCAAGTTTAGCTCTGCCGGAGTATTCTAGGAGCAGATACTCCTTCATCCCATCCTCCTTTCCCTCTGCCCTCTCCCTCTTTCACTGTGGCGGCGGAGGAGGAAGACTCCCATGTGTACAGCGCGGGCTTCAGAGGTTCCCGGCGTCGGTGCCTGGGGCTTTGAGGAATCCCATCGTGAAGCTGCTCTGATAAACCACCATCCTCCTCCTGGTCTCATACTGATTTGGCACACTGTTTTAGTTGGAGTAATTCCTTCTCAATTCCAAGTCTAAATCGGGAACCAGAAGGAGGCGACGCTAGGTGGTAACCAGAAAGAGGCAGTGGCAGGTTGACCCTTTCTCTGTCCCCTGTAAATGTTCTTACTTCTTACGTTTGTTGGACAAACGTCCATTTTATTTAGCTTGCTGTTGTGGGATCTGGCCACTTCGCCAAGAGACCGGAGGAGAAGCGGGTCTCCCACGGTCACGAGCAGTACCTAACTCCTTGGAAGAGACTGTGGAAGAAACTGACCCAGCCCCAGAAGTCACGGGGTGCCAAATTGCCTCCAAGCTGCCTTTCCACTTCTCTTGTCATCTGTACCGGGCTCTGAATCTAGGCCAGTCGGTTATTCCTTGCTTCAGTCCTTGTTTCACTACAGGATTTAATGGCTTAGGACTTAATGGTTATTCGCAGTGGTAAATAACTCCGCCTTTGATTGAAAGGAGAGTTCAAAATCTCCTGAACCGAATCCCCTCTTTAAACAGCCAGTCTTTATTTTTCCCTTTAGAGCAGGGATCACCGGGGTGTTCCTGTCTGTGTTTGCCGTGATTCACCCATCGGCCACCTCATGCAGGGTGGTTTCGTGCCGTCCCTGCCTCCAGCCTCTGCGTCACCCCTCCTGCGGGAGGGTGTGCTGGCTGAGCCGGGGTGTCTGAACGGCCAAGGTGTCTGCTGCTGGATTAACACGGGTTTTTTTGGTCTGACATATTATTGCAAACATCTGTCTGTGCCTCTAGGTTCCTAAAATATCTTTAAATGCCTGGGTGTATGTGTCTTTCCAAAGACACAGAGGAAGTCTGTGGTAGAGCAGGAACTTCTCCCCGGGGGAGGGACCCTGACGGTGCAGAAGAGCGAGTAAATCAGTACGTCGTTCGGGGACGTTTTTGAAGGGAGCTCCTAACACCGGCTAGTAAAAGGAGCATGTGTGAGATGATGTAACCCTGGCTCGGGAGGAAGAGCTCAGGGCTTCCCGCTGCGCCGTGGCAGCGTGACAAGTCAGGCTTCCAGGGACAGTCATTTACCCTGCTAGCCTGGGTTTTAATGGATTATGGCTGGAGTTGTTACGGTCCGTTTGGTGGAAAACAAACAAACAAACAAACAAGCAAACGGAGCTGTAGTTTGAGGAGCCTCTTTTAAAACGTCAGCCATCTGCCAGGCAGAGGCTCAATAAATCAAGACTGCAGGAGAAGGTTAGCGCGCACACGTGTGTTCTGCAGGCTTTGCATACTTCTCCAGTGACCAGTTTTCTAAGTTGATACTTACTTTGCAGAAGATGCTCCTAGGATTTGCGCAGCTGATGGCAATTAAAGAACTATGCTGAGGAGACATGTGCCCTGTTTGGAGGGGATTTAATCACTATCTCTCAGCGTATTTCTTTTTTAACTATAGCCGACTGTGGTTTGATTGTCTCACGTGGAAGGCACGGAACATCTGCACTTCCCGTTGTATTTAAGTGGCACCGTAGGTACTGTGTACCTTCGCTGAAGGAATGATGATGTATCTGCAGATCTGTTGTTTCGCTCAGTGTCCGCGTTAAGTGTGGGCCCGGGGGAGGGGGTTGAGTGACGTAGCCCTTCCAGCCTGTCTGCCTTCATGCCGTGTTTTTTTCTCAAGGCCCCATTCCCAGGGCATCTCAGCCGTGAGAGCAGTTTGGTACCTTACTCTCAGAGGAATCCCATTGAAGAAAACAAGCCAGCGTGAATGAGGGCGAGAGACTCCAGCTCTCCCTTTCCTAACGGAGGAGGAGGTGCTGTCCCAAGTTGTGCAGGCGGTTACAGCGGCCGTGCTCCCATGGACATCAAAGGAAGCTGGAGCATCCCCTAAGCGGCTCGCTTGGGAATATTCAGGAGAAGGCAGAACCTAGGCGTTAGCAGAAAGCTTCGGTTGCTTTCGTTCCTTAGAAAACAGGGGGAAAGAGCTCTTTTAACATTACTGCTTTTTGAACACAGCACTGCAAAGCGCGGTGGTGCTCCGCGCAGCCCCGCTTTGTTTGCGCACCCGGCTCTTTATCCCTTCGCTGCCACTGCGCCGCTGTGTGAACCTAAATCCGCTTGGACCAGTAAAAGGTCATTTAAAACAAATAGTAAAATGAACAGCATTTGCAGAGCAATAAAGGAAACACCTTTGCAAACAATTCACACCTGTTCTGAAAAATATTAGAGTGTCAGTCTCCGAAGTTGCAAATAATATTTTTATTAGGTTTCAGATGCACGCACACAAGCAGACGCAGCATGCACCCAGAGATGCTTACAGAGCCTGCTTCCAACTGCATGGTTATTACTTCACTCCTTCGTCATCACAGCAAATTCTTTAATGCGGGACATAAAATAAAAGTCATTAACAATGTTTATGAGGAAGCATATTGTGTTTAAGTGCACATTGTGAAGAAAAAAAGGCATTAAGATTGTTCAGAGCATAGGAAGTGAGGAGGGAAGGAGGAAATCATGTTTGTTGAATGTGTTTATGGGAGGATTATATGCAGTTTATGCAATTCAAGATTTCAGAAGCAGATAAGATGATCTAAATCAGCCATAAAATCTGTATCTGATTTTTCACACCAAAGAAATAACAAAAAATGGTTTTGTTTTCTCTGGAGGAAAACAGAGGGAAGGAGGCATAGGGCCAAATTCTGATCTCACTTTTGCTGGTGTTCGGTAAAACTGTTGGAAATAGGCTGGATTTACACTGATGTGAGCAAGATTAGAGCCTTGCCTGTGGCAGACAGAACATCACCTCTGTGCGTTTGGTATGGTTTGGGGCTATTTTAATACAAAACCTATTTTAAATACGTTGATATTGCTGTAATGTAGTTGACGAGGTCGTGGTAAGCAAATGCGGACAAACGTTACAGAACAAGTTGCAGATTTAATGTAATTTTGCTGATATTTGGCCAAGTTCTTTGGATCTCTGTATAATTTTGTTAGTTTAAATGTGTTTCTTACGAACAAGTTCTTAACTTAGAAGAAGTAAAAGAGCATCCACCGTGTGAATCTGAAATGAATCAACACCCACATGTCATGTCCCTTTCAGTTGCTAAGTGACAGCTTGTCTCATCCGATCTTGTGAATTTAATTTCTGCCTGGGTGTGTTTATACTCCCAAAACGAATCTATCCAGGAGAGTCCTCCGTTCTGCGGCGCAGCCTTAGCCGCTGCTGCGTAGCTCATAGGTGATGCATATTCATCTGGCACAGGCACTGACAAGGTGGGGTGAATCAGAGACGGGCTGTCAGCATCCCTTCTCCACCGGCTGTCCGTCCATTCTGGTGTTTGGGTGCATTTCATCTATTTTACGGGCTAAATCTGAGGTCAAATTCTATACCGCTGTAAGGTGGCAGAGATCCTTTTATTTCAGTGGATCTGTAGCAATTTGCACTGGCTGAGAATTTGGCCCCTAAAAGCTTGTGTCAACAAAAGTTTTAACTGGGGAAAAAGCAGTAAAAAAACCTAAGTAAGTAAAGCTCTTACTGTCGGGAGACATTTCTATTATGTAATCCTAAAATAGTAATGTTTTGAGTATAGCCCATTCGGTCATCCTAAACAGAATTAGTACAGTTGGGAAAGGGGGGGAGGTGTGAATGTTTCAAGGAGGTCTTTGAACGTTTTCTTCAAATGTTCATTGCATCTAAGATCCCATTTTTTGTGTGCCTTTATTTGCTCCAGAATACCGCTGGACTGCCAACAAAGGAGGGCCTGTCCTCCCAGGAATTTTCTGCATTCCTCTCTGGAGTAGGCATTTTTCTCAGCTACAAAGGCCCTTTGGCAAATTCCCTCTAATCATTGGATTTACCCTGGGCTCTGATAGGTGCCATTCATGAACTTGGTCTGCTGTTTGATGGGGCTGAAGCATTAATGGGATCTTTTCATGATAAACAAAACAGAGTAACATTACTGGAGGAATCACAAAGCTGCTCTTGTAGGGCAGTGCGGTTCCTTCTCCCTCCGTTCTCTCTCTGTTTCCCTCCATTCTCCATTTTCCTTTCCTTTTTTCCTCATCCTTACCTTACTTTTATGAACATACATTCGTTTTTGTCTCGGGGACCGGTTTTAGTGGCAGATCTCACCAGCTCTGCTCAGCTCAGGAGGCAGTGGGCTAGCTCACTGCCTGGGCTCGGCCCCAGGAGATGTGCTAAACCCGTACAAAAACTGCCCAGCAGATGTGGTAAACCCGTACAAACTGCCCAGGTGATGCGGTAAACCTGTACAAACTGCCCAGGAGATGTGGTAAACCCGTACAAAAACTGCCCAGGAGATGCAGTAAACCCGTACAAACTGCCCAGGAGATGTGGTAAATGTGTACAAACTGCCCAGGAGATGCAGTAAACCCGTACAAACTGCCCAGGAGATGCGGTAAATCTGTACAAACTGCCCAGGAGATGCAGTAAACCCGTACAAACTGCCCAGGAGATGCAGTAAACCCGTACAAACTGCCCAGGAGATGCGGTAAACCCGTACAAACTGCCCAGGAGATGCGGTAAACCTGTACAAACTGCACAGGAGATGCGGTAAACCCGTACAAACTGCCCAGGAGATGCGGTAAACCCGTACAAACTGCCCAGGAGATGCGGTAAACCCGTACAAACTGCCCAGCTTTGGCAGCTCAGCGGCTTCTCCAGGAGTCTTAGACACCATCAGAGCAGAGACAACCGTGGATCCTGATTCCTGTCTTCCCTCCCGTGGGTTTCATTCCCATCAGTGGGTTTCAATCCCATCAAGAACTGGTGTTCAAACGAGGAGAGGAAGGAAAAGAAGTTAAGGAAGGACTCACCTTGGTATCAAAATAAAAGCCAAAGTTGCCTCTGCTTTTGAACTCCATTGGTAATAGTGACTTTGGAGTCTTTTAGGCAACACATCTGCAGGGTTTCTTTCTCTGCTAACTTCTAAAAAAGTGCTATACTGTCCTAGTAATGGATATGTTGTGAAAAGCAATATTCTGAACTCAAAGAGGTAATACAAAAGTATTTATAAAAAATAATCTTAGCAACCAAGGATAAGACAGAGCTGCATCTTTTCTTTGAAGTTGTTCCTCCTCGTCTTTGTGGGGTGTTGGGATTCAATAAAATGTAAACGGTACAATGCTCTTTCTGCCAACACTCCTTTCTTTTAAACATCTCGCACGTCTTCTGATGAAACGTCACACCAACGGCTTGGGTGAGCAGTATAGCTACTTTTGAAAAAGCAAAAATTGCAAGATTTTTCTGAAAAAAAAAAACCAAACCCCAAAACCAAACCCTTTCATTTTACAGTTCTGAGTTTGAAAAAATACATTTCCAACCGGCAGTTTCAAACAAATTAATTTTCACATTCACCACTGATTTGTTAAATCATCTACATTTGAAGCTGATAATGAATCAATTAAGTAAGCATAAACCAATTGGTTTTATTTCTGAATTTCCTAAAGCCAAATGATCTTTTTCCACAAAAAAAAAAAAAAAAAATTGCTAGAATTTTCTTCTCCAAAATGAAAAGAGGGAGGAATCAGACAGAAGAGAAAGGGGCATGTTGTCTTCCATATGCCGCACATAACTTCTCACACTTCCATCCTGCTGAACAACGCTGTGTCTGGAAGGTGTCGGGGGAAAAGCTGGATGTACTGTGAGTATGTTAGAGAGCTCTTCTTCGACTCACACCAGTAGATCAAGAGGCTACATGCGAAGGCGTTGCAGTCCCAAACTCCTTTTTTTGGTACCCTGGAGAACCCTCCTTGCTCTTCAGGCAAGAGCCTTAACCTTAAGCACCTAATGGGATTGTTTAGGTTGGAGGAAACATAAGAGATCGACTGTAATTGGGCCCAGTTATAGCTCTTCTGGGGAAAACTCCCCAAATCTTCCTTCCTTCCTTCGTCTGTCCATCTATCTGTGCGTCTACCCATCTCGGTCTTGTTGCAAAGCTATTGGAGAAGGCAGGGCTTTTCTGAAGTACTCGGAGACGGATAAGGCTGCCTGAGCTGACAGTCACAGGAGAGGAAAGCCCCCATAGATCCAGCTGACAGCTCTGAAGTGAGAAGGAATGTGAACAAGTGAGAGGAAGAGGTTGAACCTCTGACAGATGATGGGAAAAACGGGGTGAGAATGGCCATGGTGCTGGGTAAGCTGGCCAGGCTGGCTGGCCCGGACATAACGGACACCTTGGTGGGACAACTGCCTTGGTCATGCCATAGCCAGGACCCAGTGGGTGTGTTTCACCAGCTTCCAAGTGCCGTGTTTCCGAGCTGATAGCGTGGGCTTGTGGAAACTTCGCAGCTACGGAGCTTTGGGAGAGTACAGAGGGAGTCAAGGAACTTTGGCTTGACAAAAATTCAGTCTCCTTAAGTGTAAGGGGACACTAGATAGGAATGACCTCAAGGTCCCAGAGCCCCTCAGCTCTTCCGTATCAGCTTCCAAACCTGGAGTGCACTATGTTTTATTAACAGATGCTATAACTATAAACACTTATTTGGCACCAATCACTGTGGTGTCTGAGGACCTTCGTGCATTTTAGTGAATTAATTAGACTTATTACAGTGTTTAATGCCCACGGTGGGAGATTCAGCCCTGGGCCATGTGGACTCAGAGTTGCGTGGTTTGAGTGGGACACATGATTAAGGGATGCGTAGTCATAGTTCCAATCAGTGCGCTGACAACTTTATTTTGTATTTATTCTCTTTTTAAATTCACCTTTCAAAACACTCATTGCCAAAAATACCACAGGGATAATGAAATAATGTGAAAGCAACTTTATGCTCAAAATTGTATGTTTCATACCTCCCGAGAATATCTTGAATGAGTCTTTTTCTCAAAGACTATTGGTAAAAATGAGCTTTGCTGTCCTCAAAGAACTAGTGCTATAAAATGCCAATCATGGTTTAATTGTGATTCAGTATGTTAATTACATGTGACAGACTAAAGGTCTTTCAAGTCTAATTCTTGATTGTGTCTAATAATCTGGTATTTTATAGCGCTGAACTTTAAAGCATGGGCCTGCAGCTAAACTGATGCAGGCAAATATAGTCGTGTGGTCACATTTAACAGCGATTGAAGGTGAAGTCCTTCCAGTGTTCACCTGGAGACTAGAGTCATAAAGGGCTCACCCCAGAGGTCAGTCCCCAGCCACAAGCTCACCTTTTCTGCAGATCTATTTCCCATGTATTTGCCTGAAAAAGGGTAAGAAGAGCCATTTGAAAACCCTGGTGACTCAAGTAAAATGCTGCCCTTCCCATCAAACAGGAAATATTGGCATGAGGCGGGGGGAAGGCTGTGCTTCCGTGTGCCAGTTGACCTCTTCCAGCTCACTGGAAAAAGACATTGGACCTCTGCCTCTGCTGGATGGGAGTGAACCAGCAGAGAGATGAGGGTCTGCTGAAGGTCTTCTCCATAGCCATACCCTTTGGGTGATTTGATTCCTCCAGGTGAAAAAGAACTTGGAGAATACGTGCTCTGTATGGGAGATAAGATTTACATTGGAGAAAACCTTCTGGCGTTATAGAAAGAGCCCGATGACAATTGCCTCCTTAGATCCCAGTGACGCTAACGGGTTGACGTCTTCTTCAAGGGAAGAACAGATGACAGCACACGTAAGTGCCCGTTTTGGACTTTATTCCAAGATAAGAAAACAAAAGACACACCCCACTGAGTTCGCCCCCAGAAGACGTCCCTCACTGCTCATTGCTTCCCTCCTGCCCGCGGCCGCCGCGCAGGTGGGCCGCGAGCAGCCGGGTCCCGCTCTTGCCGTGAGTTCACAGCACCGGCTCGCCCCTTCCTCTCCGCCGCAGAGGTGTAGGTGGTGAGCAAAGCGACCGAGTGTGAGGAGATGCGTCCTCTCTGTTCTGTGCAGGCCTGCGACTACGGCTGCAGCAAAATTTGAGACGCGCTGGCGTGGGTTTCCGCTTGGGCAAGAGTTTACTGGAACTGGTTTGGAATTTTTGAAGGATTGTTTTTTTTCATCCAGATACACTAAATTATTTTATCAGAGAGTCCTAAGAGGAAAGGTCTATTTCAACGAATTTCCCGTTTCAATTAAAACCAAAAAAAGTTACGTGTCCTTTTCTGGCATTTTCTAAATTAAAAGGTCGGCTTTTCTGTTTGAAATATGAATCAGTCTGTGGTTAAAGCAAACATGAATGATCAGAACTGAGTACTGATACCTGAAATGAGAAATTTCAGTCGATTCATTGTGTTGGTGTTTTTGTTTCATGAACCTTTTGTGATGGTTTTATTTTTAAAGGACTTTTAATTTAACTTTTCTTCCTCAGTCCTTGAAATGCCAGCTGCTGGGTCAAACAACTTCCAATTCTCTGACCCTTAGCACGACATTTGTCAGATTGCAAGGCAAACTCACTCTCCTTTGGTTGCGTGTCAGCGGCGCGTCCTCCGTCTTGGTTCATGTGGTCGAACCAGAGCTGTAGCTGGAAAGAAAAACATGCTCTTTGATTGATAGCACCATGGTCTCTTTTAACTTCAAGAGCCAACTTTTCAGCCCCGGCAGCTTGGCAAGCAAGCCAGTCTGGGGGCCAGAAAGAGCCATGGTACCACTACTGTCGTGGGGGCTGTTGTAGGTCGTACACCTCGTGCAAAAATTACGCAACTTGTCAAGTCCGGTTTAGTCTTGAAAAGGAAACAGTCTGAAAAGTTCTCACAAAGTAGGGAAAATGATTAGCACTTCTCGTGCTAAATTCTGCATGAGATCTTCCAGGAAGATAGTGTAGCCTTTTATGTGGAGTTATAATAACCTCATAAAACTGATATGAGGTTGATTCTTCACTCGTGCCAGAGCACCAGAACTTGGCTCACCCGTCGCGTTTTCAGTTCCCACATGCACATGAGGTATACATTTTGAAGAATGAAGGCAATTGATCATGGGAACAGTTGCTTAGGGGATGTGGTGAATTCTTCAAGACTTGCAGTCTTTAAATCACAATTGGGTGTTTTTCTAAAAGATATGTAATACTTCAGCCTGAAATTACGATGGTGATGTGAGGATTGCTGGGCAAAGCTCTGTGCCTTGTGCTGCGCGGGAGGTCAGACTAGGTGATAGCGATGGCACCTTCTGGTCTTATTGGTGTCTGCTGGGGGTGTTCGGGGATTTATTAGTGACTGCGACCCGTACACTGTGCCTCTGTTCAGTGTTTTATTCAGTTCGCTGTTACCATGAAGACTATTCACGTTGCTGTAGCAGTAAAGCAAAACGTCATCCCTTCCAGAGCCGCGCGCTGGCGAGAAGGGACTGATTGCCCGGCTGGCACGACGCGGGTGAGGTCCCTGGAGGAAAGAGGACAAGTCATCCCGGCTGCCCCTTGCCGGTGGAGGGCCCCGCGTAGTTAATCTGTAGGAAGATGTCCCCTTGGAGATCCAGCTGTGCCAGTGGAAGAGGTCACTGCCCTTGGCTGCTCGTTGCAGCCTCCCGGCCAGAGGTGACTGACCTTGCCCGGCTGTGGCCGAGCGCTTCCTCGTCTGCTCCAAGCGAAACCAGCTGGATTAGTTCAGTGGGTTTAAATGGTTGATCCGAGCGAGCCTGGCTGCTTTTGTCTGAAGGGGACGGGAAGCCGTGCCCCAATGCAGGCCGGTGGCAGAGCGGGGAGAGCGGCGGCTCTTCGCCGGCAGCAGTGCCGTCCTCCTGCGGGAAGAGGACGCCTGTCCTCGGGTTCAGGGCTGGCTCCGGCTTCCCCTCTCCGCTGCCCCATTCCCATCTTGGAGACGGCCTCATCGGGAACAGATGATTAGACACCTTATATTACGTATCTAATTACCCCGTGGCACGAGACCTTTTGTTGCCGTATTTGGATGCACCCAAGCCCCACCTGAATTCCACTGTAATTATCTTGACTGCACCTCTGCCGTATCGAGTCCGAGTTACAGGCCCATCCTTTCGAAAAGAATTTGTTTTATTTACTCATCTAGGAAATAGAAGTTCACATCCTATGAGTTGTCCTGGCCTTGTTTTTCCTGCTCATTTTGGGCATTACTCTGCCACTACTGCGAAAATCTGCTTAACTCGTCAGCTCCCGGCAAGCAATAATTGCATTATCAGCTCTATCAAGTTATCAGTGAACCTATAAAGCAGCGTCTTTTCCTGAACCCCTATGCCTTGCAGCCTCAGTGCTTGCAAAGCACACACGAAAGAGATTGCTGTGCCTGGCATCGGTACAGACTTGTGCTGAGACCGGCCTCATTTAGTGCAAGTTTTATTACCGGTGGAATTTAAAAAGGATGTTCAGTGTAGCATGTCCAATGGGCAGGAAGCGTAGTTTGCTTGATTTTTAACTCTGGGTAATATCCGAATATTTTGTTGTACAGGAACTGCTAATTTTTGTTTAATCTTTTCAACAGCTACTGAGCCAAAGTCAGCTGTAGTCATAACCTCAGTAAGGAGGCTGAGGGCTTGCGTAGCCAGCAGTGATATTCTAGAGTTAAAGGAGTGTACTCTGGTCAAATGAAGAGGGAATCTGGTCTAGCATTGGTAGTTTCTGTTGGTTTGAAGAAGGTGTGTCGGTTTATAAAACCTGCCACTCTGTGGGAGGAATTCGAGGATGGCAGTCTTCGAGAACTGACAGCAGCCAGTCCACGCTAGTTTTATTTTATTCTGAGCATAATTTTAGTTGGCATGTGATGAAATCAGAGTTTCTATTAGATGTTAATTGAATTTAGTACAGTGGCTGGTATTGCTTTGGTGGAGGTCCTGTCGATGTTTCCATTATAACCTTTGTTTATTAGTAATAAAAGCCATAAAAATTCTCTCCAGATTGAAATGTAGTGCACAAGTTCTCAGCCGAGATCCAAGAACATTTCTCTTTTCCTTAAAATTTGAAGGAAATTGGTTTGGCCATGGTTTAGTTAAAATAAGGTGAAAATAGGATTTTGGCTGCATTTGGACATATTTTACATTTCTTTCGCTAAAACAGAAACAAACATTTTATAGGCAATAATTTTCTTTACTGTTTTTATATATAACAAAATTAAGGAACCAGACAGTAAAAAAATTTTGCATACAATTTGACTGGCTATCCACATGTGAAAATATGGCATAATTCTCCTGAGCAAGAGGATTCTGTTTTAAGGTCGGCGGTGAGGGAATAGGGATTGTACCATGCAGGCATCTCCTTTTTAAAAAAACACACGTACGATACAGGATTAGATCATGGATTCGCTAATGTAATGTCCTGTATATGGTAGTCAGCACCAGAAAAGGATACAAACAGCCTCCTAATAGATGGTTATTAACGAAGGAAGCCCACGAGGAAAGATTCCGTCCGGCTCATGGGCCTTTAATGGTCGTCAGCTGCCTTGAAACACGTGGATGTAGACGTAGATGTCGGATGGCACTAATCCACTTTTTCGTTTCTCGCCGTTCTCCTTTAGTTTCTATAGCTGCTTTTGCTAATTCGATGTAAACGAAGGACCCCCAAGCAGGATGATGGCCCCGCAGACACCTCGTGCAGCCCCCCCGCGCACTCTCCAGCCGCGGGCAGCGGGGGACCGCAGAGGTGACATGCTCTAAACCCTGGGAACGCAGCGACGTACTGGCGCCCAGACCTTTTGTGTCTGCAGACTGGTGTGCTGGGGAAGGGTGATCCGCTCTCTCTCCGCTCCCAGCTCCCAGCAGCCGCTCTCGGATCACCGGCAGGGACCAGCAGCTGCGGTGGGGGACACGCTGCTCGCCAACGTCAGCCTTGCTGGTCTCACTCGGCGGCGGGGGGCCAGCCCCAAAACGAGTGGCCCGGGGCTCGGCAGGGTGCTAAAGGGGAGGCAAGTCCAGCTTCTCACAGTTGGGCTCCCCCTGTTTCTCGGTGGCAGACTGCTTTGGGGGGTTCTTCGGGGGAGAGAGAAGGATTTTCAGGTGGAGCTTTCGTAGGTGTTGTTCGTCTGTAACAGCCTCTAGATTCACCTGGAAATTCTGGGGTTGCTTTAAAATATAAAAATTTTAAGCATTGGCAGTGTTTCCCAGCCTGTTTTGCAGAGGCCAGTACTATGCACGGTCTTTCTTTTAAAAACTGTTTTGTCAGGTGAATTTAGTTCACGCGAAAGGTGTTAGTTAGCCTGACAGTCCTGGAAATCAAAGTCACCTGATAATCTGGATTACATCGTTACTGTATTATCATTACTATCGAAGCTGCCTGGAAAAGGTACAAGCCCCATAATTTCAGTGAAGCGGTCCCGTGCTGAGGTCCCGTCTGGGAGGAACAAAAGAGCCTTAAGCTTGGTGGCTCGCCCTTGGTCTGTGACTGCTAACGAGAGCTCTGACGAGCAGCGATTGCAGCATCCCTGCCTACGGAGCGAACGGCTGCCGCAGCGGGACTGGGACACCCCCTGCCATGTTTTGCGCCGAGACACTTGCCGGGTTGGGGGACGCACGCCGTATCTTTATTGAGGTTTTAAACTTCCGTGCTGGGAGCCGTGTAGCCTCTCGCTGCGCCGACGGAGCGGCTGAGACTGTGGTGTGGGTGGCCGGCCCCGCGCTCGTGCCCTCAAGGCAAAGCCTGGGCTGCTGGAGCACTGCCACGGCCGCCCCGGACGAGGCTGCAGGGAAGGGGTTAACGGCCTCGTGATCTACGCTGACGTGGTACGGTGTACAGGGCACTTCCCAGAGGTTTGGTAGGGATTTTTTAACGTTAAGTCCCTATGTTAAGCGTAGGCTGCCAGATTAACATTTCGCTTCCCAGACGGCTGTTGTGTCAG
The DNA here is from genome assembly GCA_035590195.1 of Aviceda cuculoides. Classification (NCBI taxonomy): domain Eukaryota; kingdom Metazoa; phylum Chordata; class Aves; order Accipitriformes; family Accipitridae; genus Aviceda; species Aviceda cuculoides. Next base: position 1,006,938 of record JAVJGG010000062.1, read on the forward strand.
CAGAAGTGATGGAAGGATTAGAGTGCAAATGTATGTTCCTCAGAGACTTTGGGAACATGAAGTGACCAAAGGAGATCTCAGAAGGTTAGGTGGCAGAGGCTGGTTTAGGGTGCGTAAGCGTGGCTGCTCAGATGTGCTGGAATTCGGTGCACGCTCACGAGAACATCCTCCGCAGACACTCGCAGCGTGAGAGAAACTCAGTGCGGTAATCGAGCTGTTTCTATAAACCAACAGGAAGCGGGAGAAAGAGTCGTTATTTCTGTATATTTTTTAGCCTATGGGAAATTGTCCAGTACAGCAGCAACAGGGGCTTCGTACAAACTTCGAACGGTGCTGCGAGCCAGAGAGATCTCGGTACTCCGCCAGGCTGAGAGCCTGGGTTGCTCCGAGGGGATTCCGAGGGGTTCCTCCGGGAGCTCTTCATAGCAGAGTGCGTCTCCTCGCGTGACGCCAGCCTGTTCTCACCAGCACCGCACCGCTGGAGCGAAACCTGGCGCGTCACCAGCCGCCAGGTCTTGGTTTTGTCCGGCGCGTCCCCCCACGGCTCGTGTTTGGCTCTCGAACACTTCACTATTCTTTCCCTGGACACTTGGAGCCCACAGATCCCGTCGTTTAATGTGTGCTAACCTCCCCTTCGCTTAGGTGACGGGAGGATACAAGCAGGGCACACCGGGGTCCGAGTCGGCGAAGTCTCCATCCAGGGACCTACAGGCCATATTGAAAGCCGAAACGTGCCGGGATTGAGAAGGGCACAGGTTTCGGGAGCGCGCAGAGGCGCGCTGTTACAGCAGAGTATAAAGCTTTGTTAGATACTTTGTTAGATACCGACAAGGCTGTTTCTGTTGAAGTATTTTTGTCAGAAAATTGGGTTTCAACTGAAAATTAAATTTTGAGCTGAAAGTACTTGCTCGCTTCAGAAGATTTTTGTCTTTGTGGAAAACGCCCAGATGTTACATTTTGTCGTCCACACTGAACTAGCGTATCAGTAATCAGTTTTCCTAGGAAAAGCTGCTGTTATCTCCCCATCAGTGTGTGGAAGCGGGTGGGGAGCGGGGGCAGGTGGCAGAGGTGCGTGTGCGTTTCCCAGCCTGCTTCCGCGTGACCTGAACCGAATCCAAATAGTTCGGAGGTGCGCCGAGGTGCGCAGCATTAACCCGTTCAGGAGTTCGAGGAGGAGGGGAGGGAGGAGGTACTTCCAGAGCTACCACGCTCACCTGAACCTTGCGGGCTGTCTGTTGAACTGGGGTAAATTGGTCTGGCTCCATTGACCTGGAGCTATGCTAAGTATGCATTAGGGGGTCTGATGCATTCAAGCAGAGCTTGCTTTGTTTGCATTCATTCAGAAATTGCGCCAGTACCCAAAGCATGACATGAGCGTATCTTTTAGAATTTAAAAATATAAACCCAGCGGATTTTGAATGCGCTGTATGTTTTTCCTTTGTGTTAGTTATTTACGGCACTGGAAAGTACAAATTAGCGTGGATCCCAAGGAAGTGTTTGATCTAAAATAAGGAAAATTCCTTTAAAGGAGAAACGTTCAAGGGGCTGATTGTTATTTATTTTATTAAGCATATAAGGGTTGTTTGGATTTGTGTCCTGCCTATAATTCCTGTGTTTAGAGCCATGCCGATGGGAAAATGGTATCCAGCGATTTATGAAAGGTGATACTGTGTCAACAGATAGGCAGTGGGTTAGGACATGTGACAGTAATCTTCTACGGCATTCAGAGCATTCAGACCATATGCTTTAAAACGTCGGTAAAATACATGTCAGAACCGCTTCCTCCCCGTGCCCCCCTCCCGAGGACCACGGCGGGGGGACGCTAAGGAGGGGAGCCGGGAGGGTGCTCTGCAGCCCGCGGTGCTGGGGTGCTCTCTGGAAAGGAAACGGGCTGGGGGGGGGAGGACGCAGCACCTTCTCCCGAATGGATGAGTGAATGAATGAATGAGTGAATGGATGAACGAACGAAGTTCAGACGTGCGAGGAAGTGAATGGAGGAGGGCAGCAGCTGCGTGACGTTAGCAGGACGCGGTGGGCTGGCGTGAGGTTTGCTCACGAGCACGTACCGACGGCTTTTTGGACGGTCTTGTTGCAGCAAACTCACAGAAATAAATGGTGGACACGTGGCCGTTGGCTGTTGATTCTGCTCCTGCTTTTCTGCACTGTCCTGGTTTTCACCTGCAGGTTGTAAGAGCTTTTTAGAAACGATGCACATCTTAGTATATATAGTTGGCAGAGGGGACAAGGACTAAAGAATGGTGGAGAAAGATTTTTTGTCTTTGGAGGCTAGCACTGGAGAAAGATTATTTTTCAACTCGGCCGAGGCTCATTGTCAAGACATCCCATCTCTCCCCGCTGCTTCTGCTCAGTGAAGGCAGGGGTTGCGGGTACAAACTCCAGTGACGAAACACAAGAGAATAATTTGGGAGCCCTTTTGAGGGCAGGTACAAGCTGGGGGATCACAGGAGACCCCCTTCGTACCTCTTTGGCTCAGCCTGGAAAACTGAGAGTTCAGACAGGAGGAAGCACCTCAAACCACAAATAGACTGCTCTGTTCATTTGAAGGTAATGGGCCAAAACTTGGTATTTTTACTCAGGCAGAACTCTCACTGAAGTCATTAGGCAGTGTGTCTGGAGACGGGCGGCAGGTCTCGCGCTGGAGTTATTTATTAGGACCAGCATTTCTGAACCTCCTGCTGGTAGTGCTCATCTGCCTAAAAAACAGACTTCTTGGGAAGGGAGCGACAGGGGAGTCCTGTGTGGAGGCTATAAAATGGTTTACATTCTGTATTAATATTGATTCAACAATCATAAAAGGAACATAAATGTTTAAAAATGAAACATTTTTTGTTTAAATATTAAACATTGGCATTTCTCCTCCTCCTGATTTTTAAATCGGCCTTGAAGGGGGCTGAGGCTGGTTTACAGTCATTTCTTGCCATCCCTCCTAGGTCACTTTTCAGTAGCACAAAAACTTCCAGGCAGGAGAGGGTACCAAACAGCTAATTGTAATTGCAAGGGTTATTTCCAAATGTGCGTCACTGTTTATTCCTGTTGAGAGGTGTTCCTCACCTTTTGAACTTTCTGACTGCCAGCCTAGGTCGTCCAAAGTGTCACGCAGATTGAGATTTCTGAGTTCAGCGCGGCGTAGAGGGGAACAACCCATTCAGGCCTCCCTGAAAGATCAGTGACGGCTTCTTCAATTGAATAAGGGGTGACTCAGTGTTTTATGAGCATCTCTCAACACAGTCATTAGTTTTATCAGTCTGAAGTTTTAAAAGTCAGCCCTTGTGCAAACAGCCTCTGAGTCAGTGCCAGCTCGCAGCTCTCTTCTGCCAGCAAGACCTCGCCGTCGCCCGACCGCTAAATCCAAATACCTGAGCAGGACTGCCGGAGAGGGGAAAATTCTCAGCTGGTTTGCGATAGTCCCCGTGTCTGGGAAAGGGCATGGTGGCTTTATGCCTCTTTGCATTTCCCCTTCTTGGGCGAGGGGAGCGAACGGAGCTCATGCAACTTTGGGCAGCTTTGGAGCTGCTCGCGCCAGTGCCGCATCTGCAGCTGGGACCCGCTGGTTTTCAGCCTCGTCCCCGCACCGGGGCGGAGGAGCCTGCGTCACCCCTGGCTCTGCCGAACGTGGAGTTCGTTCCTCGGCAGCAGGCTGGCTCGGCTCTGGCCGTGCAGCTCCCGGCGGGCGCGGGGCTGGGGGGTGACACGGGGAAGCTGTCGGTGAGCGCGCTCCTCGGCTGCCGCCTCGTTCGTGCCCTTCCGTGCAGCCAGCCAAAAAGAAAGTTTCCTTTAATCCAGCCAGGAAGGCTCGCTGCCCTCCCTCAGCAGTCTCCAGCGCTGTTGCTTGAAATAGAGATACGTCTTGAAACACCCTCATCGTGAAAAAAAAATGGCTTCAAGGCATTCCTCCCAGAAGTGAAATCTCTGGGATGTGTTCGGTCAGCCAAGAAGAAACTGAGCAAGAAAGTTCCCACAGTCACACTTCCTCCTGAGCCGCAGAGCTGGGTTTGGACAGACCGCCACAAATAAAGCCATTTCTGAGCACGTTTGTGCCTTTGGTCCGGTTGCCTCATGCTCGCCATTAGACGTGATTCCGGGAGAAGCTCTTCCCCGCCAGCGTAAGCTTGGGAGGAGAAAACAAAACAGCCAAAAGTAAGTTTTGAGTCTGAAGGGCTGGGAAGAAGGCTACTAAAGCTTAACGTACTCCGTGTTGTGTAGATACCGCATCAGAAACGGGCAGGATTGCAGCTTCCCTCCAACGTGTCTCCTCATTCCTGCCCAACCCCTCAAGGCTGTGCTGAGAAGGCGAAGGGAATAAAATTGCTGGAGTTTGTGTTGGTGGCCACCTCAAAATGCCTTTCCCAGGAAAAAGCGCTGAAAGGCTCAAGTTTGCTTTTGGGATATTTGCTACAGCTGTTGGGAAGGTCTCAAGGCTTGTGAGCACCTAAGTGGGGGTGGCTTTCCTTCCCCTGCCGATGGTCCCGAAATGCTGCGTTCTCACACCCAATGAATAAAAGGTTAGAAGGAAGACCTCCAACTCCCCGTAAAACCGCGCGCGAGCCTCCTCTATTCCTGCAGGGGAGTAAATCCTCGGGCCGCATCCACCAGCTCATTCCTCGGTGGGAATGCAGAGGATGAAGAAGGCGCTCAGGCAGCAGCCCAGCCCCGAGGGAGGGCTGGCCGAGCAGGGGGAGACCGGCGAAGAGGCTGAATCGCTCCCATTCCCCCTTCCATATGGAAGTGACAGGGAGAGCTGTGTGTGAAGGACGCCCGTGTTTCAGCAGCAAGTTGTTTGTCTTCTCACTCTTGCTTGTTAATGACCATGAAATGCCAGGGGCAGGCCAGCCAGGACACCCATTCCCGCACTTCCTAGCTTTCAGGGATCCCAACGCTTTGGGATAATGAAATAAATGTAGGTTGTCAGTCCAAAATAATAACACTTTACAAAGTGGAAATGCAAATTTCCTGCTATATCCCTGAATAGCAGGTGGTATTTCCTGAGGTATTGTTTCTGACCTTCAGGGAAATTGATATTATGAACTGACTGAGGAAAATGAGTACGGTATCAAGCTCCAGCAGTTGAAGTAAAACAATGAGAGGATAGTAAACTGAGTAAAGCAACAAGCAAGAGAAGGCTTGGATTTCGTATATTTGTTGCTGGGGTTTTTTGTAATGTTGTGGGCCCTGGGTGCAGTTAAGATGCAGCAGCGCTCTTTTTACAGAAAAGGCAGTGGCAGACAGGAAATGGGAGAAAATGTTTAACATTAAGTTCAGTTGCTTTTAAGAGCACAAGCAAATAATGTGGAAAAATTAATAATATTAGTATTATTAAATTAGTAAAAATTATCTGGGTGACAAGTTAACTAATACTTGTATATGTCCAGCAAAGCAAATGAACATTCACTCGAGCTTCTAACGGTGAAATCAGGAGCAAACACGCTTGTGTTTCTGCTAGCTAGATTTTGCTTTGAAAATAGGACAACCTGTGCTTGGTTACTATCAGGCAAAAATCATAGTTTTCATGGTGATTTCATAAAAAGGAGATGAACTGTTAGGTTTGCTGGTCTACACTTCATGTAGTGTCACATGTATCTTGTTTGAGTGAAAGCCATGTAATGTGATCTTATGTACATAATGCCGTTTCCTCAAGTGTATTCAAAACCAGTACCTACCCAAAGCAAAGACTGATAACTGATTTTAAATTTCTTCTGAACAGGCATTGCTGCATATTGCTACGTTATATATATAACTTTATAGCTGAAAGACCTATATAATACCTTGCCTCATCCTGTAGAACCTCCAAGATTCATTTTCTTCCAGTGCCGCAGTCCTGTGCTCTCCCGTGTGCAGTTACTCTTACTCATGCTATCAACCTGGTGGAATTGAGTTGGATTCACTTCTGTGAGATTGTTCAAAAAAATTCAAGATTTCTAGTTACGTGCATCTGGTCGTAGCAGATTTTGTGTCAACTCCTCTAATTTTCCTTGATCATAATTTACTATTTAATTTCTCGGCAGCACATGCGTGCATGTTCCGGCTATGTAAGGAAATGCTTGTGAAAAAGAGACCGTCTTGGCAGTATTTCTAAGAGACAGACTAGCTCTCCCTTGTTACGCTAGTGACGTCAGTATCTGACCCTTGATTCACAGATGCTAAAGCCAGATGGGACCGTGTGATAATCTGATGTGACCTCCTGTGCAGGATGGGCTGTCGGAGCCCATCACCAGCAAAGGTCTGCTGCAGATTGCTTAGGATTATGGCCAGAGGGGGATTCCTTCCTATGGATGGCATTTCAGTGCAGGTGACAAACTCTCATGATCTTCTGAGTCGTATTTTAAAAAGGGGGATTGTGATAGAGGTCTAGACCCGTTCCAAGAAACCTGGATTCAGTAATATTTTTGACACCGACATGTTCCATGAGGAAGCATTTCATCTCTCTGGGCCACTTTCCCACAGCCCGTCTTTTGTCCACCTTCCATGTTTGGAGCAGCCATTCTTTATGCGAGGGGATCAGCTGTGCAGCATCTAATGCAGGGACACTAAATTTCCCTAATTTTCCCAACGTTGTATGAAGCTCTTGATGCCCGGAGTCTTTCTGCCTCGCTTGCTGGGTTCATTGCTTGTTTCCCCAGAGCTGTGCAGTGCCATGGGAAGACAGGAACGGAGCGAGTAGCTGGGTGAACGTTTGCTGGGCAGCCTGGCAGTGTCAGCTTTGGTGGTTTTTCCCTGTCTCCAGTAGCAGGGGATTTGATTCCTCCCGGTCCCACTGCTGACTGTGGTACGTGGTCCAGCACGATAGAGCTGTTGGTGAGCTGCGGGAGGGCTACAGTCCGTGAGTGCCTGCAGGCACCGGCCGGGAGGTCCAGCTCGCGGCCGACTGGGTCTGAGAATTACCCGGGGAGCAGCAGGGGCTGGCTGAGAATCGTGCGATGTTTTGCGCCAGGCGGAATCTGTTCGGGGCGGGTGGGTTGCTGAACTTGATTTTAAGAATGAAGATTGATCGAAAACTAACAGTCTGAAGGTGTAAGTCCCCCTAGTGCATTAGCACTAAGTCCCTGTCTCAAATCTATAAGAAGTTGTGGATATAATTTCTAGTCTTGAGATATTTAATGCACGACTGAGTTACAGTGTCCTGGCTGAGCTTCGATAACTATTAGTGATTAGTATAACTATTAGTATAATCAGTACTATTCCTTCACCTTAGTAAAATACATGTAAAGTGATGCTGTATATCCTCACATCTGAAGTAGGCTAAAACCCGTATGTATCCTGTTACTGCTGCTTACCTCGTGGTGACTTTTAAAATGCCTTTAAGTCAGTGAGGTGTTTGTGTACTTAAATCATGCAGAATGCAGTAGCTCACTAATACCTCAATGGAAAGTTGTTTGTTTGTTTAGTAGCTGCTCGTAGATTAAATACTCAGCGTGATTCACATTTAGAGACAACAGAAGTCAAGTCACGAGATGGTCATGGGAGGAGTATTGCTGTATTCAAAACTGTGGGGTTATGATCTGAGGTTCTGATAACTGTATCCAACACAAGCAGTGTCCTGTTCTCTTTGTAGACTAGCGCTGTGTAAGGGATGTGTGTATGTCCAGTGAGCTCTCAGATTATATAGGCTACCTGGGAAGCAAAATTAATGCCTCCAAGGATACCTAGCTGCTGTGCTGGGATGCACTTTTCTCTCTGATTCACTTAGGTTGAATGCCTCTGCACGGTACTCAAGAAAACTGTCGTTGGAGGTGTCGTTTTTCAGATGAGATGTAAAATCAAGGCCCTGACCACTTGTGGTCATTAGCGTTCCCATGGCACTTTTCGAAAGAGTCGGGGGGTTGACCCCAGTGTCCTGGCCAAATTCCAGTTTGGATAATTACATCCTTCCTTCCCTGCCACATACACTGGATACGCTGTTCTTCACCTCATGCCCCAACAGCATGTAACATTGTCTTGTGCTGTTAAAACAGCTGCCAAACCTCATCCCAGAAATGGCTGCATTTTGGTGCAGGGTGATCCCTTTATAACAGATCCCTTTATAATGTTCCCATGTCACTTCCAGTGTATAAATCACTTTGGGATCTGCAGAGATGAAAAGGATATTCAGAGATAAGATTATGTATTTAAATATTGTGGTTGTTTTTAGTTATCTGATATATATTCTTAAGCTTTTCATAAAGAAGTCCGTGTTGAACTGAGGAGTAGTACCAATATGACTCATCACACAGCATCACAGGTCTCCCACGAGACATTTGGTAATGAGTTAGATTTCCATTTCTGAAGGAATACTGAGGGTTAAGAAAAATGTTCGTGGGGAAAAATAGGGAATCCACCACAAGTGATACTGATGAGGAGGTAGACAAACATGTTCATCACAGTGGTGTCCAGGCTTCCCAAGTTTTTTTTGCCTGGAGTTTGCCCTTGTCTGTTATGTACCAATAGGTCAGGTTCAGACTGGGATTAGTTCTGTAGTCTTCAGGAACTGGATGTCCTTGTCTGTATTTGTGTTACTACGGGATGCTAATCAGTGAATGTATTATGCATTTTGCTCCTAAAGTCTCCGTGGTTCATTGGCATCCCAAGCTCTTCCAGGCCCGTAACTCCTGCTCACTGAAGACTGGCCCAGGACGTTGGCAGCCCTGTAGTTCGAGTGTTCTGGCTGAGACAGCCAGGCGAAAGCGCGCTCCCAGGTATTACTGGCCGGTGCTGTAAGGGAAGGTTCAAAATTTTAAATCGACCTACTAACTGTTTTCTAGGGCAGGGCTGGTTAAACTAAAGCCCGTGGGCGGGATCCTCCCTGCCAAAATTATCGACAGTGCACAATTACCCTGCATCCTCTTCTCCGAAGGCCCTTATCCTGGGCAGAGGGCAAGAGCGTTCTTCCCACTGTGCTCTCTCTTCAAGGACGTGTGGATCCTGCTCTTCACCCGTCTGATCTCATGGCTATGGGTTGGTCCAAGCACAGATGTCATCTTGTCATGGGATGAGCATGGACGTGAAAAAAGTGTCTTCGTGTATTAAGTCATGGTTGGAGTTGAGCACAGAGACCTTGAGGACCTCCGTAAGGGACCGTTCAACCAACCCCAGCCCAAAAGGTTGGGCCCCATCACACTTAGGAGTAAGGAGAGGGAGGAGACCTCCACAGTGCTGAGCAGGGAGCCATATGGAGCTTACGTGATACCGGCGGGGTTCCCTCTGAGATACAGAACGTTTATTAATAATAACCTGATGCAGAGATCTCGCAGAAGTCCCGGCTTTCTTGTCAGTCAGGAATCTTTCTGGAACTGTGATGGTGCATCTGGAAGACTCATGAAATCATCAGTTTTGGGCTTGCAAATGAGTTTACAGTTAGCAAAACATTGTCTTTTTGACTGCGAAAAAGAAGAAAAGAAAGAAAAAGAAAAAAGCCCAGTATTTGCTAAGTAAAATGGAGCTAGACTATATCACTTTCATGAGCTCTGCGTTTGCTTAACTATAAAAAAAAAGTATATTCAGTAATAAAGGACAATTATACAATGCCGAATGAGCAAAATAACCACAAATTGCCAAGGGCATGTGCCAGCAAGGGCAGACAGGAATTAAAGTGAAAAAACGTGGCTGAAAAGGCCACACATTTATTAACGTAAATGCATCTAAATTAGCCCCGAAGGCAGGCATTCCTGGGAGGTGATGAAAGGCGAAGAGGCATGGGCAACTCCTTATCCTACCACTGTCCCCCACCCTTTTGAAGTGCTTGTATAACAAACAGTGAATGTCCTGGCTGTCCCGCTGCCAACGCCATCTAACCACAAAGCTGAAGCAGATCTGCTTCTGCCCAGATTGCCGTGCTGAGAGGTGGCTTGAGTTCTTCTTCAGGAAGAGCATGGGCTCCTGCGGATCCTGCTGTCGTCAGCCTTGAGCGGCAGGTTGTTTCTCCGCTTGCGGGTAGGGGTGTCATCCTCCGCTCCCCACGGCAGTACAGTCCCAGGGCCTTCCTATTTCTTCTGTCCTTTTTGTGACCTGAGAAGATGAAGCACTCCCATAAAGCTTACAAAATGCATCTGATCCCAAAATCTAAAAAACCCACTGGTACCTAAAAACAGTCCTTCTAACCGAACTTCCCAAAACAGTCCTTCTAACCAAACTTCCCAAGTGCGCTCTTTAAAAACACCCCCGCACACACCATGTGACAGTAACATACACACTTTTAAGAGCATAAAGGAAGCCAAAAATATGACAACAGTACAGCTGCCTTCTGTACATTGGTGGACAAAAAAGAAATATGAATGCGGTATTTCTGTGTGTTTCCTCTCAGTTCCGTGCACATAACGGGCAGCACAGAGACCTTGTTCCCATTTGTGTGCAAGCAGGGAAGGCGGTGTGTGTTTGGTCCCCCTCTTCCCCACCATCTCTCCTTGCCACTTCCATTCCTCCATCCCATCCTTTTGGATCTTTCCCACTGTGCAACCCAACCAAAACTTCCCAGCACTGTTCCCTACCAGCCGAAGACTTCCAGAAGCTCCTAGGTGTACACGCGCTGTCCCAAGCTATGCTGTTGTTTCCTCACCCCTCCTCCAAACGCTGTCCTTCCTTCGCTGGTGGCCTCCTTGCTGGCCATGGGATTTGCCTGGGAGAGCAGTGGGCTCGCGGCAAGCTCCGGTGTCCGTGGGGCTCGCCTCAAGGCGCACCCTCGCACTCCCTGGCTCCCTTCTCAAGATCAAGTCTTGCTTGAGGCTGGGCTGGGGGGTCACGGCCATGGAACGTGGGGACGTTTAGGTGCCCGGGAGCAACCTGCTGGCCACCAGCAGAAGGACCTTGCTCCACACCGTCTGTAGCTCCCAGACCTCTTAATATCTAGAGTATCAGGGTATCCTTGGCCACCTCGCTGCCGATGCTAAAATGATCTTGCAGCTGCCGTTAAGTGAGCCGGTGCTGATATAATACCTGATCTCATGGAGGCGGATTGTGTTCGGCTGCAAACCAAGCTTCTGTCTACCCAGCGTACCTAATTCCCAGAAAGGTGTATCTCTGTGCCAACTACAGCAGCGTCTGGAGGCCAGCTATCCCGCTCCTTCAGCCAGCCAGCTGCTTTCACCTCTGCTGCCAGGACCACCTAGCCACAGATGCTACCAACCGGTATATTTTTGGCACATCCCAAACCACATAGGTTCCAAGCACAATAAAACGTGACTAGTTGGGAGATGGAAGCATTTACCTCTTTGGGTAGACTCTGCAACTGGTTTGAACCAAAGGCAGAATTTAGCCAAGGACAGGATTTAGCTTTTGGTTTTTGTGGCATGAAAAATCAGGTTTTGTCACTTAAGCAACAGAAACAACAAAATATGGAAGGGTTATCAGCAACTACGAGTAAATACTGAGCAGTGCTATTCTCTGAAATGACCTGCTATCGGTGAAATGTTCCCAAGCCCTCCCTAGCAACCGTAACATTTAAAAGCAGGCTGCTTTCCAAGTGGTGGATGGAGCTCTGTGAGCGAGGAAACCACTTAAAGCTGTCGCAGGGAGCGGGGCTGGAGTAGGGTGCTCCAGGCACTGCATTCTTGATGCCGCATCGAGTTTCAGTACTATTATGAAAAAAGCTGCAGGGGATTTGCGAGCATACCTAACACACATACCTTTGATGTCCGCATTGTTAGATCCAAGCAACAAATAGGATCTTCAGGTCAGACGTAGCTTCCAACAGGCTATTAAATAACTGTAGCTAGACAGTCAGGTAATTGTGCTGTAAAAATTACAGTCAAATTATTCTCTCCTAGACTGGGCTGAATTTAGTCTGTCCAGGGACATAAATAGAACAACTCCAAAATTACACCAGGATTATTAAGAGCAGAATCTCCTTCTCCCTCCCTCTCTTCCCCCTTCTTTCTCTCACTTGCAGACCAAGGGAAGCATCTGTACACAGACACTATTCATATTTCTGCTGCTGTTGAGAGGCTGATGATAGGATATTGCAGGCTTTGACTTTGCAACCTTTTAGTAAATGGTTCTAGCTGGTTAAAAGAGAAAATCGTTTTGCTGCCATCTTTTAAAATATGTTACTGTGTTACACAGATTTCACAATGACGCATGTGGTGAAATTGCTATTAATGAGTGAATGGTAAAAGCACACCAGAAATGCAGTGCAATGGGGTTTTTTTCTGCTTTGCAAGGGGTGCCTACAAATCATGCTTTTGGACATAATGAATGTAATTTCCATACAAAAAATAACAGTATGAACTGAGTTCAGTATTTAACATACAACGCACCGGAACGATCCCAAAATATGTCAAGCCAGGAAGTGGATTAATTACAACAACTCGCCACCAAGCCCCTGGTATATTTCAAGTACTTGGAAAATGTCTTTCTGTTTCGGACAGTGACTTCTTTATCAAACTGTGCCGGGATGTCGGCAGGCTCCGGTCGGACTCTGAGACACTCTTAGCAGCACCAGTTCCCTGGAGGCAGTAATAACTATCAAATCTTTTCGATAGACAGACAGCTATCAGACATCTGTATATCCCAGACCTAGAAAAACATCCCCAGCCAACCATGTGGCTACCAATGGATCTGCTGAGACAAAGAAGTTCAAGAGAAGCGCCTCAGGCCAGATCCTCAGCTGCAGAAAATCAGCCAGGCGCGGTCGGTCGGCCTTCCTCGCGCTGGGTGCCTTTTCTTCGGCGGCCAGCCCTGCCCAGCCGTCCCAGGGCAATGGGAGGTCGGGGAGGCCATGGGCTGGGTGGGAAGGGGAAGCTCCTGCAGGAGTTTAGGGCCGGGCCCGGGGGTGACCACGTAAGCTCCGTACAAGACGCTTTACACCTCCGGAGGGGCAGAAAGGGCCGTGCAAAAGAGGCCGCCGAGATCCCTTGTGTCCTCACCCTGATTTGCGCAGGCGAGGGGACGGATGGCTCTTCCTCATGGGATGTAGAGTTGTGTCCGCGCTCGGTGAGCCGAGCAGTGCCTGGGCACAGCCTCGAGCACTGCCCTGCGGTCATCTGCGCCGTGCAGCCGGGAGCCTTCTCTCCTTCCCCGTCTCGTCCTCTGCCGCCTGACGCGGTGCCCGGCCGCGGTTAAGGAAACAGCGTGGCCCGCGGGCTCTTCCCCCGCGGCAGCGTGGAAGAGACGGCCCGTGCGGGAGGAGGAGGAGGAGGGGTGGTGTGGATGCAAGCCAGGCCGCGGAGCTGGACTGGATTGTTTTCTGCTGTAGGTGAGGTCTGCGGGTGTTCTAGGCAGATCGTGTTCTCCTGCACCCGCCTTCTCATAGTGCCCGCTCTGACGCTCTGGGCATGTTCTCCGGTCTCTGAAGGACACAAGGACGCTGTTACTGAACGAGTTAAGGTCTCTGTGACCTTAAAATGAGGAGGAGAATGAACGTAGGAGGCCAGAAAGAGAAGTGGTACCTGGCAATGGTTACATTTTGAGCAAAACCACTGAAGTACAGACTTCACTTTCCAAACATTAGCAGAGTTTGCAGCAGGTTGTCTGGGTTGGGACTCCACTGCCCTGTTTCTTTGGCTATTTCATGGGATTCGGGAGCTCCTGGCAGGCAGGTCCAGAGGTGAGTCCACTGATGACAGTCATAGAATCATAGAATCATTTAGGTTGGAAAGGACCTTCAAGATCATCGAGTCCAACCATCATCCATGCCCACTAGACCATGGCACAGAGTACCTCATCTACGCGCTTTTTGAATCGGTGCAGCTCTCATCAGCTCCGTGCAGCCGCCGTCAGCGGTGCTGCCAGGAACGACCCCGAAGCAGGAGCTGCCCCTGGTTTTTCGGTCCATACGGCGGGAGGTGCCTGAGCAACAAGAGAGGAGAGACTCTAAAACGAAAGTTGGAACCGGATGGTAATGTGATATGGTGCTTTTCACCTCTAGGTCATCAATTAAAATCTAGCCTGTTTAGGTAGTGACCAAAAATCATTTCCACATGGGCTAAGAGAAATGCCTGGTGAACACAGGGGTTGGTGTTTCCAAACAGACAAGATAGTCCGGAGATAAACAGTTGCACAATAGTTATTTGTGTGGAAAAGTCTGCAAGGTGTAAAGCTAAGTAGTTTCTGGTCGGTTTATATCCCTGAATCATGAGGGCTTAGTTTCTTTGCAAATAACTTACCATTTATTTCTGGCTACTAAGATGTAGGGGTTTTTCCTTATGCTGTAACTAAGAATAAGTGGAACCTCCCATTTGGCTTTCTCAGTAGTTTGTCAGTGTAGGGAGTTATAAATAGACAGATACATATGACGTTTGCCAGACAAAAGAGCCAGCTCATGTTTCCTTAGGTACATATCAAGAAAACCTCAATGCTGGACTGTGTACTGGAATTATTCTGAACAGCAGAAATTGCTTCTTAATATTTTAGCAGAAAAATGCACAGAGTGCTGAACTTAAACCGGAGCAAAATGCGTCAGGAAAGCTTATCAAATACATGATGGATGATAATGAAGTAACAGGGGAACCCAACAACCCAACCCTTCAGAGTGGTGACTCTGAAGAAGAGCAGTCGGCGACAGCAGATCCTCCTGCTGCCAAGCTGTATTGATTTTAGCTGAGTACGCCAATTTAAACTTCGCTTATGGTATTGAACCACAGATGCAAGGCCCATTAAATGGGTATTTCATAAGCCGCACTGCCCTAAATATTTTACGGAAATGTAACCAATACTGGCTGAAACATTATAAAAATTAATAGCAACTATCAAGAGCACTGAACTAACAGCTACTGTGCTTTGAATTTTGATTATATCCTTGATAAACTCAGTGGAGTATTGTTGTGCTTGAACTAACAGTTCAGCTAGCAGATGAAGAAATATTATGGTTTTTCCTTTCCCATTCTAGCCATTAAATTTGTACTTAGCAAGATCTGTAGTGGTGGGAAATGTACTGCTGTGAGGAAGGCTGGATCAAAGCAACTGGAAAATAATGGGCTATATGAGTGTAAAAGAAAATAGAATTTGTTTCTGATAACATTCCTTTTGCGGGTTTTGTCCCCTCAGAACATAAAACCATTGCAAATGTAGCAACTGAGAGACATTTTGTAGTGAAGGTAGCTTTCTGTAAACAAAACGTGTGAAATCCTGACCCTGCTGGAGTCACTTGTTTGACTTCCATTGGGTATATACAGACCTGGCTTGATAGATGTACCAGTGCTTGAATTTTCAGGCTACCAGAAGAGTCGTTTGAAGCAGTGTGTTTTGAATTCACCTATTAAAATATAAAGTACTGTTGCCAGTCAAATAACTATTAAAAGTCACTTCGTGTACTTGGAAAACTCTGATGCTCTCTGCTCTCCTCTGCAAGTGGAATAGAAGTACTATTTACTTTGTCATCAGCTAAAGTTATTGGTGCAGCTCCTGAGATGTTGCAGGGTTTTCCAGCAGCAGTCAGGGGAGGTCAGTTTAATAAGCTAATAAATATTTTTTGAATGACCTGACTTTGTATTTGGTATTAAAAACGCAGAGGAGCGCCAAGTAGGATAGAAAATAAAGAATAAAAGTTCCACGGATTTTGCCAAAATTCTCCACAGATCACTATTAGCCTCATTTATGAGGCTGCACAGAGGACTGTGAAATCTCCTTTGAACTCTAAGGGCCAGCTGGTTTTGCTGTTAGATCCTAATGACCCACAGCAGTGTGCGTACACAGACACCACGGTTGCCAGTTGACCGCAAACATGCGCCGGAGGCAGGAGAATTCATGACCTGTGCTTCCAAAGCACAAGCCAGTCCTGCCTGGGCGGAGGGGGCACCCCCCCCCTTGCTCTTGATGCCTTCAAAAAGCATTTCTGCTCCCCCCTCGAGAGGCAGACCGTGTCTGAAGCAAGCCCTGAGCGTACCTGGGTCAGAGGAGCGGGTAGCAGGCGCACCGTCGCCGCCAGCCCGGGCTGCGTCCCTGCTGACGGCCACGCAGCTGGACGGAGCTTTTCGCCCTGCTCTCTCGCAGGCTGCGTGGGTCCCGGTCCCAGTGTCGTATCTACCGCTCTGTGCTGGGAGAGGGAGGGAAAGGCTGGGCTCCAGCCAGTTAAAGCTGTAGGGCAGAACAGCAGTCACTCTGCTGTCATATGGAACTGCTTGGAAGACGTGATTTATTTTGTATTATATTGGTTTCAACTGGTAGAATATGAACTTCCTGATTTTCCGAGGATGTGTGGACAAAAATAGTAAATATGGTTTTACTCATCTTTTAATTTAGAACTACAAGTGTTTGGGTGACCTGTGAAATTGTTTTAATGATCTCCGCACAACACTGAGCTGTCAGCACTGTAAATGTCATCCTCTGTGGGTATTAGTTTCCATCACGGTCATTTAGTGTCACCAGCAGAGCTACCTCCATGCAAATGTCCTGTCTGTATCAAGCTGTGGGAGTAAAACAGAGAGTCACTGTTGTCAAGAAGCATCCGTCAAACATCTTCATAATACTCGGTTTGAGGAGGAAGACAGGAACACAAAATCTGGGAGCGCTGTGAGTGCAGCTTGCCCTTGGAGCTTCAGGCACAGCAGTCAGGGGACGATTCGCATTCAGACCAGGGCTTTTATCTCTGATCGTTAGAAATGTGTTCCAGCATGGCTCAGATGAGTCGACATAGACTTACCCTTATCCTTCCTTATTTTTATAATGCTATGAAAAGTCACAGGGTAAGAAGCACGCCAGCGAATGAGAAGTGTGACAAATTGAATTTGATGCAACTTTTGACCCCTGGTACAAGATGAATATGAACTCATCACATGAGGCTGCTCTTTTGTTCTCATATAGAAGGCAAAGAAATTGTTTGGCCAGTGACCGCATAGGCTATAGGGATGCATCTAAGATACCGACAAAGAGTAAAGTAACAGAATTTGAAAATAAAATAAAATGAGGGATGTGGTGACAGAGGAGGAGTGGAAGAAGTGTCTTGTAGAAGATAAACAGTTGGGCTTTGAACATGCAAAACTTAGAGCAAAGATAAAACCACCAAAAACATTGTGTACTTTCCTCTTTAGGTGGTTTATTTTTTTTCTGTTCAAAGTCAGGAATCTTATCCTGAAGTTTTAAATTACTATCTTTCGCCTCAGTTCACATACTTAATAGTTTAAACATGGCAAAAGAAATTCTGCTGTATTTTGGATTTGTTCTTGTATGATAGACGTTTAAATGACATGGTCGTAGGATTTTTCCAACACTGTCACTTTTTCTTTCTGTCTCATACAGATCTAAGAAAGCTACTTAAGGTTGACTTGTACTTGCATATGATGTAAAAAAACCCCTGAATTTTGATTTCACGTGTGTGGAATTTCAGCTGATGCACATTCAGTGTACAATAGGTGTTTTTTAAACTTCGGATAAAAAGAAAGTCCTGTGTTGCACGAAGCTCCCCTTACCTATGATCACCGAGAGAAGCGCCAGAGCCTCTGGCAGAGCAGAAGCTCTGCCCTCTCACTCTGCAGGCCCCTGCGGGGATGCGTAGTAGTTCAGAGCTCTTCTGTCTTGCCTACAGCTCTATTTTGCTCCAAAGCACCTCTTAAAGTCTCTTGTCCTTGGCTTTTTTATGGTTCCAGGCTTTTCCATAACCGAGACAGGTTCTCTTTCTTTCCAGCTAGTTGAACATGCAGTGGCAACACTCTCTTGAGTCGGAGGTGTCTCCTTTGAAGCCCTGAAAAGGTCTCTTAACCGAGTGAACGCAAAGCTTGGCAAGTTGAGGTGTTCCTATCTGTAACGCGTCAAAAAGTTTCCAAAGGCATCACGTCCGCAACAGTTAAAGCAATGAAAGGGGGGGCTCGGGAAATTTCTCATTATTCCTGTACGCTGCAGTTCTCCTGCTCTGGGCTGAGCTAAGCGAGCGGACGCTGCAATCCTCGCAGGGCTGGACCGTGCTGGATTTGTCCAGCCCGCGTTCGTCCAGGTAGCTCTTGCGCTCAGCCAGGCTGAAGCAGGAAAAGCAATGTTCCTGAAAACCGGTGCTTGAGCGGCCACGAGCCGGAGCCCTCAGCCTGGCACCAGTGGGCATGGCTCCCCGCGTGTCGGTGCCGCGCGCCCTCAATACCGGCGGAGGGGCTGAGCCCTGCTTTCGGGCTTTCATAGCTGGGCTTCTTCCGTTTAAGGGAGAAAGCGTAACATGCGCTGAGCTCCAGATCCCAGATCCAGTGGAAACTTAGCCGGCAGTAAGGAGGCCCTGCCAGGGAGCTCTCCATAGGAAGCACTACGATAGCAAAGGTCTTGAATGACTAGGATTCTTGAAAGCCTTGGTCAGTATCAGAGGCAGTTTCCAACTGGGCAAAGTACAATATTTTCCCTCTGCTTTTTATGAATGGCTGGATAGGATTGTGCTGGAGTCAGAGTCCCCTGCGAAAGCCATTCATAAAAATAACAACAAAACAAAACAAACGCACACAAAAAACTTTCTAGGTCCAGTCCGGAGCCACTGGGTGCCAGAGGCTGGGAAAACACGCTGGCAGTTTGAGCCCCAGCTATCACTGAAAGTATTCAAGGGGCTTTTTGGTGGTCTGAAAAGTATGAAGTGCTGTGTAGAAGGGCAGCTGGTAGAATTACTGTGACACATACTAGGCAGAAAGCCAGAGCTGGCCTCGTTTCAGACATTGTCTTTCCTCTCATTGAAGTGTCAGGACCTAATTCATGGAAAATTTGGTGAGTTGGCAGCTCTTTCAGAAGATTTCATTGAGCTACAGTGTGTGAGAGTCACATGAATGCAGAGTGCACAGCCAAAAATACATGGGGATTTCTGAGCAGGAGAAAACAGTCAGCCTCTAAGAATGTCTGCGGACTTCATGTGGTTTGGGAGTAAACACGTGTACAGGTGTAATCAGCAGGCAAAAAAAGAAATTATAAGCGGAAAAGCACTAGTGGCAGATTACTGAAGAGCTCAATGAGTTCTGTAATTACGAGGGATTCCTTTGAAACAAATCATTCCTTTGTCCGAGGGCAGCAAATGTCCATTAATGAGTTCAGGGCTTGCAGTCCACCTGGAGAAGGCATCAGTAAAGTGTGTGCCTTGGTAATAGCTTCTCCATTGCAAGGGAATTTAATGGAAAAGAAAAGGGTCCAACCTGAAGTTTAAAGACGGACCCAGTCATCACATAGTTTTTTTCTCATATGTATTTGAGAGCAGACCTTGGAGCCTGAGGCACAGATAGAAAAATATAGGAGCAATAGGATTCCACTGAATTAGAAAAAGACTGAAAATAAACAAAGCATCTCTTGTTAAAATGGGACGCTTGTGGTGGGCAGTCTGAATTGAATCAGTTACATTTAATTTACATTTTCATTGATCCTTCCCACTGAAATATTGCTCTGAAAGGCCAGTTACACTAAACTGTTTATTCAGAAATATTCCAGTTATTTCCTACTACACTGTCATGAAAATGAGGGGTTTGGCCATGCAGAGGGACAGCATGTTGGCTTCTGCCCAAGCGAGACACTAAAATCACGGCTGGGATTAGGAACAGGCAGGAAGGAAGGGCAGGAAGAAAATCATTGGGTGCAATTCATATACTTTGAAAACAGAAAGTCTGGGGTGGGGGG
>JAVJGG010000062.1:1026477-1084931 GCA_035590195.1 Aviceda cuculoides
CCCCCCCCCCCCCGGAAAGCAGTAGCTTGGCCCCACTGGAGTAAGAAAAGCCCTTTTGTGCTCTCAGTGTCAGGATTTCATCCTTTATCTGTGGTCTTATTGTTCCGTGCTGCTCCTAGCACCCACCAGGGTCGTCACATCATCTGGGCGGTGGTGGTGTATTTTAAGTGCGCCTGTATTAGTTCCTTGACTGGTAGTCCTCCTCCTCCTCCCCAGGGCGGGGAGGAAGGGCACTGGCACCGTGGTGGGTCTCCTGACTCTCGTGGGGACCGTGTTTCCCGTCTCCCGGTGGGAGCAGCCGGGACGCAGACTTGCTGAGGAGCCTGTGGCTGGGCCACCAGCTCCTGCGTAGGCAGGCGGCCGCGGCCGCCAGCTCTGCCTGCCCACACGCCCAACCCGCCCGATGATGGGCATCCCCAAAATCACGTCAACAGGCTCACGAGGGTCAGCACAGCATCGCCTTCGTGCAGCTAGAGATCTCAAACCAGAGCTTCCGAGGGCTGGAGCAACTGCCCGTCCCAGCCTCCCGGCTTCGGCAGGGATGGCTTTGGTCAAGTGGGAAGCCCTGGCTCGGGAATGGGGTTCTGTGTCCCTCACCCCTCTGCCCGAGCTGTGCTCCTGCTCGCGGCCAGGAGGGAGGGCTTCCCCAAACACGGCACTCCGCTCACGGCTGAAAGAGTGCGGTCAGAGAGAGAACAGCATCAGTGGAGACAACGAAACCTAGTTATAAAATTAGGCCACTCTCGCGGTCCAATCGGTAGTGCGGCAAAGTAAATCTAGCAGTATGGTAGAAGAGCTGAAAGATGTAACATGCTAAATTAGATTTCACCTGTGTTTTAATTATACAAGCTTAACATACTCCTCTGCATACACAGTAATCTGAACTACTTCAGAGCAAGGTCGTAGGTAGATGTAAGAGAGGCTAGGTTTGAGAGCTGAGTATGTTCATCACTCAATTTCTGAATGTGGGTTTTGCCTGTGTTTTATTTCTATTGCTGAAAACATTTTTCCCAGCATCTGTGAAATCACAGTTAAGTGACCTCAGTGAATTTTGTTTCTCACTGTACTTTTGTTTTATTTTTCAGCCTCAACAAGTGGTTCAGAAGAAGCCTGCTCAGGTAAGAAAAGCTAATGTAAATTCTTTAGACTACTTTAAATGAAATAATTCTTCAGTATTTAAACTGGTCTCCTTTACTGTAAAGAACGAAGAGAAATACATCAATTGTATGAGCTGGGCGATAGCTGTTGGCTTGCTAGGCACAACCACCAGAACAATTCCCATGGTGGCCCTCGGGAAGGAGAGAAGGAAGCAGCGGACGGTGCTTGCTCAGAAACGTCCTCTTTTTGCAGCAGCTGCCTTGTGGTGGTAAAGCAGGCACATGCACCCACACACGTGGTGCGAGTCCGGCATGCGATAGGTATCTCTGGGCGCCCTGAACGTGGGTAACTGAGGACTGCTTACAGCAAGGAGGGGGCACAGGTCTAAAACCCTTCTCCCCAGTGGTCTAAAGGAGCCTCTAAAGCCACAAAATATAATAGGCTGAACTTGGTAACTAGACTGGATCCGTCATAAAGACTAACACATTTGAACTTCTTCTGTTGGGTGGTATTGTTCTTCTTTAACATCTTGGATGAAGTGCAAGCCACAAGGTGTCATGAAACTGGTCAAACACTGCCTTCACGATTGCCTCCATTTTCTTTCCCCAGCCTGCCCCGTGTTAAAAAACCCCCAAACCTAACTCTGCCACTTCGTTACGTATGCATCAGCAGAGAGGAGCCTGTGGCCGTGGGAGCAGGTCCCTCCCTGCTCAGCAGAGTGCGTGGGCTGTGCTGCTGTACCTCCGTGAATGTGAATAACTGCCAAGTCAAGAGCATAAAGGGTCCATTGCTTTTCTGGAAAGAGGTCTGCTTTCAGAAAGCAATAATACTTCTGTTTTTCCACCTTATGGTTTTAATACATTATTGTACAGTGTACGTTGTTGTAATATCTGCTGTAATCTGAATTAGGAGCTGTTACGTAAGAAACAGAAAACATCCTAGCTGTGAGTCGAAGGGGTGAAATGATGTAACTCTCCAAAGCATGTGCAGGAATCCAGCTTCTACAAAAGAAATCAGTACAGTTGCAGCAATGATGAATCCGTGGCACTGGCAGTAATATTAGTGTTTCCAAATGGCAGAGATAACACAGGATGAATGTAGTAGTATTTTCAAGTGAGGTCAGTTTTGCAAGGAGAGGTAATGTCTTTTATTAGGCCAGCTTATGCAAGAAACACAACATCAGTCCCTGAGGACTTACCATCTATAACCTTCTGACTACACCACACAATTCAAAACACACCGAGTTGTTCTAATAAAAGATATTTCCTCTCCCTGGTCTCGCTTATATCCTCCGACTGTTAGGGCTGCCATCAGGCGATTCCTACCACGGCGTAGCAGTCAATCTGCCGGCGGGCGGAAAGCCAGCCGTCCCCTCCGTGGCACCTGAGGGACAGGGAGGCTTAAACCCTGCTGCGCAAAGGAGGCCAAATCCAGGGAGCCGAGGATCCCGGGAGGCCGTTGGTGTTGCGGTTTGCTCTGGTACGTAGCGGGGTCAGCAGGATGAAGGGGTCTCGAGCTGGTGGCTCTGCCCGCAGCCCGGCCTGGCAGAAGCCGTCGCTGCCGATGGCACGCGTGGTGCCGCTAAGTCTCCGATCTCCCCGGGCGCTTGCTCCGGCGAAATGTTTTGTTCGAACAGCAGTCTAGTGCGAGCCCTGGCGCGAGGGAGGAAGAAATGGCCGGGGCGGGCTGTGGGAGGACAAAGGGGGGAACTGGGACTCCGTCTTTTGGTGGCAGAACAAAGTAACGACAGATTTAATTGATGGCGAAACGATGTAGGCGTTTGAACCGAAGCACCAGGGTTCCCCGTAGGGGTCTTCCCCTCCCTCCTTTCCCCAGGCAGTGATCCTGGTGGGGATGCCAGGGGGGGTCTCAGCCAGCCGCAGGCAGCCGCTGCTGCACGGTGCCTCCGCAGCATCTCCATGGGCAGAGACACAGAGAGAGAGAGAGAGAGAAAAGGAGGCCCTTTGGCATTCCCATTAGTAATGGAAATGTTTGTGTGGAAGACGAGGAAGCACAGAAGAATGCATGAAAGGAGAGAGAGGGCTTTTTTGAAATCCCCAGTCATCACAACACGACGAGTGAAATTACACTCTTTAAATTATTTGCGTGCCATGTCTTCACTCAGAGAACATTTCTTTTTTTTTAATCCTTGGCCTGAGGGATGTTCAGTGAAATCATTGACTTGTCTTTAACCCTTCCTGGTTTTAATAGGCCTCGCTCCCACACTTATGCTAGCACAACATTGCGGTTTTGCTGGGTGTGGGTGCATGGCAGAGAACAAAAATGATCGCTGTGAGCAAGCGCTCGTGACAGTGTCTTCCTGAGGCTGAAAGAAGGAGGAGGTAAAACAGTGTAATTCCTGGGACAACCAGGAACTTCATGCTGCTGGGTTTCACTGAAGTCCAGTTGCCTTTCTCCGTTTTCTTTTTACACTATTGAATTTCCCTTTAAAGGAGGGAGGTTCAGACTCAGAATTAACAACAAGAACATGAGCTCATGCAGGCTTCCTAATCTGAGCTGTCTAAGGAAATAGTGATAAATAATATAAACACGGGGACTACATGGAAGTTCATGGAGGATAATGTAAATCTTACACTACATTCAGAGGAATCTCTTCCTTTTCCATCTGTTTCCTTCAAAATATCCTCCCAGATGGCTTTACCATGTGGCAGTCTGGATTAAGTTAGAAATGTATTCTTTCTTCATCAGTGGGGACTGTAAGAGGTTACAGTTGAGAACTGCTGTGTGATGGTGAGCGTGTTACCCCAGCCTGCCTTGGTAACAGTGGCAGAAATTCTTGGTCAGGCTTCATCCCTAAGTGCTCTCCTGTGCTTTGAATTTTTGGTGCATTCTCAAAAGATTTCTGTGAGCATTAGTTTACATCACCATTACCGTTGTTATTGCAGCTAGCCCCTATGCCTCTTGGGTTTGTGCTATTTTTAAAAATACAGAAGCAGCAAGACCAGATAAAATTCTCATTTTATGAATAACAGCTCTGTTCCCATCACTGTTTCCCAGATTTTAAGCATCGTGCAGGGCTCCGCCATGCTCTAAATCTCTTTATGGATATCTGCTGTCCAGTTTAGGGCCATACAGACACCTATATAAACTTCTGCAATATCTTCAAACATCCCCAGAGCTCTGAAGATTTACCATCACACAGAGGGTAAATGCAGCCATAAAATCCGCTGGAAATCTACACACCCATACCATAATACAAACCTTTAAATACTGTGGTCTGTACACATCTTTGTGATGATCACTGATGCAAACTCTCACACTTCTTTGGGGAAATGAGGAAAAGATAGCCAGCCTAGCTGCGTGACATAGGTAAGTTTAGCACTTTCACATAAGTATGTGCCTAAACCTCAAAACCAAGATGCTCCTTTGAAATCTGCTCTGTCGCCAAAGAATGGACAGCCAGATCTTACAATCATGATGTAGTAATATTCTTACTGAGGTGTGCAAATAAGCAGTCCAAATAGAAATAGAAATTTCTCCATTTCCTCATTTTTAAGCTATTTGTAGCAGCTGTAGTCTCAGCCATATGGGGGAGTTACACTCTTAAATAATACAAAGGAAATAGATATTTTTAGGAAAACATCATGAAAGCCATCAAAGTTTTCTGGAAACAGGACATGTTTTACTTTTATCATTTCTGGAGAGAAGAAATACTGTGAGTGTAGAACAGCCCTTTGAAAATCTTCTTATAATCTCATTGGGAGGTCTATTAAACTCTCAAATGCTTGCAAATCCTTTGTATCTGAGTCTGAAAGGCAGCATATCGGTCAGAAAGACAGTGTATCAGTCGGAAAAGTGCACATAAAGTGTACATAGAAAAGCATACACAAAAAAGTGTACAGAAAAGTACACCGAAAGTACACTTGAAGTGTACTTTCCTACCTAATGCTGAACACATTAGACGCTTTTAAAAGAACATCCAAAAAAAAAATCAAATCCCAACAAGAATAAAAGCTAAAAAGAACAGCGTTATTTTGTATAGGAAAGAAAATGCCGATTCGCTGTGCTCCTTTCTTAGTCTTGGTATCAATAAAGTTATGCATGGTAATTAGTCACAGTATATATACCCCTCACACCCTCAAGTTATCTGTGGTCCCCAGCTGCCTCCGTCACATATGCCTACTCGGCGCAGGACGCAGCAAACGCTGGAAGCCTCAGACAGGCTCTGCCGCCCAGGAGCTGTCTGTGATTCACACGTTGGTACGCAGCCCAACAGCAGCGGACTCCGTGAGCGCAGCCGGTGGTCGCCTGGCAGGTCCGACGCGCCGGGACACCCTGGCCAGCAGGCCCACGGTACGCGGGCTGCCTCCCCTCTCCGCGCCGTGCAATACATCTGCGCTTCCGCGGGCTTCGGGCATTCTGCGCACGTGCTAGCCACCACACGTGGATTTATTTGTTGCCCTTCTGGGAAATGTCAGGCAGCAATGTGGTAGAAGTACTCCAGAGATCCACTTTAGCAGGTTGAAAAGAAGCTTCCAGTGTCACAGGCAGGATGGCAAAGCCTTCGCACCCAAGCAGGTGCACATACACGTCCGAGAACGTGTACGGCCGAGCCAGGAATATTGATGGCAGCCGTGCTCAGCTGAGCCTTGGCTGCAGCAGCATTGGAAAACCTCTGCCCTGGAGGTTGACCTGGCGCCCCGCGGTTTCGTTGCTCTTCCCACCGCATCCAGCAAGCTGTGTTGTGTGTCCTGTACTTTTTCTGTATTTACTGATACGGAGCATCAGAAAGTTGTCGGATCCCAGAGGGGCAAGACTCTATTTTCCAATGGTACCTGGAATTTTATACTTCAGCGTAGGGTAGGCGCGTGTGTGTTATATATGCCACTCCAGAACATCCTCTGAAAGGCTGAGTTCCCATTCTTTTATTGTTTTTTTAAAGCAAATACTGAATGTTTTCCCAAAGGCAGTGGTAGGGGCCATCTTATACGTGCCGGAGGCTCTTGGTACCATGCGAACACATGCCGGGCGAGTGTATATCCCAGCTCCGTCCGCCCAGACTCATCGCCCCTCCCGCCTGGCGGGGGATCCCAGTGGGGCTGCCCAAAGCTTGCCCAGTGGGGCTGAGCCCCAGCCCTGCTGCGGGGCCCCCCGGCTCAGTGCCCTGCCTCCCACCACCACCAGGCAGGGGGGACCATGCTCGTTGGAGCTGGTCGGAGGTTTTGCATAAATAGCTTCATGATGAAATAACCTGGTTTTATTGACCCTTTTCCCCATAGATGTCCTTGGAATTTTTGTTTTTCAAAACCTTCACAGTATTATGATCACTTGGGGACTGAGCTTTTTATATCAAAATAGGGTTTGGGTTTGGTTTTTCAACACTTTTGCTTTGCAAAATCCTTCCAGATTTTGCTTTTGAGTGTTCTGGAAACATTTTTCTGATTTGAAAACATCATTTTAACAAATGGATAAAAATCTCCTGCGAAGTCTTATGAAAAATGGCTCCAATTTGAAAGTTATATTTCATCGTTACCAGTTCTGCTGTTTATATTTCAGGCAATCTGTAAGGATTGCGTGGTGTAAAATGAAAAAAACAAAATTAGAATATCAAACTTGTGGATTGCAGTCAGAATTATTAAGAAATTAGGTCGATGCCTGAACTGCAGGAATGGACCTACCATTGGGAGAGGTTTGAATTTGATTTTAAGGAAATCAGGAAAGTATCTTGCTTTCTTCATGGATGCAGTAGATAGAGTCTCATGGAGGGTGCTGGGCTGTATGTCCTTACTTTCTTCTTCCAAGGCAAAATGGTGGCAACTGCATGATGCGGTTTCCAAAGGAAGAGATATTCAGTCTTCTTTTACAACTGTTTTTTTGTGACAGGGGGACTGAATAGTTTGTCTGATGACTGAAAAAAAAAACCAATCCCACAGGTTTTTTTTCTTTAAAAAAAAAACAAACACCCAAAAAAATCTGGGGAAAAATAAGTAAGTTGCAATTACCAGTTCTATGAACAGATGAAGCACTAACCTGTGCTAAAGAGTGAGGTCTGGAAGAGGAAGTCGGGTGTTTCTGGGAGCAAATATTTTGTTATTTATTTGAGATAACTTCTGAATTTGCTCTGAATAACATAATTGAATGAGGCTACACCTAAAGACCCAAATCAGTGTAGGATTCAGGTTTCCAAGGTTTTAGGTATTTATGATTGTCATTTATTATGTAGCTATGATAGAGTAACATTTTTGAGATGGCTGCTGCCAGGAATTTGGCTGTAAAGAAATTAAACAAGTAAGCTGAGATATTATGTGACCAGAAGGAAGGGAAGAAAAGGAAAAAAATTACCTCCAGGACAGGATTATATTCAGATATTCAGTCACTTTTAAAGAGTCAAAAATCAGAAATACATGTAGTGATCTGAAGATGGAGGTTGCTGCTCTGTGAGGCAAATTTTTTTTACATTTTTATAGTTTCTTTTATTGATAGTGGTAGATACACGCTGGCCTCACAGTGTTAGGATGGCAAAGACTTTGCCAGCAAGTACAGTTTCACACAGTGAACACTGGAGCCACGAGGTCATGGCCACAAATCAGTTTTATGAAAATTACTGTTATAAAAATTGCTTTTGCTCTCATCTTATTTGAGTATTTTCTTCAACTGAACCCGTCCTACCAGTAATGAAAGTACAGAAGGAGCTCACCCAGCATTTCCACCATTTGATGGAGAGCACAAAGGGAACAGGCAGGTAGTTTTACAAAGGTAGTTAAGCATTTAAGTGTGCATCATAACCAGTGCTTCACTAGGTATTCAGATAACCTTTGTAATCCAGCCTTCAATCTTTTTGATTTACCAGGAGATACACAGGTAGCCCTGTTTCCCTGCAGGCAGAATTTGGGTGTTTGAGAGAGAAGATCACAAAATAGCCCCATCTCTCCCTGCCCAGTCTCTCTGGCAGTCCGCAGGCGCCTCAGCTTCACCGCAGAGCGAGAGGCACAAGGCGCTGCCTACCCCAGGCTCCCGGCCGGCTTTATTTGGGACTTGGAAGCCCTGTATGGCCTCTGCTAGGATCCAGTATTTGGGGTGGTGGGAGTGGGACGAGCTTTGCAGGGGAGCAAGGGGTAGCCTGCTTTCTCGTATGACCGAGGCGGCCACGGGAGTTGCTCTGGAAGTAGGTCCCTTGAGCAGCAGCCCCATTTCTCATCCCAGCAGCGCTCCAGGCTGCCAAGGCAGAAAGTGTTCTTCGTGGCGCTCGCTGAACCCGGGACGCCGTGCAGCTAATGATTCAAAGGCTGGAGAGCCGCTGAGAAAACAGCCAGGAGAAAGACGGTTTGGTTGAGTCCCAGCTTCACAGCAGCACCGGTCCCAGTGCTGCCGGGCAATGCCTGAGTGCAGGAAAGAAACAGGATTTTGGATGGTCCCATCTGTTCAATTCAGATGCATAATTCAGTCAGTGAATGCTGGCTGAGTTATGCATCCCCGTGCTTAACGTACCTGTGGCCCACAGGGCAGGCTGAGGTGCCTGTTCCCGTGTCCCCGTACGCTGCCGAAGGAGCGGAGGTGCCCCAGCAGCACTGTGCCGGCTGAGCCTCCTGCTTCCCTTGAAGCCAATAGCGCGGAGCACCGCGGTGTGCAAGTCCCGTTTTAGACAAGTCTCCCAGTGCCTTGATTCCCCTTCTGCTAAAACTGAGGTGCTGACGCTCCCTTCTTGCATAAGGGACTTACGAGAGCGCGCACACTCATGATTTGATGTGGCTAAAAAGGAATCGGATTTAGCAAGGTATTTTTGTTTCACGGCTTGTCAGGGACTGTCTGGGGGATTCAGAGCCTTGCCTGCTGCAACGTGCTGCTTGGAGATGTCATGTCCTTGTCAGCCAGTTTCTGAGCCAGTCGAAGAGCAGGAGTGCCATGCGTAGCCCAACACAGGAGGAGCCTTCAGCCCTGAACAAGAGCAAAAAAAAAGTTATTTATTTTAACTGTTCAAATACGCAACATTTCATTGCTTTGAGACAAGCCCTAGAGCAGGAGGCAGCTTTCTGAATGCAGCGCTGGGCACACATTTGCCCGTTCAATACAGACGTGCTCTTGGGTCGCTGCTCTTTCCTTGTGTGCTGGGCAAGACCTGTCCCTAAAAGCACATATAAACGTCCAGGGACTACGGCTGTTGAGCCGCTCCACGCGTAGCTCTTGGAGCAGGTGCTGCCGTTGGTGGCAGAAGGCTGAAGGGGTAAGCTAAAACATTTCCCTAAGTCAGCAACACCCTTCCTTTGCCCTCTCCCCACCTCTTCCCTCTCCCCTCCCTGCTTGGGGAAGAAGCCCAAGACAGGCAGGCGATGGCTGTGGACAGGGTAGATTTGTGTTTGCCCCCGTGGCTGCGGCCACGGAAGCTGTTTAGGGAGGTACTCCATCCTGTTCAGGGTTTGGCTCCGGTTGGACACGAGCTGAAATCTCACTAATGATAGCCAGAAGAGAAGGGACTGTGATCTGTGCTTGGGAAACACCATTAAGGAAGACGGCTGGGCAGGGAACTGCGTTTAAAAAAATGTCATTCAAGAGTAAATTGGACACTGCTACTTTTGCATACACATGCTACATATTTTGGCCAAGATTTCCAAGAGTCCGTGCTGCTAACACTTGGGTATCTTCACAGACACACAGGATTCTAGGCAGTACTTGTCTGCCCTCTGAAAATCTGGATTATTTGAAGATGTTTCCCAAGTAATATCCAGAAAGTTGAAACGATCAGAACAATCAGCCACTGGACTTACAGCAACAAAAATAATCAAAATGGTAATTAGCAAAGACGAGGTGTGTCAGAAGGCTGCGCAGGAAGAAAGTGCTCTTCTGTGAGAGCTTGGTTCCCGAGCTTCTCATAAAGGCTCTGCATCTTGCACGGTCAGCATTGTTGTTGCTCCTCCACACCCAGCTGAAGTCACTAAAAGATGCCCTATTTCCTGACATAAATATTATTAATAGATACTCCAGGGCTGTAACCCAGCTCATCTGCTTTGCTGGAAAACATGGGTACATGAACCTTCTATCTAGAAATCACATCTTTGCTGTGCCAGTTCAGGACCATATAAATTCTGTTGCAAATTGTATGTTAAAAATGAGGTATGCTGCAACGGATGTGCAATAAGGTAAACACAATGAAAATCAAAGTTAGGACCAATGAAAATAGATTTTTTATGTATTAAATAATTTGCTAGGATGGTCAGTTATAGTATTTGTGTACCAGCACTATTAAAAAAGATTTGGCTAGGGAAAAGAGCAGTATGATCAGCCATTATTAAATGATATACATCTTTAAACATGTTCTGGAAGGAAGCAATAAGAAGCCAATATCGTATTTTATTCTGGGGTTTCCATGACACCTGTGGAATTTTATAAGTTCCCCTTATTGCCCAAAATAACAGTCTTGGAATAGAGGAAGAATAAGGAGCATTTGACAGCTACTCTGTCAGTCACTGTGGGGCATTTGTGGAATTCGGTGAATTTAGTTGCTTGAAATCAGTGCTGCCCTGCTACCCTGGGGTGACATCTGGCCTCCCTGGGCAGCCCGTCGGCTTGGGACACCAGTGCCAAACGTTAGGGCTGGGATGGGTAGGCCGGACCTAGGAGCGTGCCTCCTCCCTTGCAGCTCAGAGAGGACAACTCAGGCAAAGGATTCTATCGTGAGAGTTGGGACAAATTAAAATAACGATAGACGCTCTAAAACCATTTTTCCTGGTGCAGCTTCCATCCGTTATCCCTTCTGTTGGTGCTCTCATTGTGCTGTCCGTTAGTGCTGTGATGGTGTGAAGCAACCGGGGCGGCAAGCGCTGGCTGCGACAGACCCGCTGCTGTTTGGGGGCCGTTCAGAGCTCACGGTCATCAGTTGCTCGTTGCATATTGTGAGCATGGTGCTGCTGTGTTTACAGACACGGTAAGAAGTTTGGGAGTATCACTACCACTTAGCAGACTACGCAGTGAGAATTATGCTCCTAGGTGCTTTGCGTTGAAGGCTACAGGAGTGTGTAGGTGATTTTCAGACATCAGCACGCTGCCAAGCAGTGCATGAAGGACCTAAACCTTTGGGCAGTCCAGTGTTTGTAAGCATCTTGAGTTCATCCTTATAGGACCTAAATAAATAAATGTGCTTTTCTCACACTGAGGAAGGAAAGAAGCCATTCAAAACGACAGCCTGACTGTTGGGCATTGTAGCACTCGCATCACTATAGCAAAATATCTCATGGATCCTGTTTCACTGGGATCCCAATGCCACAAATGTTAAATTCTTTATGAAGTCTGCTCCAGCAGATGGTGAGCATCGCCACGATGAAGTTCTGCTGCTGATCCCATTGTAAGGCATTTCTGGAAATGCCAGAATGTTTTCAGAAAATGTTGGCCAAAATATCTTTTTAGAAATGTCTGTTGGTTATATTAAAAAGGGATATAATATCGCCAATGTACTTCTTGCTTTGCCTCTACTCTGTCAATATAGTCACGTTGTTCAGGGCCGATCTCTGATCTCAGGTTTGGAGAGTTATTTGCCACACAACAACCATGGGAAAAGAGAAGGAGAGAAATAAAAAAATGAATCACCCACATTCTGCCCGAATTCAGATCTCAGATTTCCCACATCCTGGTATTTAATTTCTCACAGAGTTACCAATGGTTGATCTCACGGCAGGATTAGTGGGAAGAAAAATGAGAGCTCCATTGAAACCAGACTTGAGTCTGGAAGGAAGGGACATGTGAGCTCTAGGACCTGGGAGATATCAGATTCAGGGCAGCGAATGGCTTCCACCCCCTCCTCTTCCCTGATTCTCATGCTTATTTTGAGGAAAATCTGGAAACTGAAATCAGAACAGCAAAGAGACAGTTACAGTATGTTAGGCAGCTCACCCATCACTTTAATAGTCTCCCAAGAACTGTGTTATATGGTGAGGCATTAACTGTAATTTATATTAGTATTTTTTTATGTTTAGGAAGAGGAGAATAGATTAACATTGAGGTATAAATTGCAGTAAATCTGTCTCAGTCCTACCTAAAAGAAAACATGTTTCCACCAGGATACCTTTTCTGATTTGATTATAGCATATAGATGTGTTCAGCTGGAAAAGAAACTCCCATAAAAGGTTCTATAATCAAAAGGAAATAATCACTATCTATTAAGTTGGACAGCCCCACTCACTTTGAATCAGACTGTCTTGCTTGGAGAAAGAAAAAGCTTCGCCCTGTGGTAGCACGGATTGCGGCGCAGATGGAGCTTGAAAAGTTGGATTGCCGCTCTGTGCTGAAGAGGACCATACCTTATCGCCCTTTCCACCAGACTGTGTGGAGATATTCAAGAAGTTGAAAAAATCTTTAAATGCATCACTCTAAATCCGTTAGGAGTTGAACATATTAAGATGACAAGAAGAGTATGTCATTAAACCGTAACGACCCTTTTTGGATTACCTGGTATTTGTAGATTTATTGGCAAGATGGCTTAAATTAGGGATATATTTTTAGCCTGCAGCATTACATAATAAAATAGCAGCAGAATTCTTTGCAGTAAAAAAAGGGAAGGGATGGGGGGTGGTTTATTAAAACCAACACAAACTTCTCTGATTTTGCGCTTTCGCCTGCACAAAGAGGTGCTCCGTGGTTACACAATCAGTAAAGTCTGCAAGAAAAGCATTTCCATTACCCCGTTTTGCTCAGGAGTCGTCGCCCTGCCTTTCAGTGCAGACCTGCTGTTTAGTCTGAAACTGAAAATTAAACCCAGAACTTCAGCTCTCAAAGTTAAATACTGTGCTTTGCTGCCAGCACACAGCCTCACCAGTGTCTGTGTGGTAAGATCGATGATTAAACTCTTCAGACGTTTTTAAAAGCATTTTACAAGTCTGTTAAGCTTTAGTGTTTCGGGTTGTGTTGTTTTTTTTTTTTTTAAGAAAAAAATCATTTAGCTGAACTATACCACAAAGTCTCACATGAACTCTGCTGAACCAGATCGGAGAACCCCGCTCGCTGTCTTTCAGAAATATGTTTCTCATTTGGGGGTGCTTTTCTGAGCGCGACCCGGCGAAGGTAGAGCCCTGTACGTTAAACTCTCTCCTTCAGAAACAACAAAAGAAAGGGAGAGAAAAGCCGGGGGAGACCGAGGAAGAGCCCCCCGCGCCCCTGCTCGCCCCGAGGCCTGCGCTGGCGGGCGGCAGCATGGCGCGGGCCGCGCGGCCTCACGGCTGGCACTCGTAAAAATGTCACCGGTGCATTTCCACTGTGAAAGGCTCTTTTATCTTCCCTTCCCGCAGCCCCTTTCC
The DNA here is from genome assembly GCA_035590195.1 of Aviceda cuculoides. NCBI lineage: Eukaryota > Metazoa > Chordata > Aves > Accipitriformes > Accipitridae > Aviceda > Aviceda cuculoides. Next base: position 1,039,818 of record JAVJGG010000062.1, read on the forward strand.
GATGGGTACGCGGGGCCAGGCCCGGCGGCTGCCGCTCGGCCTTCCCGCATGGCTGGGCCCTAATGAGGTGTGTGCGGCTCTTGGCTGCAGGTTTTCAATCTCTTTCTTATTACTTCAAAGCTGCTGCTCCGAGGTTCAGACAAGTTTGATCACTTGGCAAAATCTCTCAGCTGGGATTCAAAAGGGAAGACGCTTTACTTTATTATTTATCATTACAGATAGATAGCTGTTCCCAAACCGCAGTTGCCAGTGGCTCCGTGGACGGAGCCGTAATGCTTTTTTAAGTGATAAAGGATTGGAGGTGAATAACTTCTGGCAGCTGCTTCCTGTCTGTAACAAGCAGTCGTTTTTAGGGGGGGCAAAGAAGGAGAATAGAAATCTAACAGGCCTTATTTTATTCTCCTTTTCATGTTCTAAAATGGGGGGGGGGGGAGCGGGCAAAAGGCCAATGATGTGGGTTTGACCTCCATTTCAAAGCCTGTCCTAGTGTTCCTTTCTCCCTTTCTGGGAGACCTTCACCATATTCCTTCCTCTGTCGCTCAACATCAAATCCGCTCGGATATTGGCGCTGTTTCAAGTACCACAGGGGCTCAGGGGGAAGGCAGACTCCCTCAGGTTTACCTGTGTGGGCTCCACTATCCTTCTGGGCATTTCGGAGAACTGTACAAGCCTAAGGATTTTTAAAGATTGACATCTACCTTTTTTTCACTCTTTCATCTAATTATGAACATAAATATTAGTGATTAGAGACCATTATTAGAGCCTCTGCTTGCCTAATGCTCCAGTCTGGATTTTGGCTCTGGAGCGTGGTGTGCTGTGTGAATGCAGAGCAGTTTACCACTCCTCCAGTTTACAGCCTCCACAAGAGGTTTGTAAGAGCAGCTTCTCAAAGTTGGGTTTAGTCCAGTTCGGTTGTATACATTTGTAACAGCACCATTGCCTTCTTTTCCTTAATATTTTATTTCCTTCCCACCAGAACTGTTTACATCTTGTAGGTTTGAAGTTCTCCAAGACAAAATATGTCTCTGTCAGTGTTAGCACAGCACCCGCGATTGCTTCAAGCACCGTTTTCACTTTAGGTCTGTGCTTTGTGACTTTAAATGGTGCTTCCTGCAAAATTCTTCTGACTGGTACTGAGATTTTGCTGAAGATTTTAACTCTCCTTTTAATCACATGGGGAACAGATTTTTTTCAAAGTGTTTTGACCTCCTTAGGTCAAAAAGGCACTTGCTACACTCAGATGCCAAAACGCGTTTAAGAAATCTGGCCTGACGTAATTTAGACAGCTGAGTCTCAATTTCAAAAGGCTTCAGCAGCGCAGGCTTCAGCGCTGAGCGACATGCTGCCTTGCAGAGGCCTCATTGCTGAGTTAACTTCAAGGGCTGCTCTAAAACCCATGGCAAAGTTGGGCACCTGGAACTGAGGTTCGTTCAGGCCCATCTGTAGGAGACGTTGAGAGGCAGAGCCTAAGGCAGGTACTTTTTAGGGTATCTAAACAACGTCGGCCAGCCTAATTCCTGTCTCTGGAAGTTCTCAGTGTGAGCCCTCCTGGATTTAAAAATCCTGTGTCAGATAAGCCCTTTCTTTCAAAGTAACCAGAGAGACTCATTATCACTCCATTGTATCAAACAGTTCTCCTACTGGGAGATAAGCTAGGAGATAGAGAAATGTTTTTGAATCCCCCTTAATCTAACAGGAAGAAGAGACTCGAGTCTAGGGTTAAAGAAGGCTGTTGTAACTTAAAGAGGAATGTCCTGTCCTGTCCTGAGGATCCTCCTGAGCACTGTCCTGGTCCCCTCCAGTTATCTGAACCTGTTACTCAAGGACCGAAACTTGGCCAAGCCTTGGGAGACACTTCCTCCAGCAGAGGAAGGGGATCTGTAGGAGTGGTTCCTGGGCGTGCAAGGATGGTAGCTCTGTCTGACCTCTACCACTGTTGTTGGCCTGGGCCATGGTCACCAGCAGCTGAGTCCCAGCGCAGCCCCAGCAACATCACTCTGGCTGCCCCAGCAAGTTCACTTCCTCCGACAGCTGGCGATGTGGATTATCAGTAATCCCCATGAGCAGCCTTTTTGCTAGTCGAGCAGTGTTGTTCCAGCAGTGAAAGGAGAGGAGACCGTTAATTTGCTTACTGACTATGCCACTCAAAAGCCATAGGCTGGTCACCTGCAGGACAGCATCAGTGTTTTGCTTTATCCTCTCTGCTTCCTTTCCATCTGTCACAGAATATTTGATTATTTATATAAAAGCAGAGCAACTTCAACAGAAGAAAGATGCATCCTTCATACACAACAGCTTGGTGGGTAGGCTTCTTCCTAGAAGGTAGAAAGCTCAGCTTGAAGTATCTGCTTCAAATCAGAGAGCACGGTCTGCATGTGAGTTTCCAAACCAGTCCTATTGTATATATGCACACTCAAAAATGAGTCTTATTCTTGCTGTCTGTTGTGCATTGCCTTCCTGAGCGTGGAAACTTTGAGGACATCTCCAAATCAAAATGATCTTTAAGACACTTGCCAGCCCTCAGACTACTCCCAAGAGCGTTAGGCAGCTCCGCGCATGCCCACCAGCATGCAGTTGGGCATTGGGAAAGTTAAGCAGCAGCTCAGCAAGGCTGTTTGCTGGTATCCAGATATTGGGCTGACGCTATGGGCAAGTCTGTAGTCTTTCGAAGGCCAACATCCCTATGTGACAAGGCGGGCCATTACTGGCTAAGTCCATAGGAACTTACACATTTAAAGCAAGAATGTTGGTTTTAAGTACGAAGAGTTTTGCTTCCCTGGGGGGCCTGCCTTCTCACTACCCCCAGGCCTGTCCCATGCAGTAGTCAATGACTGCAGAAACAGTCCTGGGACAGGGTGGGGGTCTCAGAACTGCTCTGTACGCAGAGTTTTTAACTGTGCTTTTAACCACCAAACTAGAGTAGTTGTGCTCCTTCTTGCATACTAGCAGTGAGGGTGCACTGAAATTGCTTGCTTGTGGGCTGGTTGACTTACACGTATTCCAGTACAGAGTTTCTGTATTGAAGTAATTTCCTTAGGTGCCCTTCTTAAAAACATGCTTTAATCCAGCAGTAAGAAGGGTTGTGTGGCCTTTCTGTATTTGGTCATGGTGATCTCTTCTGCCCTAATAAATCCTTTTATTGTGAAGTGTGAAGTAAATACCTGCAACAATTTGAGCTCCAAATCCAGAAGCTGGCATTAAACTTTGCCTTACTGCTGAGCGACAGCTGTCACTGAGCTCGCCAGCGTGCTTTGCGGAGAGTGAAGTAGCTCAAAGCAGCAGATCCCACTCTAAGCTTCAGGTAGAGCAAACCTACTCTGCGTCTCTGTTAGTGCTGTAAGAATTTCTAAAGCAGTTTGGTGCGTTGGCTGTGGAGCAGTCAGGATGGCACTGTGTCTCAGCTGGGCACAGCCTGGGCCCCTGCGTCTGCAATAGGAGCCACTGGCTTCAGGGACTCCTCCGAAAATCTTAGCTTGCATGCCAGGGGATTTCAGACAAGTTAACTGCAGACAATGGTCCACAGTTTGCAAGTTGCTCTTGTCAGCAGTTCTTTTTGACATATCTATTCAAGCATACCCTCTTGAGCTTAGAAAGCAGCCAGCAAAATCTGTGCCAATAGATAATTCTTTGTTATAAAATAAAAGCTCTGACAAATTGAGAGGCTCCGTATGTAGCATTACTGTGGTCCTGAAGTTCATCTCACAAAATTGGTTCTAGATTTTTAAACCCACAGTTCAGAAATTCATGAGCAGAAGGTGAAAAAATTGAATTGCCAGCTGAATTGCCAGTGAGTTTCTTGAGGCAAAGACAATTAACCTTGAAGTAGCCATAAAGGAGCTTTGCCCCAGCATATTAGAACAGAACAAACATTTTTACTAAAATGCCAAACAGTTGCCCTTCTGCAGGTGGGGGAAATGCTTCTCTCAAACACCAACAATTGTCTCATCATCAGGTTTTGTTGTGACCACTTTGTGGGCATCCACAAAAAAAAAGGAATGCAGAGGATGTACAAAGACCGAACTAAGCCTGTCTGTTCTGGAGGACACCAGGATGCTACTGGCTGCTTGTACTGCCAGAAAAATAGCCTGCACCAACCAAACGTGGATCACAAAATAGAGGTCTTGGGCCACAGGTAGAGCTACATTTCACCCACGCAGGATGTCATGGGAAAGAAGTCTCTTGGGAACATGGGGTGACTCTGACCTGGAAAGATACTGTAGTTTAAATTCACTGCACAGCTCCATTCTGGACGGTGCCACGTCTAAGCTTTAGGAATGAACTGCACATGCTAGTGGTTATCACTTCACGTATTCCTGCAGTATACATCAGTTTGTTTTTCCACAGTGGAGAATCTTCAAAAGCAGAGATGCAGCATCATAGCTCTAGAGAGGGTTAGTGGGTCCACACATCTCGACACTGCTGTTCTGTGCCTTTCAGGTGTCCCAGGGGATCACAGGCAGCCACACAGAGCAGGCAGACACGCGAGACCAGCACCCTTCTGGCCTGGCTGCTGGATACCAGATGAGATACCCAGGGCATCTAAACCAGCCCCAGTCTCCTATCTTTAGGCAACCAGATCCCACCAAGGATGTCGTATTTTGAAATCGTGTGTTGGGCAAGCCCACGTAGGCATACTGGCTGCAGATAGCACTTCTAACTGAAGCCTGCTGTCCCGCCTCCTGGTCCTTTTTGTTACCTTCACCACTGCTAAATCAGCGCTAACAGCAGCGGTGCCAGCTCCCCACGGAGTAGCCCTTCAGAGGGCAGGTACCTGCCGTGAGCCATTGGGAAACATTTGTCCTTTCTCTCCTGCTGGGGCCCAACATCAGTGAGAGGTGAGGGTCCCAGTCCGGTGTCCACATCTGCCACCCGCTTGCCGGTGATACCCCTCAAGAAAAGACCCATTAAACATTTGTGCACCTAGGAGCTTTGGAGAAAGCCTTCTTGCTGCTCTTTTTTGAGAGACACAGCAGCTCCCCATCGCTCCCTGTTTGGCAGGGCAGTTAACACCAGTTAAGGGTGGAAGCAGCTTAGGGTGCTGGCCGCAGTTTGTCGTACAGTGTCACGCTATGACCTGTAGCAACTCAGGATAAATGTACCTGTGCATGGGACAACCAAGGACAGGACGTGCCAAGTAAAACCGCCCCTGTGGCACATCCCCGTGTCAGTCGGCCCCTGAGGATACGTGTATGGAGGGCACATGGATGCACGGGATATTGTCTTAGCAGCAGGGAGTAAAGCCTGAGCTATGCATGTGAGTGTTTACGCTGCCCTTCAGGTGCTTGTCCTGTTCACCCTGAGCTCTGCCTGGCTGTAGCTTCCGTGTTCGCTGGATCTGACCTGGTTAGTTTGAAGCTTTCTCAGGTTTCCCTTTGGATTTTGCTGGCCCAGCTTCTCGCTAGCTTGCTGCAGCAGAAAACAAATAACTGGGGGAGTAGCTGTTCAAGGCAAAACTGGGTCGATGAACATTTACGCTCAATTAACACGTGTCAGCATTCTGTCTCCACAACTACAGTGAATGCACCTAAAAAGTGAGAACAACCTGAATTAAGGCTGCCATGTAACCTGAAACGTTTGCTTCTTGGCTGAGCCCTTCCTGTGGTGGTGTTGCTGAATTTATGCTCCGCATGGCTATCGCGCTGTGACTTGAGTGACTTGGATTTCTGATCTCTGCTCTAGTGACCGTGCTTCTTGATTTTTGCCCTTCTCGTCAACTTGATCAGAAGCACATCTGGACTTACAAAATATTTAACTCCAGCCCCAGTTCCTCCTAGGACTTTCGACTAAGGGTCTGATCCTATGATACATGACTATGCCATCGACCTTGATGGGTTTGTGAGGACTTGTAAGTGCCTGGAGGGTGCTAACTGATGGTAAAGCGTCCTTCCCCTGAGGTGCCCAGTACCCTGACATGCCAAACAATGCACTTCAGTGGATCTCTGGCTGAAATGACTCAGTGCAGAGCCCGTTTGCAACTTCTAAGGGGTGCACAGTTTTCAAACTGCCTGCCCCCCTCCATCTTCTGTGGAGAAGTGTGTGCACGTGTGGGTGCCGTAGAGGCAAAGAGTGGGCTGAGGATCACAGCTGCACAACCTTCTGATATTTGCAACTGGTTTTTCCCAAGTGCAAAAAATCCTTCTCTGTTCCTGTCTCATACATCTGCATTTTCTCTTTCAGAACCTCTACTGGCTTCTTCCTTTGGGTCCCTCCATGCATATATGTCTGATTTGTATTAGCCCTTTGTTTGAATTGTAAGCACTTCAGAGCAGCAATCATGTCTCCATCTGTGTCTTGACAAGGAACTTACATGATAGGTTGGCTTAAAACCACCCGTCTGCAACTGAGCTATCTTAGGCTTTTGCAAGGAATGAACTTAATGAAGGAAAGTTTTCTTTTTGCTGCACAACAGTCTGATCCCTTTGCCAGCTTTTCTTCATGAAAAAAAGACTTTCCCAAGACTGATGTGAATTTGAAGTCTACCAGTCTCAAAAATTCTTTAATAGTTAGTTTATTATTTAAATTATTTAAATTGGGCGGGGGGGGCGGGGTGTTGTTGTGATTTTTTTGTTTCTCATCCTTCCAGGTACTACAGGTACATACATTTGCATGTACATATGCAAATGAGAGAAACTCATCCTTCATTACATGAACATGTATATATACACATGAAGGAAGAGCTTCTCATTAATTTTCTTGGTCACTGTAGCAGGGGCTACAAGGAAGAAGAAATATTGTGAGATTCACAGTAAAAATCACTAGAGTGGGCAAAACTTTAACCAAAAATAGCTTTTTGTGGCCACCCTGGCTGGGCTCTGAGTATGTCCTTCCACATACTTTGCCACTCCTCCGTCCTTCTTACGCCGTGATCGGAAGTCTGCCTTCATGGAAAATGAGCCCATGAAGTTTCAGTAGTCTCCTGACAAGCCAAGCGTAAAACGAAGAGAGCTGCTACTCGGTGCTCAGGCATGCACTGCCGTCTTCTGGGAAACGATGATGAGAGGCTCAGGGCTGACCACAGCACATGATCATCACCAAATACCAAAACACGTCTACCTGTATTATGTTAAGAGCACAGAACCCACAGTCGTAATTTTTAACTGAAATACTTGGCTTGGAGGCAAAGCCAGTGTCTGCCATGATCATCCCGAGTTCTGAATTAGCAAGGCTCAGACCAACATATTTTGCGCTGTCTCTCCACATGCAGCCCAAATTAGCCCTTTGTTAGGTGCCTGTAGACACCATTTTTCTTCTTGACTGAAATGTTGTAACAGTCACAGTCCCGTTCTGCAGGGAAGATGAGCAGGGAAAATCCATTAAGCGTTAATGGGATTCGATGGAGTGTGAGCTCAGGTCCCCCAGCGCTGCCAGGGACGGAGTAAAATTGGCTTAATCGTTTCACGAGTCGGGGATCATTTTTGTAGCGACACTGTGAATATAACCCTGCTACAACTGGTCACAAGTTGTTGTGAGGAAGAAATTATCCATCTGCATGATAGATTGGTGTCTTCTGGAATTTAAATATTAATTGAAAATTCAAGGTCAGGGGGCAGCTGACACTTGACTTTGCTCTCTTTCCTCTGTCCACGGCTTTGATCATGCTACATCTTCCTTTGTGCCTGGTGCTCGAGAGAGTACCCCAGGGTCATGGCCTGTTTCCTAGTCAAGAGGTATAAACCTACTGGCTTAAATATCTGAGGCCCAAGCTTTAACGGGGGGGTAAGGGTACGAAGGGAGAGGGGGGAGCGCTTGCTTCATGCTTTTCACATTTCCCACATAACCCAAAGCAGACTAAACAAAACCAGTGTGAAATCTCATGGCTTGATGCTGCTATGGTTATATTTTTTAAGCTGTCATCCATTCATTTATGCTTACGTTTATTCCCTGGATTTACAGCTTTTTTTCAGCCTTTTCTTGCGGGGAGGTGGGGGGGAGGTTAAAGCCTTTTGAAAGGAGATTGCAGCGAGCGGTGGCCTATGATTAAAGCCCAGTGTTTTTCCTTGATGCTGCTCCTCTGCAGCAGTGTCACACATGGTAGCATTTAGGAGCCCTTCACAGCTGAGGTGTTTCAAACACTAATGAATGGAAGTTTGGTCATATAACGCAGGCAAGCTTTAAGGCATGCTTTGCTGAATGGTGTACTGTAGTGGCCTGGGAAAGGAAGAGAGTTATAAATTGTGTCAGTTAGCCACCCAGACAAAATGAAGCCATGTGGAAAATCAAATCTATTAAAGTATGAAGACTGTTATAAGCTGTTTTAAGCTGGTCATTCTTAAAAGGTCTCAGTTGGCTGAGGGGGTAAATTCCTCTTCTTCCTAGATCTTTTTCACGTGCTGTCTTAGGCAATGATGTGCGGTGTTGGATAAAAAACAACTTTTCACTGACAGCCGCTTTTATCAGAAATGTTTATTGCCCCCAGTTTACTGCCCGTGCCCTGAAAGGTACTGCACGTTTGTTGAATAAGCAACGTAAGAGCATCGCGTTTGGTCAGGCCAGCTGACGGCAAACACGAAGGCAGCGCTAGGGTGGAGGAGGACAGCCGATGGGGAGGAGAAGGCTTCCCAGAGCACCCGCTCAGCACGGATACCTGCTCAAAATGCTTTCCATTTTCTAGCCGCCCGTGTCTGCTGGCCCTGAGAGGCCTGTGACAGAGCACGGCACAGGTAACTTTTTCTTGGCACCCGCTGGGGTAGGAGGAGAGCCTGGCAAGGCAAAGTGGGAGGATCAGAGAGCAGGGAACCTCCTTCCCCGGGTGGCTTCTTGAGATGTCACAGCAGCTGTAAAGGGCATTTCCTTAGCTCCGGAGGTACATGTCAGCCGCGTGAGAGAAGAGTGAGGTGGCAGCCTAAGACGCACGGTCGCCACAGTATTTTTTCTGTTTGTGTATTCTAGGAAGAGACTGAAGAAACATCCTCACAAGAATCGGCAGAGGAAGACTAGGAGACCGCACCATGCAATTTCTACCTCATCAGCAGTTGGGTCTTTTGAAGGGAGAAGACACTGCCTTGACCACTTATTTTCTATTGCCATGGTCTTTCCACTTTTGCCTGGGGGGGGGGAAAAAATCTCATAACCTTAAAAAGGATTTGACTAATCATCTTCTTTGTAATCCCTTCACAGTCCCAGGTTTAGTGAAAAACTGCTGTAACACAAAGGGGACACAGATTAACGATGCAACTTTTAATTACTGTTTTCTTTTTTTCTTAACCTACTAATAGTTTGTTTGAGCTGCTAAGTAAGGGTGAATGGGTCAAGAAGAGCTCCAAATCAGGTTTTTGTCATTCACTGCACTGCATATAAACAAGAAACTTGTAACATAGTCATTATAATGGGCATTGAAATAGGAAAGGCTGGGTGTGTAACACTAAAGCCTTACAACACTTCCAGCAACCCACTCCCTACTTAGTGAACTCCCTGTTTTAGAACACCAAAGATAAGGGATAGATACTACTCTTTTTTTTTTTTTTTTTTGTAACCTTGTTGTAGACTTGTACTTGATTTTTTTTTTTTTTTTTTTTTTTTAAAGACTTACTGTTATTTCAGGAAAAAAATTGAAAGCTGATCTTTCACTTCATTCAGCTGGTAATTGGAAGAAAGAAATCAACCCGAAAAAGGTACTTTCATTTTGCAAAAGGGAAGAAAGACAAAGATACGTTGTATAGTTAGATACAAACATATCAGCAGAAGTAGTAGTAAACAAGACGAACAGCCCTCATCTTCTGGACGATAGGAAGCCAGATGGAGTCGGCTTTCTGTAGAGCCAGGCGTTTTCTATGGAAACAAAAATGACTGACACCAAACACTCTTATGCCATTAATGACTAAGTCTTTATCGAGAAAAGTGTTTTAAAACATACAGAAAGGTACCTCAGAATTAATCATGAATTTATCCGAACATGAATAATCCAGATGTTTTGCATATTTTCGACTAATTCCACTCGCCCCGTACCAGTATTTCAAAAGAATTGAATCTCTCCTCATTACTCATCAGTCATGATGTAAGAACCAACACCACGTACCTCAGCTAAGCTCGCGCATTACTTTAAGCAATGTATTTTGACATAGGATGGTTCACTGAGCACCTCTGTGCCAGTGGCATTTCTCCATCTTTTCATTCAAAGCAGCACTTTTAGCACCAGATGCAATATTACCCCACTATTCAATACTACCTCTGATTTTTACAAATAACTCAACAGACTGATAAATACATGCTGCTATACACATTCAATGCAGGAAATTTTTACTGGGTAGATAATCATGAGTATCTGCATTTTGCCCTTATTTCTACTTCAACACTTAATTGCAGTTAAGGAAGCAATATCTTTATTGTGTTTCAGCATGTCTCTGTATTTTTCTTTCTCTTGGTTTGTTTTTGGTTTTGGTTTTTTAATGTACTTACCCTATTCTCTGCTAGACTTCTGTGTAATGTACTGTTAACTTGAATATATTTTTGTACTGAATTGCTGATAGGTTTGTAAGGATAATTTTCTTCAATGACACTACATGACATAGAAAAAAATTTAGCTGTAATGTTTAAATATTACTGTCCAAGTTTGTACCTCAAATGAATTGTTTAAAGAAATGGACTAATTGATTGACAAAGACCTACCTCCAGAATTTAAATGGAATGAACTTGTTACTTTCAGCATTAGTTTTGAGACGTTTGAAACAGTTAGGACTGCAACTAATCCCTAATTCAAAACTATTTTTGTAAAATAACTTGTGGAAAATGAACACATTTTAAATTACTTTCGTATTAAAAAAAAAACCGAACAAAAAAAAAACCTTCAAAGAAACTTGAAGCTTTGTAGGTGGGAAGCAACAAGCTCAGCTTTTGCATAATGCAATCACGAATATGTGTTTTAAAAAAATAATTAGTAGATTGTAAGAAAATACTTGACAAGTATTTTCGTGTATTTTACACAAATGTGATTTTGTAATATGTTTCAGCCAGATTTATTTTAAATGCTTCTTATGTAGAGGTTTTTTATTCTCCTCTCTCTCACTTCCGTTGTTCTTTCTCTCTCTCTCCCCTCTCCTATTTCGTTTTCTCTATTTCTGTTTTATTCCCTTCTTCCTCTCTTTCCTAGTCAGTACTTTGTACCATTGTATTAATAACTGGGCCAGGGGTAGTTTCTCAGGAAGGCGTCTGTTGGTATGGCTTTAGTACCGAGCCAAATGCAGTTAAAGATAACTACTTACTGGCTTCTTCCAAGAGGCAGTCTCAAGAAATGCGGACCTCCTGGAAAGCCCGCAGAGGGTTCAGTGGCGGAAATCGCTGAGAAAGAGCTGATCGGAGTATTACAACCAGGCACGTTACTGTTAAGTGAGAGAGAAATAATCCTAGCTCTACGGTCGCTCTAACAGGCCAAATCCAGTGTCACTTGAAGGCAGTAGAAGGAAGTCTGCTGACTTCAAAGGGCAGCGAATCAAGCCTTAGCAAGTCCCTTTTGGGGTTTGGGGTTTTCTTTGCATTTTTTAAAACCACAGTATTCAGTGGATGACACAGAAATAATTGCTGGGTGTGTGTCACACCAACCTCCGAGAGACTTACCACTCTGATTAACTGAATCTTGTATTTTCTATATATTGTAGTACAATCAAAACACATTACTACCTCTTAGGGCCTACTATACCTCATTTTTTCAGACTGAAAAATTGCATGTGGCCATTGAATCAGTGAGAACATCATAAAATTTTTTATATATATAGTTTATTTTTGTGGGAGATAAATTTTATACGACTGTTCTTTGCTGTCATTGGTCACTGCTAACTAAGACTGGACATTTAACTCTTCTACCATTTCTGCAAGAGAGGTGTGTTTGCAGGAAAAAAACGCTTCAAGATGTTTGACTACAGTTTACTTTTTCTTTTGAGTGTCTTCTAACTTTTTGCTTTGTTCTTCGTGTAGAGTTGCTGTCTACGATTGTACTTCGAATCGCTTGCTTGTTGAAAATGTTCCTTTAATGGATTATCACAGTCTGTTCAGCACAATAAACATAATAGCCTCTGTGATCCCCATGTTGTTTGATTCCTAGACTTTTGTCACGGTTCCATAAAATGGGTAATAAAGTTTGGTCACAGTGACCAAATTTGTAAAAACTTTGCATGCAAGTAGTCTTTTTTTGTCCCAGGACCGTAGGCGTGTGCCTTAGAAGAAGTGCGTTTGCCATTAGGGGTCCCGGGGGCGGGCAGTCGGCAGAGGGACACGTCTTAGGAGGCTCCCCTAAAGGTGAGGCACCCATTCCTGGCTGGAACTCGCTGTGCCGAGCTAAGGCTAAGCCGTGCCCTTGGGGACCAGTGATCCTACCCGCCGGACGGGAAACGCCGTAGCACGGGCCAGGCCGAAATGGGTTTTGTTGCCTGGCCTCGGACCTGCCTCTCAGGGGCTCCACCAAGATGACAAGCTGCCTCCTCTTTTTAGGCAACCTCGCAGTTTGCATCCAAGTTTATGGCGTTCCCATTATGTGGCCATTAGGTTAAAAAGAGCAGGTACTCAGAGCAGCAGGGACAGGGATGTGGCTGGGTACGGTCTGGGGCACAAACGGAGGAGCTCGGGAAACTCTGCATGTTTGGCACAGGCAAGTTGGGCAGGATTCTTCTGGCTTCTCCTCTTCATCTGCTCTTGCACGGTCCCCTGGCCTGTTACGATGAGGTTTAAAGATTGTGGTGCGTGTCCGTTGGTTCATATTTTCAACCATGCCTCTCTCACCTAAGGTGATGTTCAGATATGAATGCCTCAGATGTTTAGGTTTACACATTCTTTGTGTTCACTCATTTGCAGACTCTCCACCTAATCTCTTTTGGCCTAGTAACCTCTGCTTTCCCAAGGGCTTCATGGCATGTTCCCTTTGGACTCAGTTACTTGTAAAATAACCAAAATACAATCACAAAAAAAGCATTCGGTAGTAACACCCATTCAGTCCTGAGTCAGAGGTGTGAGTAAGTGCACTCATCACATTATGTATCCTCCTCTCCTTTCTCACCCTCCTTGGTGGTATTAAAGGATCGTTCCACGTTTCGATCTTCCTGGTGATTTTCTTCCCTGTGGTTGCCATCTCTTGGCTCTTCCTGGTACTTTGATGTGATGCTCCAGCTGTAACCACCCACCTGGTGGATCAGCCAAGTGGCTGAACTTCTGCTGTCCTGTGCTTAGCTCCCCTCTACTTTTTATTAGTCATTCCTCCAGCTTGCTTCACTCCTGCTTCCCTTCTTGGGGCATCTCCCAATAAACTTCTGCACGCTTTATGCCACAGTGGGACTATTTGTGTGTATAAAACTAATCGGCTTCTGCAGGATCGAGAGTGCTTTTTCCAAGATGCCTGTGGCAAGGGTCATACTAAGTTTCTGCTTTTGCTTTCCACTCCCGCCACATCACATCCCCACAAAGACAAGGAATTACTGAAAGCTGGCGCTGCCAGTGCCTTGCACAGCAATTTAATTGTGCGTAGCTTTTTTCAAAACCAAACCATCTGCTCCGGTCATCACTAGAGACGGGATCCAGCGCAATGGCAATAACGTGTTTCTCTGATCGCAAGAGAGGAGTCGCATTTGTCACACCTCAGACTTCACCTGAAGCCTGAATGCAGCAATGTTTCTCGCTCCAGCACCTCTGCATACATGGATGTAGAATTTCTGTCTCTCAATTCATCCTTTTTTTAATCTCCCACCATCTTCCTGAACACATTAATTTTTAAACACGAAAGTACTTTGGCATACAGCCTTTAGTACTAATATAGGTCCAATTGCTATAGGCCTTCTTGATCCAGAAATAATGCCGACTGAAGCTTCGTTACAGCTACTTGCTCAGTCAAACGAATGTCTGCCACTGTGTGTTATAGACATCGTCTGAAAAACACAGCCATCCTTGCTGCCTGGACGTTCGTGTGGGTTAACGCTCCGTTCCTGCCCGGCTCCCGGACCCAGGGGCTGTGCCCATGCTAGGAAACACCAGTGAGGGGAAACCTCAACCCCTGCCACCCCCCCTCGCAGGCGCAGGAGGAGCGCAGCCCACCTCGCTCCGGGATGGCTCCGGCACGCAGATCCCGCTCTAGCCGCGTCGCTGCTCCGACCGTCCTCGCCTCCTTCAGGCAGTGGGACCAGCTCCTGGCCCATTCACCTCCGTGTCACAGCCAGGTTTAACGTGTCTTTTTTCTTTTATTTGCCTTTGCCACCCAAACAGCCTTTTGGTCTGTTGGAAATTTGTTTCATTTCTTTCCTTCCCACCTGCGATTTAATGCTTTTCCCCCCCTTTATTGCTCCAGATTTGCAGTGGACTTGGTCCAGTATTCTGGAAAAAGAGAGCGTCTTCCTGCAATTAACATCCTCTGAAGATACACAAATGTAATTACCATTAGCCTGAAGATAACGGTCCGCTGTGGTAGCAGTGTAAGTGGGAAGCAACCTGCCTGTTTACACTCTAAAACAAGGCTGCAGATGGTTGTGTCCCAAACCTGCAGCACAGGATTATCATCAGCTTTTATCTGCTAGCGAAAGGGGAAACTGAAACATTAGGAGATAAGACACAAGTCTTCAACGGTGCTTCCCTCAGCGGGGCTAATTAAGCACAGCTAAAAACATTAGCATTGTCATATAAAGGAGGAGCTTTACATTGTTAATAATGGCTAGGATAAAACTGGAGCAGGAATCCAAACATATGCTACATTAAGGCACACTATTAAAATAATCAGTGAAAGAAAATAACAAATGGAAGCTGGGTGGATCTGAAAAATCAATGGCAGGCAGAAACATTAATTAGCCAGAGAGGAAACTTAGCAAAGGCAGAAGTCTCATCAAAAACCAAGATTACATTACATTGTATATGAATGTCAGCTACAAAATATTATGTGGGACCACCAAAGATTATGATTTTAATCATAGGGGGTTTTAATTCAGAAAATCTATTAAATATATATAGTCCCTTAAGGCATTTTATTCTTAGTTCAAGGAGTAGGCAGAAAAATAAGCACATTTTTATTGCATTGGAACACATTTGCCATAAAACCATAGTTTTAGCAATATCACATAATAAAAACTAAAACTTAAATCAACATTTGAAAACAAATCAGCTCAGCAGATGCATAGAAGGAGTTACTTTGGTCCTACATAACTGCAGAGTATTGTCTTTAAAGCTACATCATAATCTAAGATAGGGATTTTATGAGGCCTGACACACTCAAAACGTGTTTACAATGAATTACCTACCACTCCTAGACTGCAGCTGCGCTTGGGGCCAAGACGAATTAATCTCTATCTAAGGGCTGTTATAAGACTATTTTTGCCAGAGGTTCATAATGTGCTCAGTTTGGGATGGTTTGGATTTGGCATTTATATCCCAACAAACACACAATGAGATCCAAGACCTGAGGAACGTCACCCACTGGCATCCCCCCACCATGATCCAGACTTTTGGTCACCCCAAAGCAGGAAAAAGGCAGAAGAAAAGCAGGAAAAAAGCGTGAGAGAAGCAGGACCACATATGACTGTTCTTGTGTTACTAGCAACGCCCTTGAGATCCACCTCACTATGGATCACCTTACTTCTTCGCAGGGAGAAAGGGGTCTTGCCCTAAGCAACACCATGTGTGGCAAAGCTCATGACGCAGAACTTGTGTTTGAGGTGCCCCTAACAAAAATCCCACTCTCACCTTTGCAAACCGTTTACAATCATGAGGTGCATCTCTGTTTGTCCTTGGGTGCGTGAAACGATACAGCAGGACCATAACCGTGACTGCATCTTTTTAACATTTTTAAAAATACGGATATATTTTAGATTTTTCAAAGGCTTCTGGTGATTCTCTGGCACCTCAGCAAAGTGTTGTATTTAAAAAAACAACACAGCAATGACGCAGCACAGGGTAGGTGACCAGAATGAATGTCAGAAGCCTTGTGTTATCCAGACCAGTAAGGACATTTGTTTCATAAATAAATTTCAGTGCATCATTATTCACAGTTTTATAGGGGAGAAAGTTACAGTTTCTGATTAAAATCCTTTGAATTAAATTGCTTCTTCAGCACTTAATTACCTGTGCTGGGAATGGAAGCTGGCTTCCTTCTGTCACAATTTGACACAAAACACCTTGGTTTGGTAATATGTGTGTGTTACGTGAAAATAGTCCCCATCTTTCTTAACGAATACACACAATTAAATGGTATAGCCCCTGATTTCAGTAGGAAATAGGCTTAAGAAAGGAAAATAGGAAGTTTTCATTTCCTATGGAACACAGGAAGCATTCATAATCTTCTGTCTATCCCCTTTCCCTTAACAACTTCAAGGCTGTTTCCATTCTTTTCAGCAATTAGCCTTGACCTGGAAAGGATGACCTCTACTATTGCCTTTTTCTCATGAAATCTTGACTTAGAGCAGCTTGTAGTACATAGATTTACCTTTGTACTTTTCTGAACTCTACATTATGGGGAATCTCAAGGTCTTAAATACACTCCTAGGACATGCAGCCCTGAAAGTAACTGGTCGTGGATAAGTAATGACTCTTCTGGTAACACCAAACCCAGCAAGATCATGAGGCTAAATAGGCACAGAAGGGGGTGCACACCAATGACAGAGGCAGTGAAGAAAACAGTGCTGAGGAGTTCAGTGAAATCTTACTGGAGCTGCTTATGGCAATGAGTTAGCAATAATTAATCCCTTTCATGGAAGTGAAGACCAGCTAAAGTTGCAACCTCTGCTCCATACACAGCAATTTGTGAAAGATATTTTATTGTTATTATGGTAAATTATATGCAAAGAAAGCAAGAGAAAAACAGAAGCAGAGAAAGGAGTGACAGAGTGACTCAAATAGCACTGGTAGTGTGGCCAGGCTTAGCAAGAGAGCTTTTTTCCCAAGTGCAGACTACAAAGACTAAACCTGAGGGCCAAGACGCTGCGTATGGCTCCTCGGTCCATTCCTGCTCCGCTCGGGAGACCAGGCTCGGTTCTTTGCTCACCAAGAGGCAGGCTTAGATCAAGCAACACCTGACTCAATTCGTCTTTCTAAATGAAAACTACAGCCAGGGCCCTGAATTATGGCTAATTGCTTGGCTTGGAAATGGGAAAGCGTTCGAAAACACTCACATGCGCACGTGCAGAGCAGAGCAGAGGGCATCCCAGAGTGCGTCGACCGGCCGGGACCGCGGCCGCTGCTCACACCAGCTCTTTGAGACCGAAGGCTGCCGGTCCTGTGCGATTTACACACCTTGCTTCTCTTCTGCGCAAACACTTTATGGAAATTCAGAGGCTTACACACGCCTCCTAATAAACTTAACATTCTGCTCTTTGCTTAAGCGTAGCTGTGAGTTACTCTAGGACATTAAAAATGAGGAAACAGATCAATAAACTAATCAGAAGTAACCGCTCCCGGCCTGCTCCACACTATCACAGCTAACGCACCAACTCCATTACACTCGACAGCAGAGTCACTTTGTGATACCCTTGCTGGTACGATCAGGACTTCTCTGAAGCACCTTTGAAAGTTCACCAGGCATGGTACAGTCTAGGGGCCTCATTCTATATGATGCTGATCATCCTGCCCCTGGGACCTGAGGGACTTTTAGCACTTTGCAGGATCTGGCCTTGAATTTGTCCTCGCTTTAGTTCCCTCGCTAAGGCTGCTGTACTGTATATAGAGCGTTAAATTGGTTTACATGAGGTTTCCCTTTCACCCATTGTTGTGGATTTCAGTAAAACTATCTGGTGGAGACTAAGCAGAGAAAAGCCAACCTTCATCTGAGAAGCTTCCAAAACACTCCTTGTTTTTGTAACTTCAATGCACCTGCACCAGCCCCACAGTTTTGCAGTGGGTGATTGAGATGTACAGACCTGATTTTACACTGCCGGGAAGGTGTTGCACAGACGTGTAAGGCTACAAACACCTTGTGTGTGTGTGCGTGTGTGCGTGTGTGTGTTTCCCAGGGACAAAAGTCCAAAGGCTTCGCTGCTCCAAGGGGACCGAGTCCCTCAGCGACAGAGCCCTGCAATAATGTCAGCAGTGCAAACCTCTGGGATAAGCTTTTCTCCCCCACCATGTGCATGAGGGCTGTTAAAGACACTTTGACAGCATCAGTAAAATGACCGGGTGCCCTCGTAGTCTGTGGAGGTGTAGGGGACTGTGCTAGAGCACCCACACTGTGTTTTCAATTGAGGCAAATGCCCACAAGCTAAGGAGGGCTGACCTCAGGAAGCAGTGGGGTAGTAGTAAATAAAAAATAAACTTAAAGTGTTTGGTGTTGATGAAAAGCTAGTGGGTGTTTTTCCAGATAAAGGTCAAAAGAGTAGCCAAATTAGACAGGTTTTCTGCATTTAGAAGGAGATCTGTGTCACCGAGCTTTAGTCATTTAAAAGTTAGATGTCTCATCTAAGGTTTTCATAAGCCAGAGGGCAATTCATTCCTTCCTAAAATATGGGTCTAAGCTGGGTGGGATGAGTCACTGATCCCTCCCCACTGACTGTTCAGGAAGCTGAGACAGTGATGTTAACCTAGCTCCAAAAAAATGGGAGTAGGGGTCATTTCCAATTACACTGCTGAGCTGAGAGCTCCCGCTTATGAGCAATTGCTCTAACCCTTGCACTCCTCTTCCAGCTGTATCTCCAAGGGGAGATAAGAAGACAGTCGTCTTCATCACAGGCACAGGGTAGGCACATAAAATCCAGAAAAGGGTTCAGGCTTTGCATCCCAGTTTCACAGAAATAACTAACTGCAGACTGGGAAAGGGACGCAGTCAGTATAGACCCACCTCTCCCCTCTGAGCCAACACAACCCATTGCCCGGAGCAGGCAGGCATTGCCATACCTGTCCCTTGAATGCTTCTTGCCAAAGGCTGCGGTAATTTCAGAGTCAAAGCTTAGAAGTATTTAGTCACACGCACCAGTCCCTCCTTTGATGCCCCTGGTACGTTAGGGGCGCTAAGATCAAACGTACTTTGAAGTCCTGCTATACATTGCTGTCACGTACCTGCAAGGAGATGTTCATTTGTTATATTGTCAGTTCAAGCCTCAAACAAACATAAGTATACATCTAAAACATGGAAATAAAAGGCAAAAATACAGTGCCATGTTATCACTACAGTTTCTTATCATTGTGTATTTTGCTTATGATTTGGCCAGCCCTTGGTATAGCACTCAAGAAGTGGGGGGAACAGTGTCAATGGTCACAACAAATGCCAGAGCTAATGTGAAACTTGCAGTCTCTCCCAAAGGATGGGTGGGCCAGGCGGGCTGCACCAGCTGAGCAGTCAGTGGGAGGTGTTTTGTGTAGCATTAAATAGCCGTTTTCTGGTCTTTCTTAATCTGATTTCTGTAATTTTTTAAATATTTTCTGCTTAAAATCACATGGAACAATTCATTGAATAAGAAGAGCTAGTTAGAGGTATAGACTAAAAAATTTATGTGTCCTCAATCACAGGTCATCCTGCTTAAATACACTTCTACACAAGACACACTTCCTTATCTTCCCTAAAAAAAAAAGTCTCACTGCAGTGAATGTAGCACCTACATGACTTAACTTCAGGCTCTTCCTGTCCAGTCATGTTCCTTTTGGGCTGAGGATGAGAGACGGGAAAAAAATGCTCAAAGTTTTAAATTTCTGGTGGAAAACAACCATCTCAGCTGAGACTTGCTTCTCTACGAGTGCAGTTATATCACGAACAGCAAGGACAAATATTTCAAGTAAGAGCCAGCAGCTTCTTCGAGACTTGGAAAGTTCATCAGCACTGCTCTTCCTGATTCGGAGCAGATGATGGCATCAGGCCATGGGAGACTGCAAGCCCAAACCTGATCAGATTCCCTCAGCTATAGATAATCTCACAATTAAACATATCAAAACATGCCAGACACTTCCTGCAATGCAGATTGGTTTGTTAAAGCCAATATTCATTTCTACCAATACTGCTGTCGGGCTCGGTCCTGCTGTGCCGACTCTGTCCGTGCTGGGTTGAGTTTGAGTGAAAACTACCCAGTCAAGGCGTTGAACGGAGCCTAAACCTCCATCTATGCAGCCCAGTAAAAAGGCTATAAAAGGAGGCTTTTGAATTATCATTGTCTAGAACGTGATGTCATAACAATAAAACAACATCAGGAAATAATAAAAATATGATGTACCTTTTTCACTGTAAATCCTTTGTGTCAGCTTCCCAGATGGTGTGAATCTGTGTAGCTCTGGGAAATCAATGAAACCGCTCTGCCTTACGCCACTGAAGAAGTCGACCTATCAAACTCAGGCCAAAACACTTTCAGAGCCTCCTCGGCTGAAAGGAGGAGAGGGGAGATGCACAGGAGCAGCAGAGGTAATACCTCTTCCCCGGAGCTGGGGGCAGGTGCCCTGAAGGCCCATCTGAACACCTAGATTAGACCTCCACGAGGTCCAGTTAGAAGGCAAAGGCTTATTCTCATCATACAAGGATAAATGAGGAACGACCCTGCAGAAACCACTCTTTTAAACTCATTTGAGCACAATATGTATGAGAAAAGTTTCAAGCCTTCTGAGATTTTTTTTTTTTTTTTGCATTCGTGGGTTATACGAAACACGTTCATGCTGCCTTAGATATCTCATGGGTTGTGGTACTTCAAAACCCCCCAAAACATATGTTCTGCCTTCAAGTGTTTTCAGAGTCAGAGCCTGAACTCGGCAGTATCCTCCGCGCTGGGTGTTACTGTGCGGAGGCAGTGCTTACTTCCCCATATGGAATTAATTTCAATAGACGCTATCAATTCTGTATGAATCAAAAGCCTCCTCTTCTCTCCAGCCTTGGGATGGCCTGGATCGAGAGGCTGGATGTCCCCAAAAACAATAAACCACAGAAAACGGGGGGTTTCTCTGTAACCCCCTTTGAAAACCTCCCTCATCCACATGCTGCATCCCAAAACCATGGCCGGGGCAAACGTAGGGATGGCTCCGACCCCCGGGGTTCCAGCCCGGGGCCGCGCTGCTCCACACCACCTCCTCCTCCACATCCTGAAGGTGACGGAGAGCCCGGAGCCGGGGTGCTGTCGTGGGGGTGTCCAAGCCGAGCACCCCACCAGGAGGCACATCGGGGCGGAGGACCCGGCGGCAGCGGCGGCCGCGCTCTCACCTTCAGCGCTTTGCTGAATCATAACTTTACAACCCTGCAAGATCACAAGAACAAGCACATATGGGAAAGAAAAGAAAGAAAAGAAAAATATGAACAGGAACACTAAAAGTAATATCTAACAACCAGCTATCACTTTCCAAATATTTTTCTTCTATTAATTTTAAGGGGGAAATCATTTGGTGGTAAATGGGGAATAAACTAAAACCATCTGCACCCTGCTAGGCAGCTGTCGGAAAGCCAGGCGAGCTCTTTGGGTATATAGGCCTGATGTTTAAATCCACTGAAGCTATTCCAGCAGTGTCAAGCACACTGATGAGAGCCCTTTCCGAGCACCACGCGCGAGGGGCCGACTCTATTGTTACGGGAAGAATATTGCTAAGATTAGAAAGGTGCAGTAGAAAAACCACTAAAATGATACAGGTTTGCAAGAAATGAATTGTGTCGGGAGATCAGTCATATGGCACCCATCTACTTTAGAATAAAAGGAAACTAGGAGGGCAGAGAAGAGATCTCATGGATTGATGGGATAAGATGCCTGACACAGTATGTAATTTAAAAACCGGAGGTCCAGACTAGAGCAGAAAGGGAGGGGAGCAGCCTATGAACAATTTGAGAAGAATGTCTTCATCCAAGAAGTAGTTAGCAGAAAGCCTGATGGCTAACTTTGGCGGTTTGATCTAAGCAGCGAACACCAGCGGTCCTGGAGGAGGGAAGGGCTTTTTGAAAAAGGAGTAAACTTAAGAGTATGTCCCATTGACTAGATTTTTGAGATAAGGTTAATGAGAAATAGGTTGATTTGTACTTCCTGAGTTTAAAAGTGCAGATCTCCGTGGATCATACTGTCCTGCCTGGCTGCTAATGTTCATGTGTTAAATAAACACAACTTCTCTTTGGAACATTAAGATAGCGCAACAGCACTTTTCCAGGGCAAATCTAAAATGTATCTTATTCATTTTATAGGATTGGAGTTATCTGGGGAGGACAGAGAAGGGTCAGCATTTACACTGCAAGGTACTGAAAACACTTCATCTGAAGATTTTGTAAGTCTACTGGGACAACCAGCAATTCAGCTGGTATAAATGCAGATATTACTATTATCTATGAGTTTTAAATTTTTATCCTACTGGCCGATCTTTGCAGCGGGTAGAAAAGGAGGTATTGCTTTTATTCCATTTTAGATTACAAGCCACTTCCTTTCTCCTTGCTCACATAGTGTGGCCAAGAGCACATAAAGTCTTGAGCAGCCTTCCCTGTATCCTTTAGCCTTGCTCACAGCCTGGTCCCTGCACCCTTTCTTCACCGAGGAAATAGCCCGAGGGCGAAGCGGGAGCCCTCCCGTTGAGTTTCTCAGGCCCAAGTCTCGCCTGCAGTTCTCAGGCCAAAGCTTGGAGTAAATACAGCGATTTGCACTGAACTCCAGGCATTTGGGATTATGCACTGCATGAATTACAATGTTTTGCCAATTATTGTTGCCTCTCTCCTTCAGCTTTTTTCGCTATGCAGCCTGAAGGGGCGGAACGGAGACTTCACTCGCATGCTGGCCACCAGGTTTTGTGCCATCTCTCTGCCACGTCTGTTTTTGTACAGCCATACCTCGTCCAGAGCCACCGACCCACCTACCAAGCTGGGCTTCGCCCTGACACTCGGTTGTACGTCCGCAAACAGGTCACCCTGCGCGCACCCGGCAGACGGTGCCAGGCGGAGGAGGTGGAGGTGATGGGCCACAGGAGAGAAGGTGGCCGGAGGTGAGTGAGAGAAGCTGTGGGAGAAAGGAAATGTGTGAGACAGAGGAAGAAAAAGGCAAGTTAAGACTTGAACTTCTAGGAATTGGAAGGGAAAAATAAAAAACGAAAGAAGGGGTGTGAAGGAGCAAGAGGTTGGAGCTGCACAGCCACTTTAGCCGGGCGCAAATCTGTGCTGCTGCCAGGGGCAGCCTCTCCTCTCCCCTCTCCCCTGGTCGTTTCCACCGTTTTCCTGTTCAGCCCAAGCTGGCTGGAAACAACTAAAACAACAGAAGCTGAGATGTTGTCCCGTGACGCCCCGAACCCTGCAAGTGCCTGCCTTGCCATGGCTCCCTGCACTGTCCAGGGAAGCCCGTCTTGGTCGGCACCTACCTTAATAAGAAAAGCAAACCTTGTGTTTGAATGCACTGACTCCTGGGTGAAGGCACTGAGCTGGATTTTCCCAGTGAGGACCTTGGGCTCTACAATCACTCCGCTCTCCTTCGGCTGCTCAGGTAGCTCCCCCTGGACAACCCATGAGCACACGCAACTGTGCACGTACCCGAAGTCACCAGCGTTGGCACCCCGTGAAATTTAATAGCCACGTCTCCAGACCTCCCGGGCCCTGGTGTCGTGCAAACCTGCTGAGTGTCATGGAGAGAGATGCATTCTCCAGCGCCTGTGAATTAGACTACAGCTCTCAGCAGGAGACACAAATATTTCTATTAATTTCCAGAGGAAGATTTCTGAACTCCAGGGAGCTCCAAAACCACAGCTCTTTTCTCTTTCATCCTGTAGAGCCGTTGCATGGGAAAGAGAAGTCTTTATTTTAAAGGTTGTTTCCTTTCTTTCTTCAGCCCCCTTTTGACTGCGTGTTTCCCAGAATAGGTGCTTGTCCCTGGCCTAGAGCACCCTTTTAGCACCTATATCCCCTAACCTACATTAGGTATCACAGCCAAATGAGATTCTCACATCTAGTTTCTCTAGTCAGTGTGAGCAGCCAAAGCTGTGAGTGGGGAAGGCTGAGAGCCGGCTTGCACGGCACTTGGTGAGGTGCTGCCTGGACGTGCTGCGCCTCAGCTTTCAGAGACCTGGGTCAAACTTTGGTTCAAAGGCTTTGGGGTAGGATAAAAGTGGAGGAAAAAAAAAACGACAACCCTGTCCTTGCCTGAGTTCTCCTTTGGCCTTGCAGGGGGGCCAGTCTCTCTCTCTCTCGCTCCTGCATCTGCAAACAGTATCTCTTGTGAAGCTTAAATGTTAAAATACAAAGAGCAACAGCGCTTCAGATCTGTGCTGTAACACGCTGGGTTTTCGTCACTACTTTCATCCTATTTGCTTCTAGCAGAAGAAAGTGAAATTATACAAACCTCCCCCCCCAGTATTAAAACAGCACAGGGGAGAGAGAATAGTATAGATACAGTGAACTTTTCTTCATGGATTTTATTAGTAAACTACAGTAATAGCAGCTTAAGTGCTAATTGTTGAGAAATAATCTTTCTGCTCTTAATTCCATACCCCTGAGCAGAGCACGTATCAGCGCTGAGAAAAACCATTAGTTCCACATCCATTTATAATTTGTGGAGACATGCAATAAAACTGTAGTAATCTTGGATTACGCCAAATTGCTAGCTCTCACCCTCCCCTTCCGTGGTCGGTTCCTACCCTGGAGTTATGGCAGGCAGGGACTTGTTTGTAGCCACGGGGTTCGTGCTTGTCTGAACTGGGGAAGCATTCAGAAAGACTTGCGTGGACTTGCTGCAGCATTCTTGAAAGCTTTTGAAGAATTGAAGTACCTGAAATCTCATTCAAACTTTAAAGGGCCAAGCTTTATGAAGTGTGGTACAATCTGTAACCAAAATCGGAATAGACTTCTCTATATTGGAAAGTGTCTTTCTAAACCTTTGTGGAAGTGAACGTTTTTGTTCTGGGACTCAGCAAGTAGACTCTTCCTAAGCACTCCTAAAATGCTTTTGCTACAGATCCACCATATTTCTTGAATAAAGCTGTAAGCCAAGAGAACCTTTCTGTGAAGGTTTATGAGCATTTTTCTGTGAAGCACAAGTCAAACAAAGATCAAAGCCAAACACTGAGAAGAAAAAGAAGTTAGGGGGAAAAAAAAGAACAGCGTTTTTTAGGTGGGAAACCTATTTGGGGCAATTTGGAAAAATGCTTTAATAGCTTCTTAATAAAAAATGAATTACTCCATCCCAATGGACACAGTGTATAAATATTAACATTTCATCTCTGTAGTAAATGCTGGTCTTGCAGTACTTCAGCAGTCACATCACAGAGCAGTTTGAAAGGAGGTGCAGGGCTTCATACTAAGACTGAAACCCATCAGCTAAGTGCTGTTAGAAAAAAGCAAGTGCCAGAGCCAGGATTTCCTCCTTCCCGCAGAGAATAAGGCTAATTATTACACCAGCCGGTTCTGAACACTGGCCCGGCTCCAAATATAGGGTGAATGGGGGAGCCTTTTTGCACGGAGGGAGCGGGCTGGGTTGGGAAGTGCTATAAGAAAGGGTGCTGGGATGCAGTTTTTCCCTGGGCTTTCCCCTGCTTCCATGCTCAGAAACGCAGGAGAGGACCGCCTGCTGCCCGTCCCCAAAGCGCAGCCCCTCCGCCCTCACCCCGTAAGGGTGGAGCGGGTGGGTTTTTTCCAGCCGTCCCGGTGATGGGAGCGGAAACGTGTTGTTAGCGGGGTCATCTGGTACTTCGTGCAGATGGAAGGACCGACTTCAGGCTGCCGGAGCGAAGCCTGAGGGCAGCGTTGGTGCTCGTGACAGCAGCTCCCTCCGGGGCGGGCAGCGGTAGGAGCACAGAGCGGGATTGGGTCAACGCGTTCTGGTTTGTATTTCCCATGAAACATTAGTTCGGGAAGCACGTGCAGCGTCTCACATGTGGTGGGTTAGGGTAAAGCTGCTGGATGCCTTCCCCGGATGATTTAGGAGCCCGCGCTGCAGGCGAAGGCACTGATCTTTACGATCTCCAGTCACTGCCGGCCTCTCCTGCCGCTCGCACGCCCTGTCCAAAGCCCCCACCCTCCCGGGTGAGGATCGCAAGCCCTCTGCCAGGGAGGAGTGACGAGAGCCAGACTCCTTCTTTCAGAGCCGGAGAAAAATCTTCCCTTTTCCCCCCCACCAGCTGCAGAGCAGCCACCTCAGCCCTGGGGCTGCCCTGCTGTGTCCCTGCGCATCTGCAGGGGTGGATCGTGCCGGGGGGCTTGGACCCGCCGGAGACATCAGCAGGATTGGGGGGGGGGGGATCTGCCACTTCGGCACAGCTCAGGTGACGTCTACGGGTCTAAATAGGCATGTCTGAACACAACTCTGGTACCAACGTTATGGCATCCACCTGGATGGGGTAGGTCTGGATTCAGGTCCCTAGACGATTTCTGGGTTTCCTCCCATGACTCGCTAATTGCTTGGCATCTCCTCTGGACACTTGGCAAATCCTAATCTCGATATGCCCAAGCACTCACACACCATCCCAACATCTTCTGCTGGGTGGGACCAGGGCAGGATACCAAAACATCGGTGGTCTGACTCTCTCATGCCATTGGAAAGCCGCCACTAAAGCTGTTCATAAAGTGATTGCTCTTCACATACGACAACTGTTCGATTGCTGAGTATATCCGGACTGAACACATATTGAAACAGCTAAACACACACCAAATATGGCCAAGAAATGCTTGATCATAAATACATCAGTTGTGGAATTGTCTCATAACAGTGTGGGATCTTAAAGTTTTTGGGGAGAGGAAGGTTATACATGGGATAGTTATTACGTTGTAAAGGAATTTCATTTCAACTGTTAATGGGAAAAATAAATCATGTTTCTGGTACTGTGAAAATAAGATTTTAAAACAAAAAAGGAGATGAGCATAGTATGGGATGGGAAGAGGATGAGAACACTGAGCCGTGCCAGAGTTGGTTTTGAAACGTTTCCAGCTGAAGCAGTCGCATACTGCTGTCTTAACTTGGCAATATGTGCAGAAAATGGCTCCCACCGAGGACGAAAGCCTGGTTACGGTCTGGCACCAGGCATGCTCGGAAGGATGTCAAGGTCTGGATAATCACAGTTAATAACAGTTTATGCCAACAAGGCGCGGGGATACGCCCAAATGTGCCCCACATGTCCCAGTCTGCGTAAACCACTAAACCCCGTCAGCCCTTTGGACCAGACAGCCCAAGGGCAGATGCTGGCGGCCGCAAGCCGTCGACCCGAAGCCCGTCACCTCGCCACTTGGCCCCGGCCCGTGGGCTCTTTGTGGTGCTTGCTGCCGAGCCGGTGGGACTGCCCCGTGCAGCCAACACCTTTACTGGGGACCGCTGTTTTTTAATGTATTGTAACACTTGTAAAGCACTTTGCAACAATAAATCTTTTCATTATTTATGACATTTCCCCTGCCTCCTCTCTCAGCGTGATAATATACTTTTAAAATAAACATTATCACTTTATACCTTCATTAAAACTCTATATATGCTCTTCTGTGTCCTGAAGGCATTTGCCGGAGTCATAATTGTTACCAGTTTGTGACGTAAGAATTCAAGCCCATAAAACCTGTTCATAGACACTTTGCAGCATATGCCGTTTATTTGGGTTTCCATTAAAGGTATTATGTTGCCATACTTTGCAACCATAAAAGAATAAATAATTTCAAAGGATTGCTTGATAGGAGACTTCTGTTTTAAATGGAGCTCGGGTACATGTGGGAAATTGCTGGCAAAAATGTGCCTAATTGACCTATTGCTGGGTACGTCGTTTTAACTCTCATTTCAGCTCTGCAGGGAGATCGCACTCCTGCAGGGTGTTTGGGTGGGGTGGAAAAGGGACTACGTGGGGTTCCCTGCATCTTTCCAGTGCTTGGCACAGTGAGCCGAGCATTCCCTATGGTTTGCTGTGTCCCGGCTCCAGGTCACCTGGAAAACCCCTGGGCGCAGGCAGCCTCCTCCTGACGGCTGCGTTGCCGGGACTGACATCTGCGGAGAGGCCTCTGCAAACCTGCCCTCTTCTTGAAACCCAAAAGGCCTTGCACATTCCTGGCCATCTCACGGGACCAAAATATCCATTAAAAAGCCTTGCTTTTTGCACCCTTCTGGTTCCTTTGTCATAGTTTTTTTCCCCAGTTTCACTGCCCGAGGCAGCTTGTCCCACTTTTTGATTCTGAATGCTGCTGCATTTGCAGTGAATGGGCTGAATGAGATGAGCAGAGATGAACGAATGAAAAATTAATATTTCAACCTTTGTTTCAGAACACATTTTCATAAACAGCATTCTGAAAGTATGTCCACCATTTTACTGCCCAAAACAACTAAGCCTTGCAAGATCCAATTTTGTTTCTTAACGAGTTGTATAAAAATCTTGAAGAAAGATGCAAGTTCTGTTGTATCTGTTCACTTTTAGAGATTGTCCTGTTAATGCTGTTTCATTATTCAGGCTGTTTTAGTTTATTCATCATGATATCATTATCAGAAATAAACAAAACAGGTAGACTCACATGTAAGCGCCCAATTATGCCCCTGGACAAAAGCAGAGCACATGATTACTATGACTTTGATGCATTTGCTATTCTTAGGCTAAAGTATTTCTGAATATTATAAAACAGCAGTTTTAGCTCAGCTTTCTGCCTCCTACCAAAGTCCCAATACTACAGGCACACAACTGAATGCACATGGATAATTCCACTAAATTTAATGGAATATGCAAGTCTGGAGATCAATGTGTATAAAAATGCTTGCAAATGGTGGCTTACACTTTACTTAGCTAACAGACTTATCTTTCAACAAGATTTAATAC
Source organism: Aviceda cuculoides (assembly GCA_035590195.1). Classification (NCBI taxonomy): domain Eukaryota; kingdom Metazoa; phylum Chordata; class Aves; order Accipitriformes; family Accipitridae; genus Aviceda; species Aviceda cuculoides. Next base: position 1,068,393 of record JAVJGG010000062.1, read on the forward strand.
CTACCGTTGCTAATACCGTGGCATAAAATCACATAATTTTTTTCCCTTCCCTGTTTCAGAATGAAAGTATGCATAGCAGAAACCTAAGAAAAATATGGTGCATCGCTGCCATTATTTTGCCAGATTGCAGAACCGTTCACTGTAAGCCAACATTTTCCTCATTTGCCATTGTTACACAGTGTAACAGATTAATTTTGTGGCACTAAATCATAAGAGAAAACAAACAGCATTGAATTAGAAACCCAACATTTAGTGCTGGCACCAAACCCAGCATTTCAGCAGACAATTAGCACATCTGATGTTCGTAGCTCCAGATACACTCTCATTAGAAGCTGGTTCCAAACCAGCACGCTGCTCCAGCAAAGGCAAGACAGATACAAAGAGGACCCAGTTCTGGTCCTGCTGTAACCACTGGCAAACTCCCACAGTTTTCAATAATCGACTAAATTCAGTTCAAAATGCAGACGTTAGATATACCATGAAAGAATGACGGTTTGGAATGTATTATGTAGCAGATATGCCACCAAACTGGAAATTTCACATAGGGGGAAAAAAAAAAATCGTGTTGTGCTTTTAGCTTGGATAGGTTGGAAATGATGTAATAGAAGCATTATGATTTATAACAAATTTATGAGCTATGCAGGCAAGCCATTCTCCGGGGATATGTGTGGTAAATGGAGAATACCAGTGGCAAATAGAATTTACATCAAAGCAATCCTGCAAACCTCAAACACTTATTACTCTATTCATGACCTTTGTTAGTACACAGAAGTAGAATACGGCTTAACATAATGTTAACATTTACCTAAAATGAAACATTTCTGTTTAAATGGTTACTGAAAACGAGATGAAAACTTTACGTAAGCTACACAACATATATTTTTGACATTATACATCATTATGTGAAAGCAAGTTGCCTTTGAAGGCTGATGTAAGTTTATTGAATCAATACCCTTCAACACAAGGGGTTACTTTTCTGATAAAATATCTGCGGCGCACCTCAGAGGGCATGACGTGGAGCTACGTGTAATGTGCTTGCAGGCTCAGGCAGGTTTTCGGCCCTTTTTTTGTGGGCCCTAGCCCACATAGCAGAGAGCAGCAGGTAATTCACAGCAAATGGCAAACTCCGTCTGCAGAGATGTGGATTTCCATCCCGACGGCCCCCAAACAAAGTTACTTTGTGCCCCTAAACGGGGAGGAGCAGCAGTCTCAGGGCAGTTTCCAGGGCATTTTTCCTGCTATTTTGCAGTTTTTGTATTACCAGGCCTGGTCTATGAAGAAATACTGTGTAGTAGCAAATAAGGGCAATACCAGGTGAAACTCTCCGCATCACACCAACCCATTAGGCAGCGAGGATTTCGTACCGACACTTGTCAAGGGAGGTGTGTGAAGGGAGAAGGGGGGCTAGAGGGGTAAATAATCCTCGGCAGGACCGTGCAGCGGGTCGCTCTTGCCTCTGGCTTGCACTGCCTCTCTCTTGAGATGACCAGTGAAAATATTTATCACCTCACCTCCACTTGATCTTTCCAGCAGGGCTCATTTATTAGAGTTTTCTGGGCCTTGCACCAATCCAGTGTCCAGGAGACCATGGTAGCTGCCAGTCTGGAGCAGTCCCGGTCCTGGCTGTGCTCTACCGGTGGATGTCCTGATCTGGCGTTGAGCGATCAAAGACTCTTTTTTTTGGTGGCTGATGGATGCTGCCCATCTTGCTTGCATGGGCTGGGCTTCCCCTAGAAAATTCTCTAGAAATTCTGCTTCCTTTTCCCCTCCCCAGTTAAGTTTTCTAGATTAAGAGGTATTTCTTTTGCCAGTGGTGGACTTGTTTGTCCAAGTGTCAGTGGATCCAGGATATGCTCTTTTTCTAGGTGTGATCAGGAGACCAAATTAAAAAATTAGATGCCTGTGAGAACACTGAAACACTGCAAACCCTCTAGATGTTGAATTATGTCAAAAGGAACACTGATGGTAATAAATGCCTCCTGTTGCCAGCAAGTCGAGGGTGGTAATCCTTCCCTTCAGCACTGGTGAGGCCACACCTGGAGCCCTGTGTCGAGATCTGGGCTCCCAGTACAAGAGAAGCACGTACGTACTGGAGAGAGCTCAACGAAGGGCCGCGAAGATGATGAAGGGGCTGGAGCATCCCTCCTGTGGGGGAAGGCTGGGAGAGCCGGGACTTTTCCGCCTGGAGGAGAGAAGGCTCAGGGGGATCTTACCGAGGCGTGTAAGTCTCTGAAGGGAGGCCGTGAAGCAGACGGGGCCGGGCTCTCCTCAGTGGTGCCCAGCGACAGGACCAGAGGCCGCCGGCACGAACTGCAACGCGGGAGGTTCCCTCTGAACCTCAGGAAACGCTTTTTCACCGTGAGGGTGACCCAGCGCCGGCACAGGTTGCCCAGGGAGGTTGTGGAGTCTCTCTCCATCCTGGCAGATATCCAAAAGCGTCCGGACACGGTCCTGGGCAGCCCCATCCTGGGGGCCCCGCTTGGGCGGGGGGTTGGACAAGGTGATATCCAGAGGGCCCTCCCCGCCTCAGCCATCCTCTGGTTCTGTAACAAAATAGCCTCAAGTTGTATTTTAATAGGAAAGAAGATACAAAGATTTTAAATGGAGTAAAATGTAGTGTTAATAGAATGAGGGGAATTTTTCTATTGACTTCAGTGTAATCAGGCATTGGCTATAAAGAAGAAATTGCACAAGAGAGAAATTGGAGGGGGGGTGTGTTTTTTTGGTTTTCTTTTTTTCAAAATAATCCAGTAGAATATGATTAAGACATGTATCTGAAATGTAATCCTTTGAAAATGTTTGATTACGAGTCACTAGACTGAATGTGCTATTTTTTTCATTCCCTCTTGGCATTTATTGCAGATGAACAAGAGAGCTCTGGAGCAATTATTTATACTGTTGAGCTCAAGCGCTATGGTGGGCCTCTTGGAATTACAATCTCTGGTACTGAGGAGCCTTTTGATCCCATAATCATTTCCAGCCTTACAAAAGGAGGATTAGCTGAAAGGTAAATTGGAAAGCAAATTATTTTTAAACCTTCTTTTTGTCAAGATAAATCTTTATTTTGTTTACATGATGATGCTAATTTTCATGGTTTAGCAATTTGTGTTTTTATAATTCTCCAAATCTGAGTTTGTAACCTTTTTGCTGTTGTTTTTTGATCAAAGTTCAGGAGCATGAGCAATATCTTAACAGGATGTTGTTGCAAATACTATGCAAAACAGAGCAGAGGATTGTGGTCCTTATTCTAAATCACCTAGGAAAGACTAGTCAAGCAAACTGCTCCGCCACAGGAACACTTTAGCAGCCTTTTAAAAGCAATAGCCTTGTATAGTACAATAGGTAAGGAAAGCACTTCGTGTGTCTAAGTTTATCTGAACTTAACTGTATACTTATCTGCCACTTATCATATACACCCACTGCATCTGTATGTGCACTTACATACACCATAGCAGGCATTATCCGAGGAGCAGAAATGTTCCTCGTGGTAACCGATGGATTGAGAATAATGAAAACGCTAAGGTTCGCTATCACCTGTTATTTCTAAGATAGGCAGAGTCACTGCGACTGTGGTACCTTTGGCGGTGGTTTCAGAGAGAACTTCGAGCACGCAAAACACGATACTGTGCACAGCCAGAACAAACAATGCGTTTACACGAAGAGAATTTATTTTCTTCTCTTGATACGATCCGTCCTAAACGCCATGTTGGTGAAATAGCTCTTACTTGCCCACGCTGCCATTATGTTATGTTGGGAGACTTCTGGAAACTTGACTCATTTCAGAACATACCGAGCTGTCTGAGATTGCTCTTAAACAGGTGGGCTGCAATGACTATCATCCACAGGTGATTAACTCAACTACTGCAGCAACACAGAAATCCACATCTCCGTGCCTCAGCTCTGCTACTGTCACCACAACAAAGGTGACTTGCTTTAAGCGTTTCTACCAAAGAATTACTCTGTATCACAGCTGTAAAAGCAAAATGAAAGAAAGAAAGGGAGATGAGACTTTCATGCCTTTGTTGGGTTTTATGCTCTCTTCTCAATGTTTTACTTCTCTCTCTTATTGTAGGACTGGGGCAATTCACATAGGAGACAGAATCCTAGCAATAAACAGTAGCAGTCTGAAAGGAAAACCTCTGAGTGAAGCCATTCATTTATTACAGATGGCAGGAGAAACTGTCACCTTGAAAATCAAGAAGCAGACAGATGGTGAGTATGGCCAAGGGCAGCATCAGTGGTCTTTAATGCTTGTGTTGTTACAGATTAACAAGCATTTAGGCCATCCCTGGAAAAACGCCGTGTCAGTAGTAAAAAGCATATTCTTAGAACTGCAGTAAAGCAATGACCACCACCCCGTTTGTTTTTTTTTATAATCCTATTCAGCTACCAGTCCCAAGAAATTTTCTGTCCCCGTGGGTCACATAAGTGAACTGAGTGATGCTGAAGATGAAACCTCTGCTGCACAGAAATCTGGCAAACTCTCAGACATCTATTCCACTACAGTCCCAAGTGTTGACAGCGCAGTAGAGTCATGGGATGGCTCTGGTATTGATACCAGCTTTGGAAATCAAGGTACTATCAAGAATGCAATCAACATTTAAAGTTAAAATTACCACCTTCATGGTTGACCTTCCTTTGCCTTAAAGAGAACTTTATCTGTACCAACTTTAAACCCTGTGCTTTGTAATGTGCCAGTGTCTTATTAGGACCGCACACCTCACCAGGCAGCATGATTTCTTACACTTGGCTGGCCTCAGATTAATTTTTTCATGACAATGTGGTGTGTTATGAAGCATTTATCAACACATTAAGAGGCTTTTGTTAGCTTTACTGACATCTGAATAGCCAGGTCCATAGCTCATCCGCAACTAAATGAGTTTATCCTTCAAATACAGATCAATGCAAGACACAGAACACACTGAAGATTTTCAGGAACTTGATGTCCATGTGCAGTAATTTTTGGCTGACAACAGATTGATTATAAACTGCTGAAGCAGGAATGTTAGGCATTGCTTATTATTTATAAATCGTTTGCTTCTTCCTCATTCCTGCAGGATTAACATCTAACTTTCAGCTCTCAAAAACAATCATTCTATTTAAAGACATGATTTTCCTTAACACTAAATTTTCTACTTCTGGTTGGCTATTATTTTATATAAGATTTTTAGATAATCTCATTTTAATTTGTAAGACACATTTATTAGGCAGTGAGGGATACAGACATCTTGTAATGTTCTAGATAACAAGAAAAATCACTTCTGCACAGCTTCAGTGTATTATTTAACTCTCTTTAAAATGTTTATTTCCATAGTAAAGCAGGTATTCCCACTACCTGGCACGTATTTGGACAGGTAGATCCTTAACTCAATTTTTTTCTTGCTCTGGTTGCACACATTCTTTCTCTGTTTCTTTCTGTTGCTTTCCAGGAGCATGGGTAGTAGCTCAGGGACAGCTGGTTTGTACTCTCACGCAGAGAACTGAAACCGAGCTCTGCCGGGCAGATTTCCCATCTAGACTGAAGTTCTGTGCTGATTACTTTAATTGCTGTTCTCTAATGTGCCTGCTCAGTGGTGACACTGGCGCTTTCTTCTGGAAAGCAGAACGTTTCCTTTGAAACCTGCTGAGCTACTTGAGATCAAGAAGTAGCTGATGTCACAACTAGTGGGCAGTTTTTCTGTTCTTTAATTTTTAAGTATTTCTTGGCCTTACTGCATATATTTGACATCGACTTGCTTTAAACAAGACAGTCTCAACACATTTCATTATAACTCCTGTTTTCTACATTTTACTTTTAGTGTACTGCTACATATAACATTTTATTTACTACTGAATGTATTGGTCTATATTCCCTCTGTATAATTTGTATTTCACCGGAGTTAGAGTTGGGATGAATTTGTCTCCTTTTCTGTTTTTAACTGTTTTGGTCAGTTTATCAAAATAAATCATGTGGTATTTTCTTCTGATATTTTTTAAGTTCTAAGGAGAAATATTGCTGAAAAAGTGCCAAAATTATAGTTCTCGTTTCCTGGATGAATTGATGATATTTGGAGCAAATCATTCCGCTATGGAAAGGACTGAGGCCCAGACTGCTTTCCAAAGTCCTGATGATTAGGATGCCACACCAAAACTAAACCAGTATCTCAAAGCAGACTTTTTTTCTAACTCCCTTGAAAAAATCAGCCCAGACTTGGCTGGATACATGGCACTTGTGCTAAACAGCCTGAGTGTAATCAGATTTGTGCCTTAGCCCTTGCTGTGGTACTAATGTGACCCAGATTTCTATTAAAGTTCATTCTGTCTTGACCTGTCAAGTGGAGTTTGGCTTCTCTCCAAACCTGTCTTGGCATAAGCACAGGCCAAGCAAATAGAGGAGTTTGGGGAATGTTTCTGGAGCACCAGATAATGCTTTATCCTATTAGTTACTCATTTAATGCTGGTGAGCAGTCTTTTCTCTCCTTGAATTAATACCCCATTTTGTACCTTTGTCTAATGTGTCTGCCTTACTAATCCAGAGCTTTCCCCACACAGCAGTCACATTTTCACAACCAAAACCCTTCCTAGAATCTGCGAGTATGTTAATGTCTGCCAATTAGCTGGAAAATGCACACGACTCTGTAGTTATGTGGGATTTGAGGGAGACGGGTCTAGACTGATTTATGGAAGCAAATTGCCCTCTTTTGAGAGGTGACAGCAGCGATACTTGTTAGTCATCAACAAAGTAGAACTTCCTAATCCAATATGCACATCAGAAAACACCAACTGTAGAGCTAGAAAAGGAATATGTCAAGATGAAATAAATATATATATATATATATGTAGCAGCTCTACCATAATGGATTTTGCTTACCAGATCAGCATCAGAGTGTGACAAGTCGATCCACGTGTTCTTCTTGATACATCACTTGGAAGCCAGACTCTCTGATTCCTACTTGGAATTCAAATTACACGTAATTCAGTTAAAGAAATGCTATTGAACTAATACCAACATTGCTCATATGCTAAAAGCACCCAGAAATAAACTCTTCAGCTATAAAGGCTGTCTGATGCCACTTAGGCAGCCTTGAGCTATTTGGAAACGGCCGACAGAGAAACCACTTTCTGCAGGGTGAGCTTTCCACGGGCGTGTATTGGTCTGTCTGCCGTTGTGCCGAGGAGTCGGGGCCTCGGCGGAGCCGAGACGGCCGCCCTCCTCCCTCTTCTGGCCTGGAGCCTCTGGACCTCGCCAACTTCTGCGTCGAGGCGGCCGTTCTGTAGACTGACACTCCTATGTCACTAAGGTTGGGCTGCGTTGCTTCCAAATTTGAGAAAGGTACCAGGAGAAAGAAAAAACTTCCTTGCTAGTCATCTGAAAAGTCAAGTTGATGGGGGTTTGTAGTGCATCCTTGAAAACTCTGTTTTTTCAAGAGGTCGGAAGTGCAGTTTTCTTAATAGCTTAGGTTTAATTCTGGGCATGTCGCACATGACCACGTTGACACATATTTAACGCATCCGTGACATAATTTATTCACTAGTGTTCAATGTATGATGTCAAATTGGAACGTGATAAATTGTGAAGGTGTCTAGAACTAAACATTAGAAGCAGCTGAGACGTAAACAGTAGGAGAACAGTGTTAAATATATTTAAGATTTTGCTTTCAATGGACTTTTACAGGAGAAGCTCTAAAGCATACCTAATTCCAGGTATAATTTAGGTCATCAATAATCTGACTCCTGCTGCAAAAGAAAGGTAGCAATCATGAGTCCACAGCCAAGTTCTAGAGAACCCAGCTTCAGAAATGTGCTTTTCTGTCATTACAACATACACAGTGCTGTAAATATATAATTTTTCTTTTTAGGACACAGCTATCAGGCGTCGGGATACAACTTCAATACCTATGAATGGAGGAGTCCTAAACAGACTAGTTTGTCCCCTCCAAGCAAACCACGAAACCACCCATTTCACGATACAGGGCTGAGTGATGACGAATGGGACCGACCTCCAGCAAGCAGGTAAGTTCCCGTACGAGTGTCCGTGTTTCTGATTTGCAGCTGCAGCAGTGCCTCAAAAATGAACAGTTACTGTCTGGAATGAAATGATATTTTTCTGATGCAGCTGCAACAGCTCTTCCTATAAATATGAGATATAGTATTTATACTTCATGAAACTTATTAGGGTAGATGAGTGACGTTTATGGAAGATTATGATGCCAAAACCAAGACAGATATATTTATTTTGAGTTACTTCAGACAAAAAAACCACAGCATTTATTATTAAGAATAAACAAACAAAAAAATTAGGCCATTCCCCTGGGTAAGCTTCAGAAAAAACCTGCTGGTTTCTACTCCATAGAAATAAACCTACACATAAAGTGGCTAAAGACAACTGGCATGTTAATCTTTTGTCTTCCATGAAAATTACTCTTTTTGGTTTGGGCAAAGAAGCAGAAATTACAGTCGTCTTCCATAAGTGCTTGAGACATCTGCAGTGATTCAGTAGGAGAACAGAGTGATCCAGGTAGAAATGTCTTGTCCAAAGCTACGGTAGTTTGCCATGCATTCATTCCCCTTCTTCTGAGAATTAAATCTCCTTTTCAATGAATTTCTCTGCAGACAAAAGAACTTCCTGAAGGAAAAATGCTTAGCTGACAGTGCTTGGAGGCAGTGAAAGACCCAAAAGTCTTTTATTCTGTATTCTAAGGATGATCCAGCAGTGGAAGCACTGCAGAGACTTGGGTGATTCCTGCCAAAGAACAGTTCTTCCTCAGACAAGGGAAGACAGACATCCCCGTTGGAAAGATTCCTGTGCTCTTTGTACCCATCCTCAGGGCTTGCAGACACGCATGTCCTTCGTCAGAAATGCACTTTCTTGGTGTAGCAGCACAATGAGCCTGAAATCCCCGTCTGTGAGAAATTCGAGTCTAGTACTAAAGAAAACCTTTCTGGTTCCTGTATAAACATACTGCATAAGTAAATCCATAAGGTCCAGTCTGTTACTTTGAAATACAAATCAAGGGAAAGCTTGGATGCCAATGCTGCTTTTCAGAATCTGAATGACAAATCCTCTGATACAGCAGATTGCCCAGTGGCATTTTGTCTGGAGACAAGTCTGGCAAGATGATAGCAAAGACTTGGGCAAGTGTGAACTCCTAGTCCATCTCCAGCTCCTTTGGTCCCTGCTGGCCAGAAGCATACTAGAAGTTTTCATAGGCTTGTCAGTGGACAGTATTTAAGAAAGGAAATGACTGTAGTTTTCTTCATATGTTCCATTCTTGGTAAGTTAATTCCTTTCATTTCAGAGCAGCATCTTTACCACCGTTGAAGCCCATATTTTGTTTCTCAGATGAGATGCAGCCATAGATTCCGGAACACCTACTGTTCTGCAGCTTGTCGTGGTTTAACCCCAGCCGGCAACTACGCACCACGCAGCCGCTCGCTCCCTGCCCCCTCCCAACCCCAGTGCGAGCGGGGAGAGAGTTGGAAAATAAGTAAAACTCGTGGGCTGAGATAAAGACTGTTTAATAGGACAGAAAAGGATGAGAACATCATAATAATAGAATATACGAAGCAAGTGATGCACAATGCAATTTTTCACCACTCGCTGACCGGTGCCCAGACAATCCCTGAGCCGCAGTGTCCCCCAGCCAACTTCCCCAGTTTATATACTGGGCATGACGTCATATGGTCTGGAATATCCCCTTGGCTCATCCGGGCCAGCCGTGTCCCCTCCCCACTTCTTGTGCACCCCCAGCCTCCGCTGGCAGGGCAGCATGAGAAGTTGCAGAGTCCTTGACTTTGTACAAACACTGCTCAGCAACAACTGAAACATCAGGGTGTTAGCAACATTATTCTCATCCTAAATCCAAAACACAGCACTATACCAGCTGCTAGGAAAAAAATTAACTTCATTCCAGCCAAAACCAGGACACAATTACATAAGTAATAAGCTGAAAAAGTCGATGAGCAGTGAACCGGGAAGCTGGATTGTAAAATACAGAATCTTCTAAAGGAAGAGCGTGTATTCTGCTACCATTTTAAAGCACCATTCAACAGAAAGTATGCACATTAAAGAGTCTTGTTCTACTTGTCAGTGTGACTTACACCTGAGATACATGGCACAAATTAAAATAATGACTATTTTAATCCCATATCTGTAAAATGGATTATGCCATACCTGATGGTGTTCCTATACCAAGCGCTGGCGTATTTGAGAAGGGCATGTCTGTCCTTCCAGTTACAGGGATCCCCAGAAAACCACCCCTTCTCTTCCTCTACCTAAGCAACTTACCACCTTCTCTAACACTAAAAAGTAATTTTTTCTTACCTTTATTTTGTGTAGCACAGCTTCCAAGAATATGTGGCAACAGAAGGAGACTGAGACATTGGGAGAGAATCGAGAAAACCAGTTAAAGCAAACTTCTGTAGAAAGAGCAGGGGGAGACATCAGGAGCATGAAGAAAGAGAGCAAGATGTGGAAGGGTGCCTCCGGTGGGCAAAGGAAAGGTGGGGGACAGCTGGAGGAGTGGAACACGTCCAGGTAGGAGAACAAGGAGCGCACAGGAGCGAGATCCCGCTGGGCTGAGGCAGGGCTGGGAGCGGCGGGGGGGAAGAGGGAAGAAAGGAAAAACAGTTGAAATGAGAAAAAGGAGAAAAACGGGGTAAAAGCAGAAAACACGTCATTAACATGCGTCGAGTGACGATGAAATTTCAGTTGGCAAGCAAATGAACCCAGAGTTTAAATCGCTCTGTGGCTTGGTGTCTACCTATCACTGGCAGGTGTGACGAGTCTGTTATAGTTCCTGCTCCAGGGAAAGTTTTTTGCACTTTAAAACAATACGTACAGGAATGAGTCTGCCAGATCCTAGATATCCTATCACCTCCTGAATTTAAAAAAAAAAAAAAAAGAACGATTTTGTCTCTCATATGGCAATAAGAACCAAGTAATAGGCACCTGTGTTTTCGTATCTGTTCCAGTACCTCTCCTTTGGCTTTTGTATGCATCTAAATTTCTCATGGCTCTTTGAATAAGCATCAGAAAAACAAATATATTCGTTATAGGTCAAACAATATTTCACATGACATAAAATCAATCTCTCAGGTTTCAGAAAAAAAAAAGCCATCTAAATGAGAAATTATTTCGGTACGTCTCTTTTTCTGGTGCAGTAGCTCAGCTACAAACCAGTTTATTCGCATGGCTGTAATGGAGATGCAGATGTTGAGCGTTTCACACACTGGGAGACAAGACTCAGAGAAAAGGCAAAAGAGAAGGTGAGGGTAGAAAAAGGAATTTCAGCTAAAAAGGTGTCCAGACATATAGGCATCATGATTTCAGATTTCACGGAAGTCAGAGCAGAAATGGATCTCCAGTCCTAGGAAATCCAGTGTTTCCCATCACAGACGATTGCCTCAAATAATCCTGTTCATTAACTCAAGTTCTATTTTATATTATAAAATTAGTATGCAATATAAAGAAAGATATTTTAATGGATGAATTAGTCTATGTTCAATGTTGGCTATTAAAACAATTATTTAGGTTTATTGAAAATCAAGTCAAGGATCTTTCTAAAATCATGTTTTAAATACTTTCTTATCTTGCCTGGGAGGAATTGCAGCTGTGATCCGAGCAGGTATTCTCACCACTGCTGTATCTATTGCAATATCTTGGAAGAGACGCTGACGCTAGACGGAGACTCGTTGCCATAAGAGATTGAAATGGCTGACCGTGGTCTGCTTGACCGATCGTAGCTGTAAGAAAGCGTCTCTGGGGCAGAGTATCACGTGTGTGAAGCATTCAAGCTGTCGTCCGTTGTGCCGGGCAATTCTCCCATTGAAAAGCTGTTCTGTTAACAGTGTTACGTTCACGCCGTTCTCAGTAATACGGTGTTTGTCAAGCAAGGCCTCAGCTGCTTCCAGAGTAGCGTTTGCTCTGTTTCTGTGCTGTTAAGCACCACTAGCTGCAGTCCCTGGGCGGCCGCTCCGAAGGAACAGCTTGCTGCCCCCAAAAGGGCAAATTCTCATCCTTTCCTTCCTCCTCCTTCCCGTGTCTTTCGCATAATCGGCCCCCTCCCGTGCAGCAGCTTGTGTGAACCCTCACTGAGCTGATTCCCCGTGCTAAGACAGCAGAAAACTCCTGCTTCCCCCCGCCCCGCACACGTACGCGGGAATGGTGTTCCTTTGGGCTGTGTCGCTGCGGTCCGGAGTTGGCGTTTCTATCAGACCTCTCTCGCCGGGCAACTTCCCGAAGCATCACCGTCACCAGCGTCCTGCTCCAGAGCGCTAGTAACGAGGTTTGGTGCCTTTATGAGACACCAGAGACCCGACTCTCCGTGCAGGACAGCTGCATCCCTGAAAGTTCCGCTGTGTTTGTGTAGGAGATGACTGGAGCAGGTTATGTGATGGCAGTCAGGTGGGCTTAAACTGGTACTGCTAAATGCAGCTTAGGCTGAAGGAGTCAGGGGAAGAACACCACCATCCCTCTTTTGCAAAATGCTGTTTGCAAAAGTGGGGGCTCTTTTCGTGTTCCCTGGGAGAAGTCTGTGAGGTCGAAAGGTTTTAGTGCAAATACTTGTTGCGCGGTGCAGCTCTGCACACAGCCACTGGTTGATCATTAATTTTCATAGGGCCATCCCAGTTTCAATCCAGTAAAAATGTGTAGCGAATTGTTCTTGGAATCCTTCCTGAATAACTTGCTACTCAGACCCTGCCAGCTGTGAGAAGACTTGTCCGCCACGTGCTCTGCATGTCCCTCAGCCTCTCCGGATCAGCCACTCGCTCTTCCCCACTCTCCTGCCCACCCACCGTAACGTTCCGTCATTCAAGTCGCAATCTGTGGCAAGGCACATGTGTGAAATATATTTTTTGAGGGGGAAAAAGTCCACATGTTTTTTAACCTCTCATTGTAAATCTAGCTTCACAGGTACCCATGATAACACCGAGGCTGACCAGGAGGAAAATTTCTGGTCTCAGGCTCTGGAGGATTTAGAGACCTGTGGCCAGTCAGGAATTCTGAGGGAACTAGAGGTAGAACAATCTTAACCTTTCTTTCCAATTATAGAGAAATATAATGATTTTGGTTTGGTTTACATTCATTTTATTTTCTCCTTTTTTTCTTTTAAGTTGCACTAATCACACCAACTCATTTAAAAGCTTTAACCCCTCTCCACAGGACAAGGCTGACAGGCGTCTGTGTTTGAGAAACATGACTCTCTTGGTACCTACCCTTTACCTTTATATTTTTGCTTGCGCAGCTGCCTCCCCGCCCCTAACCAGAGCTGTTTTCTTTTGTACAATGCAACCAAAATTCTATAAACATGTTCACCCCAGAGCTTTTGACTTGCAGCTTCTGCTGTGCATAACCATTGATGCTGTTTGCACAGGCAGCAAATGGCGCAGAACTTCTGGAGTGGGCATAACCTTCCTGCAGCGATGCATCCCGTTCTCTGACAGACGCTTTGTGCAGCTTTTCTTAGCATGTTGTAGGTTGTCTTTTAAATTGAAACTTAATTTGATTAAGATGAACATAAAAGAAAATCAGCTTTTCAAAATGTTTACCTATAATCTCACCACTCCGCAAAAAAGCTGCCAATGTGAGAACTGTTCGTTATACAGCACTTCCTTCCCTATGTAACAAATTTTCACATTTCATCCTGAAGTTAATTGCAAATCTAACCATGTTTTGTGTTAGATTCGGGGCGGGGGGGGGGGGTAGAGGCGGAAGGGAACAGAGACAGAGTAACTTTGAGTCTTTATTTTTCTAATCACCTTTTCTCTAAGTTGTCTAATCAGAACAATTAAGATTATACTGCCACTTAAAGCTATGGAATGAAAGGTCCTAAAATATTTTCTTTTATGTTCTTTTAAATTCCTGGAGCTGCAAAACTGGCAGAATCTCATTTTCATTTTTATGTTATATAAAGTCCTTTAGCAGCCAGGAGGAATGTGAATGGCGTAACTGGGTGAAAGTTTTTCAGTTCAGATTAATTTACTTCCTCAGATTTATGGCTTTTGTATTGCATGTATGGGTAGCAAAATGTGATTCTCACGTATTTGTTATTGCAAACCAGAGAAATGTAGGAGAAAATGTTATACTGGTTTAATTCCATAGTTAGATATGATTCAGTACTGCAGGCTTCTCTTGCAGTTTTCAATATTCAGAGCACAATGAAAGGATATGGAAATGGATAATTCTGAAATAGAAATAGATCGTTCATGCTGACCAGAATTCAGTTACTTCAACACGTTGAGTTTTCCTCGGCCTTTCACAAAAGTGAAATTCAGAACTGTAGATGCTGTATCATTTTAGCATTGCCTTGTTGCACAACCCACAGCTCTGAAACGAAAGCAAGGCTCGTTCAGTATGTCAGGATGCCGAGGATGGCGATGCCTCTATTTTATGAAGTGCCGTTGCGTAGTCAAGGACCCCTTATCGTTTTTCATTTCAAGGTCTTCAGCCAAAGAGCAAAGGCGGCTGTTGTTTGCCAAGCGCTCTGGATGCTTTTGCCCCATCAGGCAGCAATATCAATCATTACTGAGCACAAGAGAGACTGTTAAGGCTACAATATGTTATCTCGTAGTGAAAGTAGTGCTGGAGCTGGGGGAAAGAAGGGTGACAGACATGCTCACCAGAGTCAGAAGCGAACGTTTATTTGCCTGTTTTCCCCTTATTTTTTCCCCCTTCATTTTAATTTCACATTTTCAGGCAGGCTGCCTGCATCCTGTCCCGGTCAGAGTTCAGGTTATGGCCTTTTAATTTCCCTTCTCACTTGTCCGTCGGCACCAGGCAGAATAAATAGGAAATTCAGCGTACCCTATGCCAGCAGTGGCACCTCCGGAGGGTGGCAGCGCCGGAGCGCGTATGGCAGCCCGTTCCATCCAGTGGGCGAGGTGACTCCGTCATCCTCTTTCAGCATTTCACCCTCCCTGTATTCTTGCATCTAACATAAAAGGCAAGCTTTTACTGAGATTAAAAACAGCAGCGAGACGCAGGCTTGTGCCGCTGAAGCAGTAGAGCCAAGCAAAGGCAGTCACTCTCACAATACGCGTGTTGGGCCAAGTTTCTTTCCAGGCAGAGACTTAGCTGCGCGGAGCCTTCCCCGGCCGGGGTGGTACCCGGGCACGCTCTCTGCCGGCGCTGACTCACATTTTTTTACCTGGCACGCACCGTCTGAATTGTAAATGCATTCCTATAGCTCCAATTCCAACAAATGCGATCGTGCCGCAACTGAAACGTCATTTTATTTACATGTAAAATATTTTTAAAATAACCCGCAATACTACACACTCTTCAGTCTGCCAGGGGACTAACTTACAAGCATAGCCATTCTAGTGCTCAGTATTTTAGTTTGAAGTGCTGTCTGAAAACTTTTGCCCATAGGGTTCTGTTGTTGTTGTTGTGTTTTGTTGTGGTCCTTTATTTTATAGTGACTTGCAAGCAGATTGAACATCTATCCTCTTGCCTTTTGCTGTGCCCTGAGTGATTGTGTTTTAACAAAGAGTAGAGATGTTTTTCCTACTGCTATGAATTAACCACTTACTTAACCCACATTCCATGTTAAAAATTAACCTGTTCCTCGATGCTCTAGGCCACAATTATGTCAGGAAGTACAATGAGTTTGAATCATGAAAACCCACAACCTCGTAACCAGCTGGGAAGACAAGCCAGCTTCCAGGAAAGAAGTACTGTACGGCCACATTACAGTCAAGCTACTCGTAGCAACACATTGCCGTCGGATGTGGGGAGAAAGTCCATGGTTCTGAGAAAAATTAAGCAAGAAATGAAAGAAATCATGTCACCAACTCCTGTGGAGTTACACAAGGTCTGTAATTTTTTTCTGACGCTTTGAAATAACATATTCAGCGTAGGGAATCTAATTATATGGCAATACAGTAAGCACTTTTTATAATGACTCCACAGATGTAATTTGGGGGCCATGCATATTAGTTCTTACAAACACATTAATGATATATTCTTGTGGGGGAAACAAACCAATAAGATGCATCCTTGTCTACCATTTAGTTTTACAGTAAATCCTCAAAAGGGACTGCTCTTTTGCAAGGAGGTTCCACTGGTAATTTGAATTGACAATACCAATAACTCATCTCTGCAAAATGTGTTCATTAAAAAGGCAAAGTTTAGTTTCTAGAAAATACATTCCTTTAGGAAATTACTCAGGAGGGTTCGGGCTTCCCATTGGTCCTTTTTCAAATTAACACTCATTTCGAATCAAATACATGAGACTTGATGTACATAATAGAGAATGTTATTTCAAATTAGCTATTGCTTCTCTTCTCTTTGAATTCCTTTTCTCTAAAAAGGGTAAGTAATCCTCAGGCTATGCAACTTTTCACTGCTCAAGACTGTTGAAATCACCTGGTAATACGAAGGTGGCTGTCGTGGTTTAACCCCAGCCAGCAGCTAAGCACCACGCAGCCGCTCACTCCCCACCCCCCCCCAGTGGGATAGGGGAGGAAATCGGGAAAAGAGGTAAAACTCATGGGTTGAGATAAGAACAGTTTAATAGAACAGAAAAGAAGAAACTAATAACGATAATGATAACACTA
>JAVJGG010000062.1:1085031-1100538 GCA_035590195.1 Aviceda cuculoides
GGGCCCCGCTTGGGCGGGGGGTTGGACAAGGTGATATCCAGAGGGCCCTCCCCGCCTCAGCCATCCTCTGGTTCTGTGACAACCCTGACGCTGTACCTCATCTGGTGATCCCACCAGCTTCTTAAGAGCCCCAGCCTCTCTTAAAGCCCTTGGGGACTCACTGAGCTTTTGAAACACTGAATATTCTACATATCTATGTATCTTAATGTCTGTTTATCTTTGCATTTATGCGTTGTATCTCTTCAAGCATAAGAAAAGCACTTTTGGTTCTCACATTGAGAAGAGTGAAGAGGAGTTGTGTCAGGTGGTCCCAGACCTCTTACCTTTTGATAGAGGTGGATCTATTTAAAAATATCGTTAGGTATCATATATCCACCAACATCAGTAGAACTCAACTGTTTCTCGGCAGCTGGACATGGTGAAGGATGTCTGCCTGGCTTACTGCAGCTGTTTTGTACAGAATAAAACTGTGACCTGCTATGCCTTTCACATGGAAGTGACAATACATGGTCAGAAAATGAGATTTTCTGAGAAAAAAAAAATCAAAATACATGTATTTCTTTTTCTGAAACTTCAGGCGTTCCCCTGAAAACCACAAAAATGGAACATTGAAAACTACCTCCTCCCCTACATCTCTCAGTTGCATTTTCCTAAAACCTGAAACACATTCTGCAAGAGACTTACACACACATTTTGCAGCAGAACCTTCTTGATCAGCTTTCACAGAAGACCCACGACGATTCATTTTGATGACACAGGTCAAATGAAACCAACTGTGGGAAGTTTCACTTATCCCCAAATCCCGAGGACCTGCTTCAGACTGCAGATTCCTCCTTGATGGAATTGGGTAGCAGCAAGAGTCATACAGTCAGCCAGTGTCTCCAGGAGCTGCGTGCACCACCCTAGGGCACAAAAATTAAAGGAAACTAGATCAGAGCATTGAATCTGGATCCCTCAGTCTGAAGAGAAACTGTCTGAGTGGGTTATTCCACTAAGATCACTCCTGCCATTCCTTTAATATTCAGTCACCCAGCAGGAGACTGAATCGTTTTTAAGTCTTCATGAAAACAATGGTATATTTATCTCAGACTTAATCAACAAAGGAAAAGAAGGATGCTACAAGGGTAAGCTATTCAAACATAAGTGTAATGTTGGATGTCAAACAATAGCATATTGTAAGTAATACCAAAAAAGGTTTACTCCTATAGCAACATTTAGGGAAAACATGTGATAACAATAAAAATTATTTCCACAACCTTTTCACCACTTGTTCCATGTGGGAACGATAAGTGATACTCCTGCTCTACATTTTTAAAGAAATATTCCTCGCAAGTTATACATTACAAGCTTTGTGCACTGAGCCTCTATTGTGCGTGTGTTCTCCGTTATTACTTTTCTGGAACATGAATTTTATTATGAACACCAGTGTGTAAACTCCACTTGGGCTCATTTAAAGCCATTTCAAGGGGCTGTTTCTAGCCCTGAGATCTACCAGAATTAAGGGAACAGTTTGGTTTTGAGTCATCTTCCCCTAGTTGCCATTTGAACACAAATACTCCAATTTGTTCTTTTCTAAATCAACACCGGATGAGACCATTAAATAATATACATTCGTTAAACAGATCGTGGTCTTGATCTGCATCAAGGCACTGCCAAGAACATATATATATGTGTATTATTGCTCAGTTCTGTGCTCTGGCTTACATTTTTAAGCCTGCGTCAATTCACAGCAATAGTTTTGCAGCCAGAAGAAAGTGGATGAGCAATGGATTTTGTTTTATTAAAGGATTCCTCCAGCGGCAAGACACATGCCTCTATCAGTAGGCTCAACAAGCAGAAATATTACAGTGTCTTGCATTTCCATGCTTTTCATCAGAAGACCAGAAAAGCTTTTGCAAACTCGGATTACGTCAGTCGTTGCTACAGCCCTTAAAAGAGGTAAAAGTGTACGATGGCTCTGGTACAGATGGCTAAACTGATGCAAAGAAAGCTCGAGGGCATGATTATATGAGCTGCAATCACACCTTTGATGGCAGCACGGACTTAAAGACTTGCTCCAGATCACACAGTCAAACCGTGGCAAAGCTTGACACGAAATCAACAGCAACTCCTTTGTTCTAGTCTGGCCTCCTTGGGCTGGGTTTCATTATGCTGCTTTCCTCATATCCCTTTCTCTTAAATACTGGACTAGATCAGACAATGAGATTTTTATGAAATGTAAAGTCTTCTTCTCAACTCCCTAAATAATTTTTAAAAGAGGGATGGTTCAGCGATCGTATCTTGTGTTACTAGCCTGCCCTCACATTTCAATTAACAAGGCTGTTGTTTCTTTCTGCATGTCCTTGTATTTCATGTTGCCAAAAATAGCTTTTAAATACGAGATTTTTGCCTACACAAAAAGGAGCGATTTCGGCAGTGCAGAAAAGCACAAAGACAGAGAGAAGCGGTATTTTACTCCTCCACTTTTCTTTCCTCTTCATCGCTCTCAGAGTTATGCTCAGGTTTATTTGAAGCTGGGGAATATAAAGGAGCCTAGACTTTGTTGTTGTAACATTGCTTTCTAGCTTTCTATGTTCCCTTTTCTATTTAAGATTTTGAGCTTCAAATCAAACCCACACATGTGCAAGTGGCCAGACCTAAGTGCCCCTTAGCCTTTCCCAGTCTGAGGTAGTCTGGTGAAAGGATCTCCTTTGCACTAGGCTATTTTTACTGGTTTATTTTTAAATTCAGAGTTGATAAAGTGTCAATTTTTCTTCTACTGTAAATCAAGATACTCTGGTCTTTGGAATTAACTCCAAATTGTTGGTCTGGACATGAACTTCACAGTGGGTCCCTCCTCTATCCTGGCTGACATTTTCCCATTAATTTCTTTTTCCCTTTCATCCATTCATTGGCTGATGAGCCTATAAATACACTTCATCTGCTTTTACTTTGCTTTTTAAGCATAAACCAATACCGAACACGTTGACTTGATTATGTCCAGAGGCAAAAGCCTTGCATGTTTTTTAAGCCACAGCAATAGCTCGAAACTTGACTTTCTGCTCCTTCGGTCCGTTAGGATAATCTGTGGGTCACCTCCTCCTACACCCAGAGTAAATAGCAGAAGAAATGCCATCTTTGAAAAGCAATAAACACCATCACCACTCACAGCCAAACGGAGCAGAGGGCAGAAGAGCGAAGGAAAGCAGTAAATAGTGTCCAGGTGCTCCCCTGCTCCCTGCCCCGGCGTGCTTTGCAGGCTGCAGGAGTTTCCTTCACCCCCCCGGAGACCTCTGCCCTCCCCAGTTTCTACTGCTATATAGCAACCAATTCTTTCTGGGAGGCGCTGTCAGTTTTACCCACAGCCTGTCCGGGCGCCGACATCCCCTACCTAAATTAACCCTCCCTCCCTCTACCCCTAGTTTCCAGGCACCCTTCTTGAATAGAGCCACTTGGCTCCACTCACGCAGAGGGTTAAAACCCCTGCCAGCGTCCTAAGACTTTTTTTTTTTCACGTCTGACTCTTCTCTCTGGTGACAGGGGTTAGATAGCTCGGTGATTTTTAAAGGGTGCAGGTGGTCCCTCGGGCGAGCTCCAGGATGGATAACGCCCCGCGCAGGCAACCCATGGCCAAGGAGCTCATGGGGGTGGCGAAGCATGATGCCGGGGGACCGAGGTCCTCATCACTTGCAGGAGGCAGCTCCTGCTTGGGGAGCGCTCCCAAAGGCGCTCCGGACAAAAAAACCCGCCTTAGCCAGGACCCGCAACTCAAACTTGCTCAAACTGAGATTCGTCGAGTTAAGAAAAAGCTAGATACACCCGTCTGTCGGAGCCGGCCTCCGCAGGAGGGCCGCGATGAGCCGCGGGGGCCAGGCTGGAGGGATGATTCCTTACCCAGCCCAGCCGCAGCCGCACCGGAACAGCGCGCACAGGGATGACTGGCCGTGGCAGGCAGCGGGCACGTGAGGCCCGTCCTGCAGTGTGTTATCGCACGCTCTTCTTCTTCTTGCTTCCCTCCTGAAGTGTTTTTAAAAGGAGAATAACTGGGAAGTAGCTGTCCTAAAACAAGAAATGTAAAAGCTGTAGTACATTATTCATAAGAGCTGCAGAAAAGACTCAGATCGTAAAAAGTGGTTCACTGCTGACATTGATTAAAATTACATTTTACATTAAATTTACATACATTAAAATTACATTTTGCATTATCTTTGCTTTCCCAGATGGTTTAGCAGATTTAAATCCTTAAAAAAGTTAAGCCTCTTGCTAGCAAACATATTGCACCAAGCTTGATCAAATGATAGCTCTGATTCTTCGTGCAAGTACCACAGCAAAAATAACGTTTCTCCTATATCAGCAATTACAGGCAGAGAAATTGATCCAAATCCCAGAGAAATCACAGAGAGTTTACCATCAGTTACAGGAGGCTTTGGATTAGGTCCTCCTTTTGTATCAAGTCCCAGCCCTGTCCAATGTGTGCATCAGAAAAGATGATTATAGCCCATCTCCAGATGAGGTTTCCCACGAAAAGCAGCAATTCAGCCTCCTTGATAACAGCAATGCCGCGTGCTGCTGGAATAAAAGGATGCAAAACATCCTCTTGAAAGTGTTCGGGCGCTCCTTCTGTGTTGCGAGCTTGGCTGTGTTTAAAAAACTCACAGTTTTTTAAACTCACAGTTAAAAGCTGCTGAGAGCTTTCCTCTAACTTTCATCAAAGGGGCCATTGGGTTCTAGTTCAAGGAAATAATCTAAATTGTGCCCTTTTTCAGACTAGAAAACCATAGTTGGTTTTCCTTTGTTTAAATTTAATTACATGATCTGTTGTATTCTGGTCATGAATGGCATTAAAATAATCTATCAGTAATAAGCAAGCAAATCAAAAGAGCGCAAGAAAATGAAAAACAGGGCCAAACTGCTAAACTCCAAGATGAAATGGTAAATAAATCCCTTGTCCTTCCAACCAAGTTTTGCAGATTTTGACAGAAGAGGCACATGGAGCTGAGGCTCTGACAGGGAGCTTGGCCCCTCTTCCCACCGGCCTTCACGGTACTGGAATTTTTTTCTTCCAACTGCTTGTCAGTATCTGTAGCACAGTGGCTTCCTTAAGAGAAACTTTCCAGGAGAAGAAGTACTAGACTTGTGCTGTTTATCGACGTTTTATTGTGCGTGAAGATAATTTTGAAAGTTCCATAGCTTCTGTGGTTCCCTCCCGTTCGTGGGATCGATACGAGTTGTATCCAAGTCCCAGCAAAGCGGAAGGGGCACTGATGCCCTTCCCAGGTAACAACAGGCCAGACGCTTTGCGGTACCAAATTTCTATTCCCAGATTTCCCCGCATGCTCTCACCGTCACGGCTGAGCGTGGATGCGCCCCCCTCCCCCTCCTCATTTTGGTAGTTCCCTGGTGAGAGGTCCCAAAAGGGACCTTCAGCTAGTCCCAGGGCATTGCCTTCACACAACAGTTGTTTGCTACCTTCTTCCTCCTCTTCTTCCTCCTTCCTCGTCCCCTCTGCACCTGCCCTCTTTTTCCAGCCCCGCTCCCCAAAACGCTCTTTCTTTTCCCTTTAGCTGCCCCCTTCCTAAATAGCCTTCCCACGACCGCGACAAGGGGAGAAACCAACGTGGCACTTGCCACCATCCCCGTCACCACCCGCGCCGCCTGCAGCTCCCACTGCACCCCGCGAGCCCGGGTGAGGTGTCGGTGGGCGCAGTGCCGTGACCTGGTGGCGTGGGCACGGCTCCGAGACCTCTCCGGCAGGCGCGGGCCCGGCCGCCGAGCCAACCCGCCAGCCATAGGGCGCCAGGTTGCCTGTTGGCAAGAAGGCCGTGTCGCGGGGGTGGGTTCTGGGTGTCCCAAAATGCATGATCTGAACGAGGCTGCGCATATGAAAGAAGGTCAGCTTTAACTCCGGCACTCGAACAGCAACACGGGTACGGCCGCGGGGTCCGGGACGCAACAGAGCGTCTCTCTGGGAGAGCCCAGCTCACGCGCCTTGAGAGCGGGCACATCTCCCCGCCCGGCCCTACGCTTACCACCGTGTCCTCGGGGAGACGGTTTGGCTTTAATATCTCTGTAGAGCACTCGCATGCCAATAGCGTGGCATAAATGACAGCGCTGGTCTCCAGCTGTACAATCCCAGCTCGTGAAATAGCGTTAAAATCCCGTGCGGAGAGAAGGAGCGAGTGCCTTCTCCCACCGACCAGACTCCAGTTGGCCTTGGAGGGTGGGTGGATGCCAAGTCTGTGGGAAGATTAAAAACACAAAGTACCCGGTACCGGTATGTTCTTGCAATATACGTAGTGCAGCGGTATGTCACCCGGCCCGGCTGCTCCACGTTATTTATAACTGCCTACGTGGCTGATTCATGTCTCCTGAAAACTTATTGCCACGGCCTTGTTTTGAAAGGAATGCAGTGTCCCACTCCCCCAGCAGCTCCTGCCGGACCTCTCCTTGTCTCATTTATTAATTCATTCCCTGCCAAGAAAAGCACGGTGATGTAATAACGAAATGTGCTTTGAAATCAACATGATATAAAGGACTTCTGCAAGGCTTCAGGCCGGCAAAGCACTTAAACACACGCATGACTTTAAGCATGTGAGCAGTAGTCCTGTTGGTTTCAACAACGCTACACATGTGCTTAAGTGCTTTGCTGGATCGGGGCCCACATTTGACAGACAACTCAGGTTATGCCTTAAACAAAGAACCTCTTTGACACAGGATTTTTCGCAGAAAAACCCGGAGTTACACGTAATCCTTAGAACCGAGCGTAGAGCCGGCGCTGAGCCCACAGGAGCCGATAGCGAGACTCCCATCCGTTTCGGTGAGGTGGGGCTTTTGCCCCGAGACCCGGAGCGGGGGGCATGCTGTGGCTGCTTCTGCCCTTCTGACTAAGGAAAAAAAATTACAGCATTAGTTTTTGTCAGAGAATCGCAAATAAAAACAACTGACTTTTATTGGTTGCAGGCCATGTATGTGGTAGCTCTGCAGATTTTAGCTGTGTTATTCTTGCAGGAAAGTCTAAAGAAGTGATTCTCTTGTCTAAAAATACAGACCTGTCAAGGTTGAACAGTTATGTTCAATGTCATCATAAGCAAAACTGACGTTTTATTTACTCATTTGTACCACCGGAGTGTCAGCTCAGCAATGATTAAAGCTGTCAGTAGAATCAACAAACAGTGTAAAAACACCGAGCTGCCAGTCCAAGTTTCTGTTTCATTGAACATGTTAGTTTGAGTGAAGCTTTGCCTGAATGTTTTGATGGTTTTGTGGCTTATTTTCACTAATTAATTTGCTTGGCTATTATCCTCTGGAGGCAAACAACATAATTGACAAATAAAATGGCTCTCAGTCAGTCAGTCAGTCAGTCCTCCAGAGGAAATCCTGTGCGACTGGATGTGAACTTCCAGCTGATCTGTAATTTTGACCAGAACCGTTTTTTTATGCTGTTCAGATTTCTGTCAAGGAGTTGAAAGTCACCCGTCTAAAGAAGAGATTAATCTGGGTTTAATCTCAGGAAGATAACATGCTTGAAAGAAATGACCTGCAGTGTTTACCTGCAGAGAAAGACGTACATTGCAGAGGCTGCTGGAAGATTTGCCTCCGTCTGTTTATTAAAAAGGAAGAGGAAGGAAAAAGAGGGGGAAAAAAAACCACCCGGGCTTTTCAGACTTCTTCTCAAACCTCAAAGCTTAGCTCAGGTTGGCCTGCAAATTTTATTGCTTTGCTCACACAAAAACTTAGGGCTGGAAGCCCTTAAAAGCAAGGTTCAGAAAAATAATTTGCTCTTGCAATCCATGAGAGAGAAGACTTTTTCCTCCATTATATGGACATAGAGGGTGAGACCACTAAATCCAAGATGCGTGAAAAGACAGATATGGGGCAATTGCTCAAAATCGGTTGCCAGTGTGGTGTTCCTAGACAAAGAAATAACATTGCACTCTGGGTGCTGTAATAAAATAGCTAGGACTTGCTGCGTGACTGGTTTTAAATCACTTCCATGACAGCTATTGACTTTCCTGATAGAGGAGCCCATCAACAGAACTAAAGCTACATGAGCTTTTTACAGGGGAAGAGAAATGTACTTGCTGCAATACATTTCTTGAGAAATTATTCAGGCAAGCATCAAACCAATCAATAAAGCAATCCAATTTGCATGCGAGCAGGCCTGATCCTGCAGGAGAGCACCCGTGCCTGCAGACACAGCTCCATCGAGCTGCTCCCGGCCGGAAAACAGCCTGCAGGGCTGCGGCGCGGCACCGCCGGTTCCTTCACGCGCCGGTTCCTTCACGCGCCGCCTCCTTGGCAGGACCTGCCCTTTTATCACAACGCTGACGTTGGGCCCGGTCAAAAATAGACCATGTAAGTCTGTCGCTGCATGATGTTCGCAGGCTGGTTTCCACCGTGGTAGCAGATAAGATTTCCGTGGCTTCACGTGGTCATACCGTAACTACCTTACGGCATTCAGAGCCAAAAGTTTATCTACTTCTTCTCAAAAAGTCCAGAAGCCAGGGAGAACTTCATTTCTCTTTAGAAGTCATCTTAGTGCTTTTTACAGTATAAAATGCACTTGCAGTCATTACTTGCCATGCTTATAAAGTCTCCTGGAACAAATAAAAGCTATCTGCATCTCCTAAAACAGAAACCTCTCCTTTTACTTACAGAAATTTACACAAAATTGCTGAAGAAGGTTAAAAGTCAAAAATTATTCCAGGTTTTCCAATTACGGAACGCTGTTTTAATTTTAATTTCTGTCCTATCTCACTTATATTCTTGGACCACAGAAATTACAGTAACATTTACAACACTTAAGAGATGTCCTTGTGTTTACAGCTGAGTACGTAAAGACACCAAGGCAGGGTCACCAAAGCTGTTTCCAAAGTAAATTTGGGTAAAGTCTAAGTACAATTTTTTTTTGTTCAAGTTTCTCTTTTCCATGCAAAGTTTCCACACTTTTTCTGGGAGGGAAAAAAAAAAGTTTTCTCCATTTTGTACAGGTAACAAAGACGATTTTTGCTGACCAGCTAAAATCTGATAACAGTCAGACAGTAGTACATGTTTGTGCTGGCTCTCTACATGCTAATGAAATGCCAGGGATGAGCAGCCACTGATACAGTTTATTCTCTCATTTAGGGGACGCTTCTGTTTGGTTCCAGGAACATCTCTAATTTTAACCAAAAAAATGCCGTCTCAAGTCCACTTTCAAAGCATTCTGCTGCGCTCTCCCGCCCTCTTCGTCCTGCTGGTGTCACGCTTCCGCGCTGCTGCAGCGCGTGTGCGGCGTGCTCGGCGGGGATGCTGCTGCTCAGCAGCGGTGGAGTCCTCAGCAGACTCCTTCAAGCTTCTAAGTCGTCCCTCTAGAAGAGATGATGAGCACGGGTCTGCGTTCCTCGCAGAAAACAACAGGACCCCATTCATATTCGACAGCCATTTTCCAGCACGTCCTTTTAATATTTGTTGTTGGTATTGTTCTCTGAAAAAAAAAAAAAAAAAAAGAAAAGAAAAAAGAAAAAAATCCTGGAGAAATTATTTAGTCTGGCAAATGCTCTAACAGGGCACGCTTGACTTTACCTTAGGTGACCACCTACTCGGTAGGTATGTAATGAAGCTGAAGTATCGGAGGGACAACATCTGGCAAAGGCTTGTGAATTACAATTTTCGTTTGCAAGTGGAAAACCATATCCTGCACCAAGTCTCAGTGGGGTTTAAATGCTGTCAGAGCATACAAGGTTTGTTTTGATCTGTTATGGAGTAACACACATAGCTTTCAGTTCACACTAATAACATCCCCGTGCCTGGGGTATACACCAATCCAGAGGCTACTAATTAAAGGTTAGAATTAACCAAACACAGTTCCTCTACAAAACATATGAAACTTATTAAAACTTAAAAGTGACGGCTGGTTCTCAATATAAGCAAAGCAAAGAATGCAAGAGTATTGTGGAGGGTTATTTAAGCACATTTTACTTCAGCATATTAAAAATTTCCTGTGTGTGCCAGTTCAGCACATAACATTTTAATGTTTCATGTGAAAACACAGCAAACTTTTAAAGAATCAATTATCAGTCCTGCATATCATAAAATAAATCCCGTTTTCAGTATGACCGTAAAGCTTTTTATGTTATTGTGATCTGAAAGAGGTTTTTTCGAAAGGTCACAATTTCGAAAGCAGAGCGTGGCGAGCCCCCTTTCCTTTATCTCGGGCACCGGCTGAGCGGTTTGGGACTAACCTCACAAAAAGAGGGGCTCGGGCAAACGGGGTGGGGAGCCGCTATTTCACGCTTACGGTACTGTTGCAAGGAGTAAGCGCAGCCAGGCACTCCCGTACTAACGGGACTTGAGCTACGAGCAGAAAACCCCTCTGAAATAGGGGGAGCGACGTAACCCGCCAACTTTTACCCTCTTCGCTTCCACAAGCCAGCGCGCAGGGGGTACTGTGAGTGTTAGGCAATTTATGTGCCCGCTAGATCCTCCTATTTACATTTTAAAAATAGACCCTCATTAAGCCCTCCAACGTTATCTCGGATCTTTGAAGTAAATGCTTTTGGTGCAGATAGGCTATCTCTGTTGGCAGAGCCTCCTTTCCTCGGAGGCGAGTGTCTTCAACATGTTGCAGCCTGTACCCCCAGCCTGATAATGTCTTCGCGTGGAGCTTAACGAACTCGTTACCCTTAATGCCGTCCTAACAAGATAGCTTGTAAATGTACTTATTTTTAATTAGGCCTATTCGGCTGTGTGAATTGAATTATATAAGACTAATTAATTAATGTAATTGAAGACCTCGTAAGGATGGGGCTTCTCAAACTGGCAAAACACACTTTTGTCAAATCCTTCTGTTCCCAGGATTAATTAAGGTAGACCTGGAAATAGCAGCTTCCAAGCTGGCAGAAAAACTTAAAATCTGTTGAGGAATAATAGTTACTGCGAGGGCTTTTTCCTCAACAGTGATTTTTCTCACCACTTCACCTCAGTACAAAGAAAATAAAAGGTAAGACTATAAAATCTGCACTTGTAAGCTGTTTAAAATTGGGTTAGGGTCCTATAGCTTCTAATTAAAAGATAAGAGCTGAAATCACTGAACATAGATGTATGTTATTAAACTGTGCACGTGTTGGTTTACAGCCAACACAAACCTTCCTCCCACAGGCTCCTTTTTTTTTTTTTTTGGATCAAACTGAAACATTACAAAGACAACACCACCGCACATTCATGCAGCTCCAAGCACAACAGGGCTCTGCGCCGGGGCCGGGACTCCCGGCCGCTATGGGAAAACTACTAATCCCCAGTAACAAACGCTCTTAAACACAGTGGTGAGTGTTACACCCCTGTTACCAGAGCTGGCCCCTGAAGCCCACGGCTACGGAGCCCTGCGACAGGGAGATCTTAACCACTGCGTGAGGATAAACAGAGCTTTCTTCTAGCAATTTAGCACAATTTAGGTGGTATTGAATATTTACCACGACGTAGGCTGTGAGATTACTAGTGTCTTTTTCACCCAAAGTTAGTTGTCCTTGTTATCCTCCTTAAAAATGGGTTTTTTAAAGAAAAAAAAACCTTTTTTGTTTGTTTGTTTGAAAACACAAACCCAATACGAATAGTTGGTGTGTGTTAGTCGGAGAGGAAAGGTGAGAGGTCCACAGCCCCGTCCCTTCCCTCTCCCTCCCACTACCAGGTCAGCACAGAGACACCTCGTCACCCCAACTGACACCATCTCATCCATCAGACCAAGCCTCTGTCTCACCCTGGGTAATAAAATCTGTCAGACAATGGTACGGTCCATGGTCACGAGGGCCGTTGTCCGGAGGTGAACAGGGTCTGCGTTGCCAGCCGGTTCTCGGAGGACCGCCGATACCTGCCAGCTGGACCACAGGCAAACTGTTGTGTGATTGAGGAGCAAATTTAACCATTTAAAAGAAAGCAGTAACATGAAAAAGCCATTTTGACCTGTGCGTCCTTTAGGAATAAGCAAGGTGTTGAGGCTTTCTACTTCTGGCTTTTGCAAGGACACAGATAGTATATCTATCATATACCTATCATAAATTAATATTTATATGCTATTATAACTATTACCTATGACACATTGATATCACCTATAAGTAGTGGGCTGGAAATGAGTGCGGAGCTTCGATGGAAGACTAAATGTCCAGTTTCCTGAGTCCATCCCACCTCTGAGACCCATGACTTCTTCAACCAGAAGACAGACACTACCTTAGGTTAGAAATTATCAGGAGCTACCCACAGCTACCGCAGCCTCGGGCACCACGGTGGGCAAAGGCTGGATCCTGGGTGAGCTGCTGCAGACCGCTCACACCTGACATGCTCTAGCAAATATCACCAAGTATTCGGCGTGGGGCTTCCCTGGGCACCATGTCATAATGGCAGAGTTCAGCGGCTTTTCTGATCAAAGTGCCCCAAATAGCAAGAACATTGTATTGCAGCCCGTCAGACTTGTTTTTATGGCATGACGTGAGGATGTATCCCCTCATGTCCTATGGGGCTCGGTAGGAGCGTGCATGGAGATGTTTGAGGGTTCAAGGTTTCCTCTGAAGCTCTTATGGCTAAATAAACTCACCGAGACTTGGATAGTTGAGAGTCTGACACAGTGACAGAGTATTCACTAGTGTTCCATTCTCTATTAAGTTCTGCCATTTTCCCACTTACGATTTGTTATTCCTTTTCATATTTAAAACTGTCTTAGTGGGGCTTAGCGTAGAATGTAAGGTTTGCTTTCTTTTCTGTCCTCAGCAAGGAAAAAGAGATGTTTATAGCTGTAGTATTGGTTATTATATTGCCACATATTTCAGTTCAAGAAATTGATCACCCAGAGAAAAACATTGTAATAGGTAATTAAACCTGAGAGCCCAGTCAAGGCCTTTCTAGCAAAGGATCAGTCATCTTTTTATCTGCAGTGAGTTTCAGGAGGCTGTCTCCAGTCGAGCTGTCAGTTAGGTACGGGGAAATGAGTAGTGATGTGTATGTTCTTTCTGCACAAAAAAAGGAATATTATGCTAAAGCAACTGGCCTCTTCACCTAAAAGAAATGCAATTTAAAATTGTTACGCAACAGCATTCTTAGCCACCATAACACAAAGCAAACTACAGGGGAAGGTAACGGTGCCTTGCTCCCTTTCAGTCAACACTCTCTCTCTGCCAAGTATTTCTAAATGTCACAGGAATGTAGTTCATGTGTTTCACAGATTATGAGCTACTTTTCCCAGTGCTTTGACCACCAGACACAACAGCATCCAAATGCAACACAATGGTAATTCAAACAAGACTGCAGTTCCTATTACATTGTAGGTGTAACACTGGAGTGGGAAAAAAGTACATCTCTGACTCCTGCACCAGTCCAAAAAACGCCCTAATGATTTCTACCATACAGAAGAAAAAACAGAGGAAATAAAGCAGTAAGATAAAGAGCTACACAATTAGCAGAGCTGAGCCTCAAATCCCTTTGATGGATATAGCTTATCTTCAGGATGAGCTCTGGATGCCCAGCTGAGTACACAGTCTGTAAGTTGTTTATTATTTTGATTACTTTGCAGATAAGGGTGCCAAAACCTTGTACAAATTGCATCTATAGAAAGGATGCTTCCAGCTGAAGCTGGATCTACAGCATATGAGCCTTGTGATATGTCCTCCAAAAAAGCAAAGAAGGGAGGAAGCGGGCTGCAGACACAGCTTTCCTGAAGACCTGCAGTACTCTGCACCTCCGACGATTCTGGCCACAATCTTGGAAGAGCCCATGCACGAAGGCTTACCTTGTTATCACAGGTAGTTCCAAAGATGCTCTCTGATCACTCCTACCATGCAGAAAATAGTCTCATTCAGGATTAGAGACACAAACTTTAAAGAGACAAATTGTACCCCGCAGTCACACAACTAACTCATTATTGGAGAGAACGTTCTTTGGACAAAAATGCTTAAGACCGTTAACATTATTTTCCCTGCTGTATCCTTAACCTGATTGTGAACCTTCCACTCCTAAATATGAATTTCTTGCCTTTCTGTTTTCTGTGAACGGCACTTCCAACCAGACCTTGAACTGCAAATACGTAAAACTGTTTTTGTCAGAAAGCGCTTACCCGAATGTCTCTGGATTTAATGTAAGCTTGCCTGCTTAACCTCTCGGAGGTCAAGATGTTTTGTAATAACTAGATTTCACCACAAAGAGGAGGTCGGGTGGTATGGTGAGGACCTCAGGATAAAATCTGGAGGAAGCTTGTGTAATGCTCAAGGGACTGGGAGAAAGAGTAGAAAGAAGAGCCTGGGCATTTCTAGGATGAATTCTTAATTTGGCAGCAAGACTCACGCAAGTCTGTGTTTGAAAGAGCATTATAATGGCAGTTACCAGGAAGCACTGGAAAATATCCAAATGTTTAAAGAAAGTGAAATGAAAATTATGAAATAGAAAGCTCTCATTTTTCACAGGAAATAATGACTGTTTCAGTCCGCCTGAATTGCAGAAGCAACTGATACCGTGCAGGAGACGTACCTGCTGACAGGCAGGGTTCAGGTACCACCCCTTGCTCACCCTGACCTGCGTCGTGCACTCCCACCCCAGGTCACCGGCAGTCACATACCAGAGCAACACCACCGAAGCCTTCAAGGGCTGCATGGATTTACTCCAAGTGAGTCACTGCCCCTAGCTCTTCTTCTGTAACTTTTATTTTTGTTCGTGTCTTCTTCTGGCTGCATTTAACAGATGTTGGGAAGGTCTTTTCCAGCTGATTGTATTCTTCTTGAGAGGTACAATGCTGACCATATGCAGCAGAGCCGATGGCACTTTCCACCTGTGGTTACAAACCATGGATGAAGGCGTGAAATTAATCTCCATTCTAAGTCAGCACCTACCCCTCCGGGGTGGCCCAGAGTTCATCCCTGGCTGGGATCTCGGCACACCACACCACTCTGCCATGGAGGTAAGGACCTGCTCCCAGCGAGAGTCTTCCTGAAGTGTCCAAGGTGGTGCCGAGCATACCGCGCTGGGATCTTCTCACGGAGGCTGTCTCTCAAGGAGAAGAACAGGCGTCCCTGTGCCTCCTTTCCCAAAGGACCTTTTTTGCTTCGTGTCCTCAGGCCAGTGCCAGGCTTGGCCGAGTGCATGTGGTGCAGCGGGAATGGTGGAAGGAAGAGGGTGCATCCCAGACCCGGCTTCCCATGTTGGTTTTGTCTTTATCTACAGATTGAAATAAATTTGTAAAGAGGCTTGAAAGCAGGGACCAGACCAACAGGTCCTCCCGCTTCACTGTAAGATTAGAGAAACAGGCTTTCTTTAGAAGGATCTTCTTCCATATCCACAAGGTTTGCATATCTCTGTGCAGCTTCAGCGGGTTGCTTTCCTCTAGAATAGCCCAAACCTGGTGGCCAAAGTACTCAGAATCATACAGTCATAGAATCATTTAGGTTGGAAAAGACCTTCAAGATCATCGAGTCCAACCGTCATCCATGCCCACCAGACCATGTTACAGAGTACCCCGTCTATGCGCTTTTTGAACACCTCCAGGGATGGTGACTCAACCACTTCCCTGGGCAG
>JAVJGG010000062.1:1100638-1112179 GCA_035590195.1 Aviceda cuculoides
AGAGCCACCCCACCACCTCTCCTACCT
Organism: Aviceda cuculoides; assembly: GCA_035590195.1. NCBI lineage: Eukaryota > Metazoa > Chordata > Aves > Accipitriformes > Accipitridae > Aviceda > Aviceda cuculoides. The sequence goes on from JAVJGG010000062.1 coordinate 1,100,666, forward strand.
CACCTATCCCTTCTGAAGAGCTTATAGCCATCCATTGCAGCACTCCAGTCGTGGGAGTCGTCCCACCATGTTTCCGTGATGGTGACTAAGTCGCATCTATCCTGCCGCACGATGGCTTCCAGCTCCTCCTGTTTATTGCCTATGCTGCGTGCATCATCCAGCTACAGAAGCTGAAGTTTTAAGGCCCTTGAACCAAGGAGCACCTGGTGCACACAACTGCCTCCTTCCTGGGCAAGCCACCAAGCCACTCTGCCAATGGGGACAACAGCACCAGTGTTTCCAGAGAAACTCACGATTATTATGGTGCTTATGCCTAAAAATGTCTTTCATCTGCGGAATCTCACTTTTGGCATTGCCCAAGTCCGTGGTCCGCAGGTTCCTGGCTGCAGCTCCAGCCTGGGGACCTTCTTCTGTCCCTCGCCTCGTGTGACTACTGTGGGGTCCACCTCAGGGTCCCCAGGGCTTCACCTACACCACTACACTGACTTTTCAGCACGATGCTGAACTGGCGGCATCTCCGGCCATGCGCTGGAGTTCCCAAACTGGGACTATGCCAGAGAAAGTTGGGATCTTGGGTGTTCAGTGGAGCTATGGAGGAGGGAGAAGGACTTCTTAGCTTGCTGTCACAGATGTAGTCTGCACTTCGGGTCCCAGACTCACCCCTTCTGACTTGAGGTGATTAACTGAGGTGCCTAAATTAGGAGCCTGGTCACTTCAGGGTCCCCTGACAGCCCCTGCAGAAGAAGTGGGAAAAGGCAAGCAGGGGCTTGCGGGTGCTGCTCTCCTCCTGCTGAATGCTGAGGGAGCCACAGGGCTCTGCCTCCGATTTTGGGAGCTGCCACAGCCCCATTTAGGGAGAAGGAGCGTGGCTCTTGGTGCTGGGAACCCCTCTGAGCCCGGCATCGCTGCTCCCGGCCTCCCCCAGCACTTCGTTCCCACAGGCCCTTACCACAGAAATAACCTTTCTTTCTTCAAAAGAGACCCTTCTTGGCATAGCAGATGTCTCAATGTAAGAAAAGTTGGCCAAATCGAATTCCAGCGAGCAAGGGTCTTACCTCTTTGGGGGAAAACGGGACAGTGTTCTTCTCGCCAACGGAAAGGGCTTTTCTGCAACACTCTGCTTCTCTGCAAAACCCCCAAACTCCCATAACCCAAAACATTCAGATAATTATTCAGGGTTTCCACCAAGGCCCTACAGGGTGGCGGCCCACCACAATTTCATTTTTTTACCCCTACACATTTCCTTCCTGGGAAGCCTCCACCCACCATTAACTTCATCTAAGATAATGCCAAAAGAAACAAAGTTGTCTTTTTTTTTATATATATAAAACATTCAAGCGTCTACCACAGAAACCACCTGATGGCTCAATTTTCACTCTTCCTTAAAAATCCTGTGGATAACTCATGGTAAATACAAAGGCAAAAAATAGTGGTTGCTACACACGGCGGATGCAGGACCTGCAGCTTTGCCTTAAACTGGCTGGTTTCTGTCACTACTATTTTCTAAAGAAAACATCTCAGCACAGAGTAAACAGTTTAAAACAAGGGAGTTTTTGAGGGTGATAGAAATGCTGAGTGGAGGATGAGCCAACTTCACATTTTCTACCAGCTACTGAAAATAAGCAGAGCTTTCTCAGCTCCGGCTTTGTGTGGGAAACGGGTGTAGGTGTCAAATCGAGGGAGGGGAAGTAGTGTAATAGCAGGGAGTGTATTAGTAATATGTACTTAGAAATCATAATAAGGCTGAATCACAAGTTACTCAGCACTTTCCCCATTTATAATCTTGAAAGCTTGTTATGACTAATGCAATAGGCACTGATCTGGCTCAGCATATAACTCTTTAAACAAACACAGGCACTGCAGGGCCAAATCACCGCGTGCCAGGGCTTGCACCACCTAATTTGAGATGCCTGTTACGGATACGGGAGTCCAACCTTGTCCCTGGGTGCTGAGCTCCAGCACGTGGGGGGAGTTAGCGGCCTTTGGAGCTGCTCCAGAAAAACCCACGCTGAGGAGAAAGAGGGTTTGAGGTGCGTGCCACGGCTCCCTCTCCTCTGAGCTCGGAGGCTAGCCTTTCTCCTTCAAAAGCAGAGCAACCCTGCTTTTTTTAGGCCCTTAATAGGCATCTGGCAGCTGCAGCTACGTTTCTTTATACAGTAATGCGGTGGCAGGAGTGCTCATCCAGTATGTGGGAGACCCAAATTTGACTTCCCTGTCTGCCTGCAGCGACCCAGGCTCCTGCCCCACCGTAGATGGAGAAGCCGTTAGGTAAGATGTATAGAAAGATCCTGGAAGAGATGCCTGGATTCCTCCATCCTGAGGAGCACGAAGGTGTACCAGGTCCTTCTTCCTGGCCAAGTAATTTCTACTTTTGTAGAACAGGGGTTGCCCCAGCAAGGGCAGAGGACATGGAAAACTGGTCGGGGGATTAGCCCTGCAGGGGGTAGCCACAGGAGAGCCAGCACAGGGCAGCAGCACATCGCTCTCCCCGTCCTGCTGCCCTCGGGCATTAAAAGAGCTGTCGCCGGGCCAGTGAGGGCTCTGTTTTGTTAGGCACAATATGACGAGGAGAAATACCCTCTCCACGGGTCCCAGTAGACCTTCAGTCCCAGGCAGACGCCCCCGTGCCCAGGCGTCTCCGAGGAGGAGCTGAGCTCCCTCTGCCCGGGGTTTGGAGATGGAAAACAGACGTGCTTCCAGAGTTTCATCCCCTGCAGCATGGGGCAGGGGAGGAGTGGCAGCTTCGAAGCTCTCAGCTGTGGAACGGCTTCCCAAATTCTTTCTGATGCCTGTTGGAAGTGCTCGGACTCCTCATGAGCCTGAGCTTTGACGATTTACTGCTGCTTACCTTTCCGTTCAGGAAGAGCGACCTGTTGTGGACAGCCGAGGATCAAACCTGCTTCTGTTTCGAACTGCAAAGCTGTTCCCGCTATTACACACACACACCTTTTTGAAATTCAAGGAAAGGAAATAATACACTACCATTAAAAACAGAGAAAGTATATTTGATGGCTTTCAGTTGATGCACTTTCTGGAGAAAGGGATTAGTGCTGTACTCTAAACATACTCTCACAGAAAAATAAGTGGGAATTCTTGTGTTTTGCCACATACACATTTAGCATCTCAGCAGACAAAATCCGAAGCTCTTCCCACCTCATTCATTGCTGATACTTCAAACACAGTCTGTATTAGCAGAGCCACTGGCTCCGAAGGTAAGTCCATAAGTAACCATTTGTAGTACACGACTTCAAAGAGGAAGGAAAGATGTTAAAATTAATTTAGCTGTCTAGGAATTTGCATTGTCTCCATCCCTGTAACACCTGAGCACCTCACCACCAGGCATGCTTTTATTCTCACGACATCCTCGCGTGGTGGGGAAGTGCTATGATCCTCTTTCTTAACCCATTTTCCTTAGGGAACTAGGTTTATGCAACCACACTCTCCACCTGCTGTCAGCCTCCTCGCAAGTGACTTTTGGCCAATTTCAACCAGATTTAACAGCGTAACCCGTGCCCAGCCGGTCAGGGTCCCCGGCCCAGCTGAGGGGGGTGAGGACCGCAGCCCCTCTGCCCCGGGCGCACACTCCGAGCTTGGGCAGCAGCTGCCTATGAATCCTGGTTTCTTCTGCAGAAAGTCCCCGGGACATGTTTGGAAGGGGTCCGCTCCGCAAGGCTGGCTCCCGGCTCTCCCCGGGAAGGCAGCTGGGATAACGGGGTACGTCCTCTCCGTCTGCACGGCGGGTCAGCGCAGGCTTGCATCGACGTCCCTGGTAGCACGAGCCTAACCTTCCTCCCCAGTTTTAATAAAGTAAAGCACCTGAGCATGGCATGGCATCCATACAATGTCAACGCAAAAGGGGTTTGGGGTCAGACCCGGACCTACCGCAGGGCGTACCTGTTGGGGATTTTTGTATCCCAAACAGCATGTGCCCTGGCAGGGGAGATGTTTGTAGCAGAATCAGGAACCGAGCCCGCTCGGCAGTATTTCAGATCAGTGCCGTAACTGCGACTCCCTCCTGTTTCTACCTTTATGCACTGGAAATTAAATAAAAAGTCAACAATAGAGAGATTTTCTGTGGGGACATCTTTTGTGTTTTGCTAGTTGTGGATGATATTTAGGTACAGTTGCATACTTGGTATGTCCAAAAAGAACAGACTACCTGCTTAGGCTATTAAAAAAAAAAAAGTCAGACCTTCAAAATGTGCTTTGTTTAGCCCTCATAATTTGCACACTTACAAGGGCAGCCTCTCCACTACCTCTTCCTAAGCCTCACAAGTAAAATGGCAAAGAGCATACATGCATACAACTATGTGATGGATGGTTCTTATGTCTATTATATGTTAGAACTCTTCCTGTGAAAATGAACAGTAAACACGGTATATGTATGTTGAGCAAATGAATGAAAGTATTTTGCTTTTTGTCTTTGCAAATGGAGTAAACACAGTTCAGCAATCTGTGAAAAATTATTATTGAAAATTGGAAAAATTACACTTCTATAATATAATATCCTTAGAGTTCTTAAAAAGGCTGAAGTTTTCCATTATCTGCTCTGAAAAAGATAAGAAAAGCGTTAACATCCTCAATGGATTAGAAAGGGTCTTTAGTATTTGTCTGCCTGACTGATGAAGGTTAAGTATTTTTAAAAAGTGTGTTATTCTGACATCAGTCCAACCACACTACACCTCTGAACTGTACTTAAAAACAAATCCTTTCTTCTTTAGTTATTCCTTCATGATAACGTGACTAATGTGAACTACAAAAGGATTCTTCATGTTCCAGGCTGGATATGAACGGTAACGATGAGGGGGTTATATTTCAACCTCTGTTAATGGGCCTGTCCTTTTTTTAATCTTACCTAAAATGCAACCAAAATAAAACAGACACAGCTGATCCACACAGCACTGAAAAACTCGCTTTGTTGCAGTGAATAAGTCTTGCTTAAAGCACATCAGCTCCTCTGCTGCCCTGGTCAACATGAAATATACCCCAGCATACGGGTGTTAAAAAAAAGATCGTTCTGAATCCTCGTGAAGCTCCACCTTCATGGAGTGGCTACGCATTTTCTGCTAAAGTCACCTCAAGATGAGGTCCCCTCTCTTCTTACTTGAATCCCAACTTACCCTGATAGAAGTGAGAGGAAAATTGGACCCTTTGAAGAAGGAAATTATAGGGCCATAAACTGGGAGAAGACTTAACTGTCTGTCTAATTTGTATGTACATGGGAAGACAGATAATTTCTAAAAGCGCTAAGCATTTGCTTAGAAGGAGCAAGTGCTTAAACAGTTTGTGTTTATGGAAAAAGGAACTTCTTACATTTACCCATATCACATACTGTAATCTTCATCTGGTTTAAAGCAATTCACTCGTACTTACTTAGAAACTAATTCTCTTTTAGTTGGGGGTCTCAGAGAAAGCATAATTTTTAAATTTTATTTTGTATTTTCTTAAGAGCTGAAATGCATTTAAATAGTCAAGAAAGGAAGTGGAGTCTGAACTTGTTAGAACATATTTCCACTTAATGCAAACAAATAATACTTTAAAATATTCCATTTGTTTTCCAGTTGGAACTGACCTATTCCATATTATGTGATGATTTGGTTATAACTCAACAAAACATACCGACAAACTCAGATTTTATTTTGAAATAGAATGGTCTCTACAACACGGTAGTTTTAATAGTTTGCTCATAACTTTTTTCCTTCCCTTTCTTTTGCAAATCACTTGAAGTTTCTTAAAATATCTATTTAAAAGCTTCCCTGCACAAAAAGAAAGAGCCTGAAAAAGTTGGATATATCTTTCACATCAGGAAATGCTATGTAGTAAGAACATAATAAGTAATAAAATCAGTGTTGATAGAAAAATAAATATAGCACTATTGCCTGGGTTAAATGTCAGATGTAAGGAAGTGCTGAACATCCTTACTTCCTACAGAACCACTCATCCTTCCTCTACTGAGGCTGTTTCCAAAAAGGCTGTTATTAAGTCTGGGAAAGGATGTGGCAGCAAAAGATGGTAAAACACTTGAACACATGTGTGTTGTAGACCTTTCTACTACGAGCAACGTTTATTTCACAAAGAGAGCAAACGCAATGTCCGATGAAGAAAAGTAACCCACCAGTTTCCATAATTGTAGCGGGTCTTAGGTAATGCTCTCTGCAGTGTTTGATTTAAAATGTTAAAATATTAAAAGAAGTTTTCTATAGCATAGTGTTCCTATCAAAGTGAAATGACTCATAAGAATGCTAAATTCAAACCAGATGGGCATACACACTCACTGAAAAAAATCAGATATTTAGAGGTCAGCATGGGTCTTCATAAAAATGAAGACCTTGTCTGAGTTACTGAAAAAAGAACTTCAGTGATAAAACAGAAAACAAGAGAAAGTATTAGTGATTTTATTTTAATTATACAAGCCACTGTCAATTAGGAGAACTAACATTTACAAAACTTTACATTGCCATTTTAATTTGAAAAAGATGGCTGTGGCAGTCCTTAGGCTTCAGACGAACAGCAGCGTGGTGTCTCCCGCGCCGGGAGGGAGCGAGGGATGCGGGAGTTCAGAAATGCCACGCTAATATTCTGCAACAATCCCCACGCTCCCCACCGAGGAGTAACCCTGAGTACGGATTGGTACGGGACAGAAATCTTCCGCCCCAGCTCAGCGGCATGATGCCAGCCTTCGCTTCCCTTTGAACCCGACCACAGAGGGGGGGGGAAACTCTCGTTCCTGCTATCGTACCAAAAAAGTTCATACCACCCAACATTGCCGCTGCTCTGTTGTTAAACGTGCATGTTGTTTTGTTTTCCTTTCCTCGGCTCATCCGTTGCTCGCTACCACTTACAGATTGTCTGGAGCGTGTACTTATTTTAAACTTTTATACCCTACCAGAAGAAAAATATGTGGGCTCAAAATTAATATTGTTTTTGACTTATGGTGAAATTCCAGTAATGTTTAACTTGGATCACTAGACCTGCACATTTTACAGAGAGCAGAAAGGAATACTTTTCGAGCCGAAATGTGTAATGGGAGTTCCCTACTGTTTTGTTGCTGGGATCTCGGACAACAAGAAAAATGATGAGCATGTAACTTATTCCTTTTAAAACACACAGGCTAACTAAGTGGAGAAAATAAGGGTTCTGCCCATGCCATAAGCTATAAAGGCATATGTTTGTATCCCTGTTCCCTGATTAATTTGTTAACCACTACCATTCAACCTCCTAATAAAAAATGATTGTTCAATGTATATTACTGTCAACGATTTTACATTCCAAACCATAATCTCTCGGGGCACAAGTCAGCAAAAGATATGTTGGCTTCCATCGTGCAGAAGCCCACACAATGCTGTGGAAACTGATTTTTCTGGGCTTCTGGGGCCTCCCGCGAAAGGGCTGTGATTTTATTTTGCAGAAAAAAATGCCTGTACTTTTGGTCTATGTGTTACTGCCATTAGCAGCATTCTAAGAGTAACGGTAAGGGGTGAAACTTGGCCCAGCAGCATCACCCAGAGCTGTGCTGGTGGGGTCAGAGGAGCGAGCAACGTGCAGGGTGATGCTTTGCAGGGCAAGCTCCAGAGCTGTCATCACGGTATCCTGAAGGGCTGCGTAACGCAAATATTATGCATCTTCCCTTTGGTGGCTCTTTATGATTGATCCTTTGTTTTGCTGTAACTAAAAACACTGCTTGGAGATCAGACCCCTTCACCAGGCATCGCTGCACACGTCTAATTAGGGAACTCTCCTTTGAAATGCTTTGGGTCCTAGCAGATCTCTCCAGATCACACACATGCCCATCACGAGTGGGATACTTGCAGCATTCATTCTTAAAAAACGTTTTTAAATGTTTTACTTCCTAAAACATTGAATGCTGTTTGCATTCTCTCACTAAAAAATTAAGGGAGACAGTCCTCATCCACCAACACGCACCGCTGCTATTACCCATTTATTTCCTAAGGCTTGCTTCATCCTCGTGTTGCTTAGAGTTGAACACTATTAGCCATTTCCTATTAATATTATTACTATGGTTTAGAACAATTATTGTCAAATGCCTTGCCAGCCTCCAGTCCAAAATGTCCTTCTTGCCCCTCAGGTCCAAACCACTAAAACCTCTCCCTGCCAAAGGGTATAAACTGTCAAAAAGACAACAAAAAAATTCCCCAACTCTGAGCAACCGCAGTGCCAAACAAAACTGTAGGACTCTTGGCACTTCCAAAAAATCGAGCAGTGTGAGTTCATTTCACTGTACCCCGTTGCTGGCACTTGGTCTAACACGAGGAGTCCACATACGTACATAAAAACCACACGTGTATGCATACGCGTAGACACATAACGCGCCTTTCTGTAATAAGCACCGCTCCTGCAGCATCCTCATGGATAGGCCTAAATATTTCAGCAAAGGCTGGGAGAAAAACGTGACGGTCAGGGCCCTAACATTTCTGCTTTCTTGAAACGGCCCAGAGCTTTTGTTAAAAACCGCAGGATAACCCAGGGCGGGCATCGATGAAAGTCCCTACGCTCCAAAGCTCAGGTGCCTGAAGCCACATGAGAAGGTTTGCAAAACCTGGACTTGCCTCTCTCGGAAGGACAAGGAGGCAGGAGCGCGAGGGCAAGGAAGTAGCCGGGTGGGCAAGGAAGGGGCAGGGATGGGAAGAAAAGGCCACAGCAGCGACGGTGGGGGGAGAAACGCCGAGAACTTCTGGCCAAAGGCAGAACCACGCTCGAGATGAACCTCGAGGTGAACCTGCTGGCCAGGCGTGACGGGCAGCTCGCGCAGCACGGTGAGAAGTTTCCAGGGCACCCGGTGACCGACAGCTGTGAGAAACTCCGCTGCGTCGTGAAATCCCAAACCAGCCATGAGAAAAGGCTGGAAAAGTGCTCCCTGGTCACCAGGGCCTGTTTCCTCCATTTCTGACAGGGGAGCTCCCTGGAGGGCTTTCAGACAAGCGCTGTGAGCTGGAAAGTTAAGGAACGTTTTGTACGATTCGGCATACCTGGGCATTGCCAAGGGTAATTGTCGTCCCGGATGAGAATGGGAGCACGCAAGGCATCTTCTTTGAGGCCCCCTGAAAGCCACCGGAGTCAATCAAAGCAAAGCTGACCATAACGACGTTCAAAAGCCCGAGGACGAGGGAAGAGCGTGGCAGGGATGGGGTGGCGAAGCCGGCCCACCGCAGCACGCCCCGGCAGGACTGGCAGGATTGGCCACGCACAGGCTCTGACGGGCCAGAAAACCAAGGCACAACTTCCAAGGAGGTAGACTTTGGTGTCCTCAGATCCGTGGGCAGGTGACGGGAGCAGTTAGAAAGTCGCCAGACTCAGCAGTCAGATACAGCGAAGGAGTACGGAGATCGCTGCGCGCCGGCGGGGGGCTGCCGGGGTGCGGCGGGTGAGGGACTCGTCCTTTCCGCTCCCTGAAATGACACAACAAAACAAACGCTGACAAAAGAAAGATGTAACAGCCTGGCAGAAAAAGGAAGGTTGCGGGAGGGAGGAGACGTCAGGAAATCAGTTTGTTTGCAGAAGACTAGCAGGTCAGCTGTGCTGGCAGCATCTTCATAAATATTTCTCTTAATGCTGAAGCAGTTTAGTTTTATAAGCATGGGATCCTCTCATGTGGTTACTGAGCATGAATCAAAGACGTTGTGGCTCAGCACTGCCCTATTTTTTATTGTGCTTTCTTGAACATCCTGGGGTTGCACAGCCCCAGCAAGCACAGCGGGGCTGGAGGCTGGGACCAGTCCCCTCCGCTCGCCCCCGGCGAAGGGCACTCAAGGGTGGGCAGCCCTGGGTCGCAGAAGTCCCCCAGAAAGGGGGATTTGAGGAGGAGCGTGAGGCCCGGCCACCGACTGGAGGGGGCTGGGGGGGGGGGAACGGGCAGGAAAAGGTGCTGGGGGGTCCCAGAACCCCACTGAGCTGCGGCAGCTGGGGCTCAGCACGGGGAGCTGCTGCTGTCCCATCCCTGTCCCCCTGCCCACCCGGCCCGCCGTAAGGGTACAGCCCTCCTGCCTCGCACCGGTGGTCCTCCCGGTTCTCCTCGCCATCGTCCTCACGTTCCCAAACCCGAGGAGCAGCGCTGCAAAAGGAAGGTAGGCAGAGCCGAAAGCTCAGGGAGGGCAGAGCATTCCCGAAGGGCAGCGGGGACGAAGCCTGTGCGAAGAGCGTCGGCTCTGGGACGAGAAGAAAAGAGAGAACATCTGCTCCGTCTGAAATGGAAGGCAAAATAATGAAAGCCGACCATTCGTTTTTCTTATGTATCTGGCTGGTTTCACTTTCTAGTTTTCCTGCCACAATTTTTGAGCTACGACTAATTGGAATTTTCCAATCCAAACAAAACAAGCAAACCAAACAAAACGGACCTGCGGGATTACTGCGACGGGCGAGGGGGGGAGGCAGGCTTGTGAGAAGGAAAGAGCGAGACTGCAAGTGCAACAGTCTTATCTGCTCCTTTGTTAGATGATTTTAAAACAGCTATGACCCTTTTTTTCTTCTTCTTTCTTTTTTGGGGTGGCAAATGAGACAAAAAAACCCTGTTTTGAGCAGGGGCCATACCTAAGCTTATTTCTCTGTTCTGGTTGATAAAATGCACTAAACTGTGGTTCCCCAGTTGCTCTGACCAGTGTGCCAGAGCCCTCACCTGCCTCCGGACACGGCTGGGGAGACACCAGGTCCTCTCTGGAGAGCTCCAGGCGATACAGCCTCCTTCGCGGGGAAACCTCAGCCCTGCTGAAGCCGGTGGTAGGACTCCACTGGATGCCAGTCAGCCCAAGGTTTCACCCCACCAGTTGATTACCAACACATTTTGTAAAAACAGACTTAGATAAGGTTCAATAAATGTCTTTGGATGATTTCAGATTGGTTTTTCTCTGTTTTAGGAAAGCAATTTGCTTTCTGAAAAATGCCTGCACGTTTCACACCTTTTTGTGTGTGCACGCGCATCGTCTGTTGTTATTTCTAGACTCTACAGATGGAAAAGACTCCTTAGGTCACCCAGCACTCCCTTCCAGCCCAGGACTATTCTCCAGCAAACTTTTATTATGGTCTTGTTTAGACTAGTTTCACATGCTTCAAACAACAAGGTTTCTGCCATTTCCCCGGGAGAGCAGTCAGCAAGTTCATACCGCTGACCCACAGGAATCATAGACTGGTTTGGGTTGGAAGGGACCTTAAAGGTCATCTCGTTCCACCCCCCCGTCATGGGCAGGGACACCTTCCACCAGACCAGGTTGCTCCAAGCCCCATCCAACCTGGCCTTGAATGCTCCCAGGGATGGGGCAGCCACAGCCGCTCTGGGCAACCTGTTCCAGTGCCTCACCGCCCTCACAGCAAAGGATTTCTTCCTTACATCTAATCTAAATCTACCCTCTTTCACTTTAAAGCCATTATCCCTTGTCCTATCAGTACATGCCCTTGTAGAAAGTCCCTCCCCATCTTTCCAGTAGCCCCCCTTTAGGTACTGGCAGGCTGCTCTAAGGTCTCCCCGGAGCCTTCTCTTCTCCAGGCTGAACAACCCCAACTCTC
>JAVJGG010000062.1:1112216-1128021 GCA_035590195.1 Aviceda cuculoides
TTTGGGGCCTCCTCTGGACCTGCTCGAGCAGGTCCATGTCCTTATGCTGAGGGCCTCGGAGCTGAACACAGTACCACAGGTGGGGTGTCACTAGAGTGGAGTAGAGGGGCAGAATCACCAACCTCGACCTGCCGGTCGCACTTCTAGGAAGGCTTCTCCTCATTTTCTTCAGCCTATATCTTCCCTCTTCATAGGTTTCTTTCCACTTTACACTCAAATACCTATTTATTGTGAGGTTTTTCCCTCAGTTTTGCTCCTTTGCTCCATGGTGCACAGAGCTTTGAAGACCATGTATGCTGCCAGCGTGGCCCCTAAACCACCCCCTATGTCCCCCCCGCCCCCCATTAATGAGCATCCCTTCACCCCAGCTGTCCCCGTTCTGCTGCTCTCTTCTCCCAGCAATTCTCCAGTTTGTAGGATGCTTTCTGTTCATCGCTAGCCCAGAGTACCAGAGCGATATTGCAGGTGTGATTGGTAGTACAAGGGAAGGATTACTTCCTCCGCTCCTCTGTACGCTGCCTCTTGAAACACAAACCCAAATTGCAAAGGGAGCTTTGCTGGCAGAAGGCACAAGAGACCCACATCTCATTTACTGCCAGCTACCTCTGCAAAGTGTCTCCTGATGGTCCTGTTTTCTGTACTTCCACAGCCAACTGGATGCACTTCGGAGTATTTCTGTCCCATAGAGTTACTCGGGTTTTTCCAACTCACTGCAGCTTATAACTTATACATTTTAAAAATAAAAAGCAAGTTGCATTGTAATTGTTTTCTCTATTCTCTGTAACAAACAGTGAACTGGGAAGCAAATGAGCCTTATATAGATAAAATACGGGGTATGAGTATAATATATATAATGGCAGGCCCAGAAGAGTAACTTCCTCTTTGGAGGAATATTTGGGGTTTGACAACAGTAAATGAACCAGGAAGATTCTATTCATAAAATCATTCTGAGTGTCAGATTATAGAAGTGAGCCTTCTTCATTTATGTTACGAAAAGTAGTGTCTGCTGTTCTGAGAAAATGAAGTAGAAACAAGAGTTTAAAGAGTGTAAAGCATTTCTCCATCAAATTAAAATACAGTTACAGACTCAGTGCTGAATAACACCTCAGTTCACACGAAACACGTTGCACATGTGCTCACAAAAAAAACAAACAGAAGAAAACCATAAAGAAATCGTTTTCTTTGTCCATTTCACAATAAAGCGGTCAGAGCTCCGCAGTTCGCTAGTACTATTTGTAAAGGAAAGTAACACAAAGCCAAAGCCGGCAAATTGAAAATACAGGGAAATCAAGACAAAAGCTAGCCCAATAACCACAAATGGAAGGGATCATCTTGTCAATTGAGAAGAAACATGAGGAATATGAATACCAGTTTTTTCCCTAAGCCCTGAATGCTGATGGCTACATCGTGCTTTAATTTTCTACCCCTACACATGCCCTGCTCTGCAAACTTCCCGCATACTTTCACTTAATTTCAAAGCGGAGTCCCTCTCTGAAATGACACTGTAAACATTTCATTGTGGGGTCCCATGTTTGACGTCTGTCAGTGATTTTCAAGTCAAAACTGCTCAGTTAACAAGTAAAAACCAGATTTCTTTTTGTTTATTTCTCAGCGTTGTAGTCTGCAGTATGAAAAGCAAACTCGGCGCTTTCCGATTCACATATTACCCACAACGAAGACCGGCGTTTGGGGGGGAACCCGCTGCTGGAGGAAGAGCCGGATAAGGATCCGGCCACTTTGCCCTCCCGCTGTGGGGTCGCCTCGGCCGGGAAGGGTAAACCAGTGCCGGGCAGCACGGCCTCCCCGCCGCAAACCTCCGGCACTGGCTTGCAGTCCCTTTCCATGAGGTTCTCATCTCTGGAGCTCTGCTGGCAAAGTGGTGGTTTCAGCACTCGCTAATCCACTTTCATGCAAAATCTACCAGGTTAGCTTAGATGGTTTAAATTGAATTAGCCCTGCTGCTGTTGCCTAAAGTAGATTAGGAGATGCTTATATCATTTCTCCAGCCTGAAAGAGCTAGCAGGGAACAGTCAGAGGAGGGAAGTCTTTTTGGCAGGCACGGAGAGACCTAGAAATCACCACCCTGCAGCCGTAGCCTCCGGCGTGCCAGAACGCAGCACCCACCCGGGTGGCCCATCGCCACTTGCCTCCTTATCTGTATAATGTCACTGTCCTCCACCTCACCATTTCCAGAGCTCCAGTGAATATTCCAGACTTCAGCGACCAGAACAGATTTGGAGAAGGATCAGGGTACCAAATCCTGGAGAAAGAAGGACATGTGGACTGCAGCCATCTAGTTAACAGAGCTACGATGCTGCAGAAGACCCATTGCTCAAATTAGTGATGTTTTCCATCATAACAATACCACTCTCCAGGCTGCCCAGCATCCAGCTAATGGGCATCCTGACTTCTCTCCAAGGCAAACAATTATTCTGAGTGGAGAGAGGAAAGGGAGAAGAGGAATCACAGTGTGGAGAAAAAGGGAGGTACTGGTACAGTGCGCTGGTTTGGGCTGGGGTAGAGTTAATTTTCTCCACAGTAGCTGGTATGGGGCTGTGTTTTGGATTTGTGCTGGAAACAGTGTTGGTAATTCAGGGGTGTTTTCGTTACTGCCGAGCAGTGCTTGCACAGAGCCAAAGCCTTTTCTGCTTCTCCCCCCACCAGCAAGCAGGCTGGGGGGGGCACAAGGATTTGGGAGGGGGCACAGCTGGGACAGCTGACCCCGACTGCCCCAAGGGATATTCCAGACCGTAGGACATCATGCTCAGCATGTAAAGCTGAGGGATGAAGAGAGAAGGGGGGACATTTGGACTGATGGCATTTGTCCTCCCACATAACCATTACACATGATGGAGCCCGGCTGTCCCGGCGATGGGCTGAACACCCGCCTGCCCATGGGAAGTGGGGAATGAATTCCTTGGTTTGCTTCACTTGCATGCACAGCTTTACCTATTAAACTGTCTTTATCCCAGCCCATGAGTTTTCTCACTTTTACCCTTCCGATTCTCTCCCCATCCCACTGGCAGGGAGCGAGCGGGCGGCTGGCGGGGGTTGGCTGCCGGCTGGGGTTAAACCACGACATACAGAAAGAAGGGGCTCAGAAAGCCCTTCTGTGAAGGCATCACACCGAATTTTTGCTAACGGTGTTTGCAAGGCAGAAAGACTCGTGGTAGTCCCAGCTCAGCCACTCAAGCATTTGCTCCCGTGAGCTCAGTTTAAACGCATACTTGCATGTCTCACCAAATGAAGTCCCAACCCTGCAAGCACTAGGCACTCTGCAAAATAAAGTGCATTCCCGAACCTTACAGGGTCAGGGCTTAGGATGAACTTGGGCTTGTGACGAAGTACTTTGCTGAACCAGACAATAATGGCACTACGATTCATAGCGTTGGATAAGGGGACATTGTGTGATGTGATGCAGAAATTAGAGAAAGGAACTGAAACACTTACCTCTCTAATAAGGAGTTATGCTACTAGTATTAAGGTAGATGCTTCCACCTAGTGACTTAGAGCAGTAGCTTGTAGATTTTTACTTCAGAAGGCTGGACGGCAGCAGCAGCAGAAAATGAAAAATATCATTCATCATCTGTAGTCAAGAAGAGACACAGAAACTTACCTTACAAAGGGGGTCTAAACATTCAGACATCAGCAATACTCAGCGTATCCTTTCCACAGACAATGCTGGCCCAGTGCACGCACTCTGATTCACCTCGGGATAAACGGCCACCCCACTATTTCTGGCTGTGCTGCTGATAATCCTGCCCCCTCCAAGCCACCATACGGCAGAGCAGGAAGGATAACTCCCGGTGAGAGGAGGTGTTTCTGACATCCGAGCAGTAGGGAGGTCACCAGAATGGCGACTCCAGCAAAGGTATCGCCAAACGTTTCCTTCGGTTCTAAAACACGAGAGCCGTAGGGGTTTTTTTGTGTTCTTTAGTAGTGCAAACACACGTGTGCTAGGTCTGCTGTGTCAGTGTGTCAGCAGCAGCAGCCGCAGCTTCAGAGCCCGGTACCGTTACCCTTCTCCTCTACGCCACCTTCCTCCTCCCAAACTCCTGGGAATTTACACACACCTGCACACGCACAAGTTACTGACTTGACCCCGTACAGCAACACTCAACAAAAGACAAACTCCAGGAAAGAGAAGTGCTCCATGTTTAGCTTCAAGATCATGGACTTCAGCGGAGATCCTTAGGCTTTGAGGCTTAACGACTCTTTATGTTCAACAGGGAGCAATAAATGGCTCTGCAAACGTCGGAGTCTGCTGAACAGGGAGCTGTCTAAAATCCATCTCATCCATTTCAGGATGTATCCTGAATCGCATCCCTCTCTGGAAGTGCCCCATCCAGGACTAACAGGAGATGTCTGCTCACCTGGAGTCTCTAGAGGGTTGGCTGCTACTTGCATCTTTCCTCCCCAAAAACTTAACAGTCTCGTCTTTTCAGATACTGCCAGAGGAGGGAAGCCCCGCTAATGCAATAGTTTTGAGGTTAATGCAAGGCACAAATTCTGCTTGCAAGGAGTCAAGCCCTTCCGTCCTGTCACCCTGTGACTTCAGCTACCAGGCTGTGGGTTCTACTGGTGGGGAAGGGAGCATGGGAGGGAAAGAGGAAACTCTGGGAGAGAGACACGGGGTGTGCCTATGCTAAAGGTCTAATCTAAGCCGCTCACCCGAGGCTTTCACCGTAGTTAGTGGGCAGAGGACAACACGTTAGTAGGTGCATAAGTAGTCAAGAGAAATTAGATTAAATATCCCCTTGAACTGTCCCTTACTTCCTCCACTGATTGACAAGGGAGCTAAGGATAACCAGCTCTGATTAAAGCGTCTAACATAAAGAACCTAAAGCTGGAGCACATGAATGCTGCTCTGATTTTCCAGCCGTGCTCAAGGATGTGCTGCCTATCAGTCTGCAGTTGTTTGGGACTTGAGCAGAGACACAGTTATAGGCACCAAGTGAACATCAGAACCCAACGGAGAATAGAGGAAGCTTTGGGGGCAGCTAGTGGGTCTTTTCGCTTCACAGTTTTGAAGTTAGGGCTCTGGTTTCTGTGCGTTTCCTCCTCTGTGTTCCTGGTTTCCACTCAAGCTCATTTTTCTTTGGCTCTGGCTTTACTCCCTGTGGTCATCAAGGACTGACCTGCAAGGCAGTGAGCAATCTACCCTGAGCAGATAAGTACCAACCTTATCTGGAAGCCCACGGTTTACCCCTTTGAAGTTAGCAAGTATCTGTGTACTTAGCGGACTCGGGACCTAAACCAGCGAATGAGTGGCATTGACAGTAGAACTCAACGACCTCATCTCCCTGGGGCAAGAAATCAAGAGACAGTGACAAAAAAAGCACTTGAAAATTGTTTAAAAAAAAAAGAATAAAAATTAAAGCTCAAAGTTAGCAGTGTGCCCACCAGCATGACAATTTTTAAGAAGAAAACAGATTTAGTCATTTTGGTAGATGGCGTGTAATCTTTATGTTGCTTCACCTCTCGTGAACTTCTGTAACAAAGCCAATTCCCTTGTTAAAAGGCTTGGTGCGCTCCCATCATTTTAATGTATTCCTATTCTCTTACTGTATAGCTGTAGTCATTGCAATGTTAATGGCTTTGCCAGCATGATCTCTCTCATTTATGCTTTACTGAGCCGACATATATAGATTAATCTCTCACTAGTTAATGAACTCTGGTAGCTAAGACACTGCTCTAATCTAGCTGAGGTCGGAAAGTGTATTATCACCTGGCAGCTTCTAGCTATTTCATGTAAATGAATTGTTAATTGTACTCCAATAATAAGTGTCAAGGCATCTCAAAACGTAAAAAACCCAAACACATCACCATCAAGCAGAGAGAACCTGGTGAAATTTTGCGTCATTAAGATTCTTACTGATAATTTCAGCTACAGCAGGGAGACGTAGGAAACGACCTTCCATCAACTGTGTAGGTAAACGAGGGCTTTGGTCATCACCTCTCCATCACCCTTAAAGGGCGTCACCTTTAATGACCCTCTGAGCTACTCCCCAGTTGCAAAGCCAAGCAGGACTATGTCGTTCCTCCCATCAGAAGCACTTCCAAGTCACTAAGTAAACTCCTGAGGAAAACGTGAAATCCTTCTTCAAAGCTCTCGTTCTCCTAGATTCGTACAGTACTCTAATTTTATCTACAGTCACTGAAATCTCTGTATTTTATTAAAGTGAAATATTGGGATTTATATCATTTGAACGTTTGTGTTAATACCACCGTGTGGGTATGCACACATACGTGTATCCACATGTATATAGGCATACATAGTTAAGTTTTAATTTTTTGTGTTATAGTCTATAAAAACATCGTATAATTTATTGAAGTGCAGAAGACCTATTTCCCCTTCCCTTCTTCTGACAGTTTCTCTCTCGCCCACATGGTTTATATGAATAATATTTATAACGGAGCTGTTTTGATCTGATAGAGCCTCAGTGAATTTACTGCTGTTTCTGTCCCACCGTAACTGAACCTGACAAGAACCAGAAGAATCCGCAGTTTTATTTTGGGCTTTATAGGTTTTTCCTCACTCCCTTTTCTCATGCCTGGATGGGGTCGGCAGCTGAAGACGACCCGCACATTCTGCAACGACGGATAGCTGCTAGGCTGCAGGACTTGCAGGATGAGACGAACTGCTCCTTTGATCAAAACCAGGGTCAATTTGCCCTGGCTAATAATTGGTTTGTCAAGGAAAAAAAAAAAAAAAATCTGAACAACAGAATTTTTTCTTTACGAAAGAAATGTAATCTTTCCCTGCATGTAATTAATAGTTGTAGCGTTTACAAATAACGTATGCTGCATACAACCATTAGCCTTACTATTTTAAATGTACTGCTGTATTGTCCAAGAATTTATAGGATTTTGAAAATGGACGAGCATTTCCTCTTCGTTGAGACAAGCATATGTTTCTGTTCCTCTTAAGATTTTCTCCCCAACACTGCATATAAAAATGAAATGACTTGCCTAAGTGCTCTGGGTGGCTCAGAGGAAAGATAAATGGGATTTAGATTTTGTCCCATTAAGGAGGAAAGCTGTTCAGGCACTTGCTTGACAATTAAAATTGTTACTTTAGGGCAAGCACTTTGTAGCTACAATCAAATAAAAAATTGCTTTTAATGATTGGTTTTGCTTTTGATTTTCTCCTAAGTGTTTTTACATAACAACACATTTTTGCCGATCTCAAACACAATTCTATTGCAAAAACAATTGCTACAGAACAAAAAAAATTAACCGAAGGCTTATGTCACGTGAGTGATGTATTCCATTTCTCAGGTTTTAAGGTAGTCCAAACTCAGCTTCCCTGAAGAGCATGAACGAAACTTCAAGAAGCTGCCCTCCCAGTAATTCATACTAGAATCCAATACAAGCTGGTTTTTTTAAGAACGTATCCACATTTGTTAGCGATCGCCAGATGGGATCCCAGTGTAAGCTCAGGGAAGAAAACTAACGGCTTTCCCATCAAGTCCTGTTTGGATACGATCCAGTCACCGTTAACATACCCAAATTCGTTAGGAGCCACTGAACCCAGACCCTGTTTAATGCAAAAAGATACTTGGGAAAGATCATTTTGGAAATCGTTTAATTCCCTTCCACAGCAAATTCACGTTACATCTAAAAGCGAAGGAAAGCTGCGGGTCCTCTGTTTCTCACGAAACAAGCTCTCAGGATATCAGGGCAGCCCAGAAGCTGCACTCGTTGGTTTACATTCTTGTGTTAGCGAGGTTTCTGACAGAAATAAGATCCTGAAATGCAGAGATTGTGATTGAAGGAGAACATTATAATAATGTTTACAAAATGGTTTCAAATGTGTTTAGAAGTTTAATTTACATTTGAAAAAGTTCTGCAAAAACTTTTTAGCACATTTTATTTTCATCTGTTGTTCTTTAATGAAAGCTGGAACTTCAGCTTTCCTATTTATTTTTTTTAAGCTTTAACCTCTGTTCCCAGGCAAACCAATAGCAAAATTCCCATTCACTGAAACTGACAAGTTTAGATACATTTATGTTGTAGTTTATTTGTATAGATTTATGCAAATTAAATCGATATCTAACTTACATCTTTTTCAAGTCGGAATCTATTTCTCCAGGCTAAGCAACATTTATTTTCTTGTAACTTAAAAAATATTTTTCAGTTTTGAATATTATTCCATATTTTTTTTTCAACTGTATTACTGTGTATTTGGGTTTTAAATAACTGTTTAGACAAAGAGTTTTCTCTTTATCTTCTCACACTTTCTTTTCTGTGTTTTTATTACGGAGTGAATCTTGGGGTTTTTTTAAAAATTTTTTTCTCTTGAATTTTATATTGTTTTATGTTATTTTACATTATCTTACTCCTGAAATGCTTAGGTTTATTTTATTTTTCTCGGCTTCAATGATAGTTGCAGGAATGGATGCATTTGTTGGTATAAGAACAAATTTTTTTTCTATGCATTCCTAAAAATAAAACCACCTTTTTTTTGTGAATGCCCAGAAAACAGTTTTTGTAGTTTCAAAACTAATTCTACCCTAACACAAACAGCTATCCTTTTTGGTGTTTCTGAGGTTACTTCTAGAATTTTAAAAAATCCAATTCATTTTTAACCATGTGAAACTGCTGGTTTAAATTATTGCACATCATTAGGTTTGGACAATGAAAACAACACAGGCATTTTTACTTGTCTCTGGTCAACTTCACTTCTGGGTTTCCCTGACACAGGACCTTAGTTGAGATCACCACGTGGAGCCTTTAAAATCCAAATAAAACAAGCAAATATAAAACAACCCTCCTTCCACCGCATTTCTGAAAGTTTAATTAAAACATTTCAGTTGACTGAGAAAAGGCTTTTCACGAACTTTCTTTTAACAACAAACAGCTATATATCAGAAGTCATGGATCCTTTGTGTCCTTTTCCGGAAAAATGACACGATTGGGGGCGGGCGGGGGGGAAGACCGAGAGTGGGGGAGCGTTCCCATCCAGTAGCCCTTTTGGTGGAATTTTAGAGGATAACTGAGACCGGTCAAAAGGCAAAGCGGTTTTGCACATTTAAATGTCACTCCTGACCAGGACAAAATACCTGATGAGCTCCAGCAGTTTTTCTGTCAGCTAGCAAAGCGGGGAACCCCAAAACGCTGGCAATGCCCCCCCCCCCTCCCCCCCAGTGCCACCTCCCGGGCCCCGGCTCCTGCTGGGATCGCTCCCAGCACCCTGCCCAGAGCATCCCGGGACGGGACGGGGCGAGCGATGCCCGCACCGCATTTGGGAGGAAGCGGACGGTGTCGGCGTGGGATTTGAGTCCTTGCTTTAGGGGGCCATGGCATGGCACTGGCCGCTGCAACAGGCAACCCAGTCCCTCTTACTGGGGGACGCTCTTAGGGATGGCGACCGGGGAAACGCATCGCCCGGCACGCTTTTTGCTTCCTCCTCCTCCTCCTCCTCCTCCTCCTCGTTACAGGGCAACGGCCACACAGAGGAGCGCAGATTCAGTTCCCGCTGCTGGGAGTACCTGTCAAGAGCTTGGTCAGGAGTTCGACAAAATGCTTCTCTTCCACGGGGGGGAAGGTTTCTTATTCAAACTCCAATCTCTGCAATTCGCAGGGGACAAAACTCTGGAGATGAGCTTTGACAGCGTGCGTTCGGGACGTGCATCGGCTGTTAGCATCTTACTGCTTGGCTAAGGAAACGACTGCAAATTTATTATTTTAAACTTTTATAACAATCTTTCTAAAATGCTGGACACTTAGAGGGTTTAGCAGATTTGTATTCATTTTACAGAGCAAGCAAAATAACAAGAAATCCACACGCGATTTTCTCCAACGAGAGAAAAAGAGAAGGCCTAGTGCTTCACATGCACTTAGTTACCTCTTTAAAAGGGATGGATAAAAACGTAGCTGTCTGTATATAAACACACCGTACCCTATATTGGAGCAATGGTTCCTAAAGTTATTGCCTCAAAAGACCAACCTATAACCTTTCCCATGGATGGTCTTACACTCAAGGAATTAAAGATTTTTTTTCTCTTCAACACAGGAAGAGCCAAGGCTGCGATGAGCCGTCCAGGCAACTGCTAGTGTATGGAGCACACTTGGGCTGCAGTTGCTCCAGAATAGGCATGGTGAACCTTGTGTCACTTTCACAAAAACTCAGACAGCCTTAAGAACATTTAGGAGAGAAAAAATAATCAAAGTGTCTGAGGGCACCAGGCTGGGGTTCAGGCGGGTCGGTTTGCAGCTCCACCATCAGCTTCCCACATAACCTGGCGCACTTCGGTCTCCGGCTTCTTTCTTCACGTCCTCCGACAGAACCACCTTCCAGGGGGGTGAAAGAAGTTTAGAAAAAGTGATGTATCTTACTTAATTATTTCTCACAAGCAATTTAGTTTTAAATACCTTTTACACATATTCTTTATATTAAGTGAACTATCTTGAATTTTGCATTTGGGGTGAGGATATTCGGTAGCAGTAGTGATCATGATCTAAACCCGAGACTCTGAGCAAGAAGCTGTTGACAGAACCCCTCCCTCTAATCCTCCACAGAAACCTTTTGTATTCACTTGTGAGAGAAACTGTGGCTCTGATGTGCCCTGCTCTGAGTTCTGGCACATGTTGCAGATGCAAGATGGACAGAAATTAACTGTAAAGCTTATAGCACCAGGCCAGGAATTGCAATCAATAGGCCTAAAAAGTTCTTGTTTCGTACACCGATGTTACAATTTGTCAAAGCCAAAGTTACAGAAGATATATTGTCAAAGTAATTTAAGGACTGGAGGTAGCAAGCTGTAGCATGGAATAGCTGTTGCAGCCACCTTATGACTTTGTCAGCTTTCAAAAAAGAGACATTATACATGTTTCACGTAACAGCAACAGGTATGAATGGATCAGCTGGACTGAGCTGGATGAGCGGTACTGAGACAACAAATGTGCCTTTGTTTTCTGAAACTGTCCACTACACTACTTTCCGGTTAAAGGCAAAAGTTTAAGAATGCTGTAAAATCTACATCCAGACTTCAGAAGCCTTGCAAGAAAATTAACTGCAATTGGAGAGAAAAGATGCTAAGTAATAGTTTACCAAACCAGACTATAACTCATAACCTTCAGAGTCTCCTGAACAGTTGACTAGATTGAAATGGGAGGAAAACAATTCCCCCCCAGTTTGCTCTCAGTATACAAGCCCTTCATAAAGCAGTCCTCAGGCTGCCTTGTGTAGGAGCCTTGACACACAACCCTCTGTTGCCACACCATGTACTGTTTCTAACATTTCAGACCTTTTATATCAATATATGCGCATCAGAAAAATGAGACACCTGCGAGAGTGATGTTAAAGTGATTGGGAAGAAGGAGAGGGGGCAGCGCAAAAATCCTCCTCTTCCCATTCTGCCTTCTCTTTTCCTTTGAATACTGTTGCTATCGATAATGGAAAGCTGAAATCAGAACACTGGAGTAGCTTTGGAAGAATAAAAGGACAGTGGGAACGGGGGGGGGCTTGTCACAACTGTGCAGCGTTTATTAAACAGAAGAAAGTTGTCAGTTCTCTCTCTCTCTTAGCTCAGGGAAAAAAAAAAATTAAAAAAGAAAAAAAATCCCAATGTCTATTTCTCCTGAAGTAGGAAATCAAGAATTGGGCAGTGCAGCTGGAGAAGGGAAGGGGGAAAGTTGGAAAAAGAAGAGCCTCTTCCTGCAGCAGTGAGCTATCAGATGGCTCAGTCCTCCCCTGAAACCTCACCCTTAGATAAGTTAAAATTGACGGCAAAACTCTGGCCTGAAGCGAGCAATTCATAGCTATTGCTCTGGACTCTAATCATCCCCACAACTGCCATAATTCAATTAAGACCGTGCCACCCACAGGAACAGATTGCTTCCACCTCTTGGATTTCTGCAATGCTAAGGCTGTAGTCCTATAATCTCTAATACCAGACAAATTCACACTACAAATCTGATACAGATCAGACATCCAGCTTCCATCAAATTCACTAGAACCCACGCAACTCTTCAGGCTGCAGGAGGAAAAGGTAGCATAGTAGAAACAGACATACAGTATAAAGCCTTTGTATAGATAAAGGAGGGCTCCTTCAGGGTTTGGTTGGTTGTGGTTTTTTTTTTTTTTTTTTTAAATTTTGACCACGTCTCAGAGGAGCACTTTGCGTCATGTGGCCACGACATTCTTCCTCCAGTGCTAGACATCCCCAAACCAGATTTAGTCTACTCTGTAACCACAGTGTTGGCCGCAGATAAAGCCAAAGATGCAGCAAACTGAATCTGTAAAAGCTTGCCGCTGACTATATACACCTGTGGAGCCTACGTTGTCCGAGCGCTACAGCAAAATGTAACGGGGACTGTCAGAAAGAACACTGACCTCCATTATTTTTACACCTTCCACTGAGTAACGCTTTCTAAACCACTCTTCAGTGCATTTGCCTGACCCGATCTCCAGAACCTCTCCCCGTCTTCAAGACGCTGTCCTGCACGGTGTCTGCGTTAAGAGCCGCTAGTGCCACAGGAGAAAAGGTGGCACACGAGGACGGGACTGTCCCACGCAGCCTCGCCTTCACCAGCCGTTTGTTCCCAGTCTCGCACCGCTTCCTACTGACAACGCTTTTTACACAGCCAGGCTGTAAACCGATCCAGCTGAAGAAAATGGGGGAAAACGGGAATATTTTCGGTGTATCTCTGCTAGATTAGTTCCCCAACTCGCTTGACTACGCAACGCAGAAAAGGTGTCCCAGACCAGGAAGGACTTACCAGGAAAGCCCAGGAACTGCACTACCACCACCACTGGTTATTTTAGGCATCTGAAATAACCCACTTTATAACCAGGTCCGGCATACTGCGACAAAAAGGGCAGGCGTTGTCGTCTTCTCAGGAAACTGCCAACAATCTCAGGACATTTAGCGATTTGCTAACGTGGTTTCTATACTGTATACACACAGACATTTTATACACATAAACGTTGCAATAAAGTGACAGTATTTAATTCTTTCAGTTCTGGCATTTATACTTGTAGTTCAAAACTGCCCTACATTATTTCCCCTCCCTTTCGCAGGTCCGTGACATACAGCTACCACAGCACTTTGCAGATAGGTGGCAGAGTTACAGGGGTAGGAAGTTTCAACAAACCAGTTTCATAACAGCAGCTACACAATTTAAAAAAAACCCAACTCTGACAATGCCATTTCAGTTATACACTTTTAGACTTCTATCAGTTTGTTTAATCAACTGCAACCTTTTCTCCCTCAATCACAACCTAAAAAAATTTTTTAAATAAAGATCAACAAACGATGATATAATTAGAATGCTATTTAAAGGCAGACAGCTTACTTCTTTGAAAATCCCTCTAAGGACTTTTAAAATATATATTTCAGCCCAAACCTAATAGGTTTAAATTCATTTTCTAAAGAAACACGAATGATTTTTTTTTCATCAACTGATCAAACAGAATGTGTTTCAGATTCAGCAATGTAAATCAAATATTCAATGACAACTAAAAATTTGGTATTCACGTTCAAAAAACGTAGCTGCTCAAAGCAGATCTAAAGCGAACTCCAAATACAAAATTACGATATCCATATATAGTATATATGCTCAAACCCTAGAAGGTAAATTTAACCCTGCTGCATCTGCGACTCAACCTCTGAGGTTACACCCGTGCTGCACATTTAGCCAGGTTCCCGCTGCCTGCCTACGAGCGAGCCTTCGGCCTGGACTAGAGATCCCACCCAAGCAGGCTCTCCAAATCCTTCCTGGCCCGAAGAGCCCTGCCTCACTGGAGCGAGCTGCGATGCTGTATGCAGAAGTACACTGGTACTAGACTAAGAGCCACCTTCCAGTAAAGACTGGGGTTTATTCCTTTCTTATCCTCTGTTTCAGCTCAAAAACCAAACAGGATGTCTTAAAATATCTGTAGTTTAAGTGAACCTGTTTGACTTTATCCTGGACACCATGAAGGAAATACCTCACACAGCCAGTATTGTTTCAGCTGGTAGGAAGCAACTGCTAAATAAAAGATCGGCGCAGCGCCTGCCGTCTCTCATTTGAGATTCAAATCCTTAATCTGGTCACAAAAGCAGACGACTAATAAATTTGTGCAACAAAGCTCAGGGCTAGGTCATAAAAGCAGAAATAAGAAAGAGTATTCGGTTGTGCGGATCATTTTCTCCTGCAGAGGAAGGAGCAGGGGCAGAACTGGATCAACTCCAGAGAGAGGAGAGGGTAAGGCAAGCGCAGCAGTGGCAGCCTTGATTCAGATGAGATTCAGAGCATGGCCGTGCACCTAAAGAATGAAAATAAACTGACTCTGAGGCCGTACGTTTAAATGGGAGTACGTTGCTGGTCTGATTATCTCTACTCGGGAAAAGCAGTCTGTTTTCCCACCAGCAGCTGCTTGAAAGTAATGTGATTTACAAACAAGCATGTCAAAAATAGCACTGTGCTTACTCTACAGAAAAAACCCCAATTGTTAGCACTTAAACCCAAGAAGCTCCCCTCCATGACTCCCCAAGGCACACATTAAGCAAATTACAGTCTACGTCATTAAAATAGTAAAGCAATACAATCTGACTGTTCATTCCATTCCATTTCTGGATAAACATAATTATGAACCTTAAAGAACACTTTCCTCCATGTCAATCAATTTTGAAGCAGTACTAATCTGAATGAATTAAGAGAAGCACCTGTTTTTTAGCAGGGGTATTATCAACTTAATGGAATTATTTTTAAAGAACAAAGTTAGAAATGGCATATAATTCAATAAACTTTGATCTATACATCTTACCAAGTCCCATTAAGTGTCAATATATGTGAAAACAGAAGATGCATTGGTATTTCCTCCAACACCTTTGTAGTTCTTTACCTAAGCAACAGAATACTTTCCCCCTAACAATAATAATAAAAAACCCACTATCTTTTTCCAGAAAAACTAAGTTTTCTACCAGGTTGAGCTCTTCTTAGTGGATTTTAGCACAGTACAAGCTAGTGTAATTACTTCTTTTAAAAGAATAAATCCTACTTCCTATGCCCAAGTTATCACAACAGACACATCACAATTTGTGGGCAATTACAGAAGGTGGATCCCATCTCGGATGCTGGACAAAGGTTATACTCTGTATCGATGGACGGTACCAACAAGCAACATACTGCAGGACTGGTACTGTAATTATTTCCATCCTTGAAATGAGAGACATTTTAAAAACACAAGCTTTCAGGGCAACTAATTCTTGCATCTGTCATCACATGTTACTGCCGAGTAATATGCAACCAACTGTAGCTAATCACATATAAATGGCATCTGTTATGCACTCGTGCAGTATTTTATCCTATGCCCACATTGTAAAGCATGATAGATGAGTACCATTTTAAGAGGAATAAAAGGCTACTGAAAATACATATGGAAAAGTAAATTCTCATTTACTTTACTAAAACTTGGAAAATGTCTTAAATAAAACAATCTTATTTCCAATCTGTGCATTTTCATTCTCTCATATTAATAATAAAAGAATCAGTTTTACTTTCAGTTATTTAGTTCCTACACTATTTCAGTTACAGAGAGCAGTGAAATACCTCTTTGTTCTAACAACTTTCTCTTTGAAAACTGAAGTCAGACCGACACTTTGCCTTTTTACTTACAGAAGTTTCATGAAGCCTTGGTGTCAATTTCAGTGTATAATCTCTTTTAAGTTACACTTTAAAAGCTTGTTTTCATTAATTAGCAGATGTTAAAAGCCACACAAATCAGCACAGCAAAAGTAATTTTACAGAAGAATTTAAAGGATATGGTGAGTTTACACAATCCTTTGGTTAAATTTAGTAAAAGACGAGTTACATT
>JAVJGG010000062.1:1132452-1183123 GCA_035590195.1 Aviceda cuculoides
GCACGGCGGGTTCTACCGTAAGTCTCCGAGCGAGGGCGCAGGCGGGGGCGGGCGCGCAGCTTGCGCCGTGGGGCGGCCGGGGTGTGTGAAATGACCTGGGGGGCGGGGAGGCGGATGGAAAAATAAACACGTATTTCACCACAAAGGGAAAAAAAAAAAAAAAAAAAGAGAGCTTTTCTTTTTCCCCAGGCCCCCGCTGCCGTTTTGCTAACCTCTCACCGACGGGACGGGCGAGCGGCAACGACGCTTCCACTCCGACACCCGACGCGAAGCAAGCCGAGCCTTCCGAAAGTCTTTTTTTTTTTGGTTTGTTTTCCACCCTCTCTGCCCTTCCAGGGTCTGAACAGCTTGGCAAGCAGCCGCTGTGGCGATGCCTCTCCCCGTCAGCAAGCGCTCGCCCGTCCGGCCAGGGTCCGCAGCGGCCATTCTCCGCGCCCCGGAGTTCTCCGGTCTCAGCTGCAAGAACAGACGGAAGGTTTTCCCGTCTTTATTGGCACACACGACTCACCTTAAGATACGCAAGCTGGTAAAACGCCAGAGTCCATTTCCAAATGATTTTTCAGAACACTGAAAGACAGGCAATAAATAATACGTAAATGAAGAACGCTCTCTTTAATTGTTTTAAGGCCCTCCCGGCTTACACAACGATCTGACAGCCCTCCACAAGAACAGAGTATCCCTGTTAAGAGATGGCATTCCATTTTGCCAAACAAAAACTGGAAAAAAAATTCAGCTCGGTAAAACATCGCACAATGATCAGCTCAGGCTACCCTTACACAGTACACACACAATCCCGAAGGAAACATTTCCAGCAGCTACAGAATAGCAGAGAGAGAGGCTCACTCTGGAGCAATCAGAAGTTGGCAAACGTTTTAATCAGGAATTATGTCAAGTGGAAATTAACTCATTAAAAAAAGTGACTGAAATGACAACAGCATGTTAACTACATAAAATATATATTCTAGAGAAGAACTTTAGCTACATAAAAAAGCTCCTTTTTTTTTTTTCCCCAAGAAGGGATCAGTATTCATGGAATGAAAAAGTAATAAAGATTCAGTCTCCAGAAGACAGAACTACACAGTTTGCAGATCATTCAAACGCTTAACTTTATATACATATAGTCAAACCACACCGCTTTTGACTATTTTTTATTAAATGCCTCCAGTAAACGCAGCAGGTGTAAGAACAGATTGATGATGTCCAAGTAGAGATTGATTGCAGCCAATATATACTCTTCAGGGGACAATTTGTGCATGAGCAAATGCGTGTCATAAATAATAAATCCACAGAACAGAAGAGCTCCAGCAGCAGCAAACACCAACTCCACCGTCTCACTATAGAAAAACAGCTGGAGGCAAATGAAACATGAAAAAAAAATTTGTAAATTTCATTTTCTTTGTAATATTAAAATCCCTCCATAATGATATGCCACACTTAAACCAAGGATACACACTGTCTTTTTACTGTTATGTACAGACAAATACAATATTAGGATGACATTTCAATGTTCTTATTTCATACAGTCCCCAGTCATTCAAATCTCCTTACAAAGTAAAAGTGCCTCCACTTAAGAGAAGGGAAGCTCTGGTCTCCAGAATATTCACAGAAAAAAAATAGAAAAACAAAATACAATTAAAACCCCAGTCTCAGTCAAGCAGTGGATCGCAACTGACAAATTTTGTCAATCAACACAAATACCACTTTTACATTAGCAAGAACAGCATCCGACAAAAATTTGAACTGGTAATGAACGGTTAAAAGATCACCAGCATGATCTACAACTGTAATGGATCTGGTTAGGAATTTTCTTTCATTAAACTATATTGGACTGTCCAAAACATTATCGTTATACTAGCAGTTAGTAAAACATTTAGGTTAAAGAATATTTTTTAACCCTGAACACAAGGTATCTTACCCTCAAGAAACCCGAGAAGATTAAAATCCACAAACAAGCGAAGAGGCTGAAAAAAAAAAAAAAAAAAAAAGCTGTGAACAACAGTATCTTTTCCTTTAGATTTCACCTAAAATCTCTTCCCTTCTTATAAAACCTCTTCACAATATATTTGGCAAGTTAATGTCCATAATTCTTAGATGCCAACTGTTCATTGGTATCAGCAGTAAAACTCGGTTTTATAAAGCTGTCAAAAGTTATGTCCTAACTTTACTTTTTCAAAAATACTTGAAGCAGCTGCCTTCCATCTCAGTGAAAAATTCAGGTAAACTAGTATTCTAGTGTAATACTACAGTTTTAAGAATAATAATCACAGAAAAGAATTCCTTACTAAGAAAGCAGAACTGCATAAAATTAGTAATTTAAGATAAATAACACCCTCACCATTCCCTTGAAGCAGGTTCTATTGACTTGAATTCCTTATTATACCTGCAAAGCTTGCTTTAAAAAAGGAAGAACAATCTTAAAAAAAAAAAAAATTAAAAAAAATCATCAATATGACAACATACCCTGCTCCAAATTTGCTGAAGTCTCTCTTTGACTGCAAGGTATATGCAGTCAGTCCAAGAAATACAGCAGTAGTAAGAATAAAGGCTTGCAAGACGATGGATACATCATAGAAACTCACTACAAGCAGAAAAAGTAAACTATCATTTAAAGAACACTACAGTATGTATTTGCTAAGTTATCTTTTGAGGAAACAGAAGTCTAAACTTTCACAGACAGAAAAAAAAAAATCTTTTAACTGTGAACAAAAGAAGTAAATTATGCCTGAACTTGTCTTTGCACATCAAAATCATGATCATAGGACTCACAGACCCTTGTACTAGCCAAGTTTGACAGTTACCTTATAGCTGTAGCTTCTTAAAAGGAAATAACAGATCTTCCCACTCACAATAAAAAACAAAACAAAACAAAGAAAATAAGTATTTTAAGCACAGATATGCAAGATCTTAAGGAAAAAGCTGTCTGAATTTTTCATGATACTGAAACAAGGGAAAAAAAAATCAGTCCTTGTAAAGTCTCAAAGTTCTGATTAGGGAATAGGAGGGGAAAGAGAACAGAAATGAGTGGAACCTTCTTCTTCCCTCCTTCTTCCTTCATCTTTCTTTTCCCCAAATGACCTTTTTTTTGCAGGAGATCATAAGCCACAATGAAGAGGTTTCATCTTATGCTGGAAGCTATAGTGCAAGGTCATGCCACGACCTGTCCGCACATCGCCCCATCTCAACCCTGACAGCAAAGTACAGAACTCTCCAAACAAAAATTCTCTTGGAGGAAGCTGTGGGGGGAAGATAAGGATATTTCACGTGCAGATCAGCTGTGCTGAGAACTGCCTTATAGGAAAGAACATTGCTAGCTGTACTGGAAGAACGGATGGCACAACTCATTTCTCACTTCAGGTTTGTACAGCTTCAGTTTTGGATCAGAATCCAGTTTTCTCCCTTGATTCCCTGTTTTTTGCTAAACTCCTATCACTCCCATTAGAATTTTCAAACAGGGCATTTATTATCATTTTAGTCACACCTAGGAATCTCAGATGGCAATTAGTACAACACATCAGATTCCTCTTACAATTTCTTTATAGAATCAGACAATAGGATGGCTACCATTTACCTGTAATGGCAACTGTCAGTGCTTCCAGTAGGGTCTACGAAAAGTAAAAACAAAAAATTACAAGGATAAAAGAAAAAAAAAAACAACCACAAAACACTTACACAAAGATTTCCCATGCAATGAGTCCCATTCTGCTACATAATCCCAGGATGCGTTACATTAGGTCTCTTCTTAAATCTTTGTATATGAAAACATGTTTAGTTTTCAACAAGAAAATGGCAATCATACTGTCTTACTGTGCTGGAAGTTGTTGTGTTACATAAAAAGAATACGACATAAGCTGAAAATGAATGAGAGGGCGCCTCTATAGAAAATGCCATTTAGGTTTTCTACTCAAAGCACACAGCATTCTTTTCATACTTCTTCCAAATTATTCAAGGGGCTATACAATTAATACTGTCTTCATATCTTGTTCGACAGCTAAGTGTCTACATCAACTTCCTTTCCCCACTCGTCCTTGTTTTGTAACATCTAACTTAAAATCAAACATACTATTAATGTCTGGGCTGAAGGCCAGTATGGACCCTGAGTTTTTCTAAAAGATAATTTCAAGTTAAGTTTCATTACAGTAAAACATGAGAAAAGTCTCTATGTCATGAACCAAGAGGTCAGAAATAACAGAACACTTAACCCATATTCTGTTTAAATCAATTTGTCACATACAGTTTTAAATCCTTCTATTCCTACACAATGTAAAACTGTCATACCACAAACTCCCACACCACATTTGGCCAAACTATTACATCACTCCTTGTTACAGCTGCACTTGTTGAAAGTTTTTAAACATTTTACTCTCCTGCAAGAGTTCAGAAGTCAGGAAGCATGTAACTGTGTTACCATTTAAACAGTCTATTTACTTACACAGCAAAGCTGTCTTCCTGTTGTATCACAAGTACAATTTAGGCAACTCCTAAAGCATCAAATCCTAATTGTGCTACTGTGACTTCTTTTCAGAAGACTGATATGCTACATAATCAAAAATATCCAAAAGCAACAGTTACGCTATACCTACAAATTTGCAATGTCGGGCACGAAACTGAAATTTGAGGACAGCTCTGGCTGACCTGCTTGTGTTGGAAACATGCTCAGAATTTAGCATCAAGACAACAACAATTAAAGAAATAAACACATATGGCTGGTTGCATTTGGGTCTCTGCTGCAGGTGATCCACTAAACAAATAAGGTAACAGAAATGCCTCCTCCTTTCCTACTGAGCAGTTCCATAGAAAAATCACTGACACCAACAGAACAATGAAAGCAGATACATATATTTACACGCACACACACACACACACAAAAAGCTTGCTTAACCTGATTCCGAGTTCTAACGCTCTTCCTAAAAAGATGCTGGAAGAAACCCAATGTAGAGGCTATCTAGGAATGATCTGCTTACAGAATCTCAAAAAAAATAACTCAGACCTTCCTAAGTATGTAGGGTATCTTTCAAAGAATACAAGAAAGACAAATTACCCACCACTTGTTTGCTTCAAGGAGTTATCACAATGAAAGACATTCTAGGGACTATTAAAACTGAATTTATACAAATACTTACAAATCCAAAAAGCAGGTATAAGTTAACAGGATGCTGGTGTCTGTAGAGGGTCAGTGCCACGATTATAGCCAAAGATCCAAATGCAGATATCAAAAGCAAGGCAGGCCTGTAAAGTTCCATACAAAAAAGTCATCAAAATTAAAATATCCGGAAGACTACAAAACAGTTTATATAAAACCAAGTTTTTAAGTGATCACCCAGATAAAGATACTGCTCTGTACATCCAAAGTAAATGTAAAGCCAGTTTTACAATAAAACTGCTCTAAATCATACCACCACAGATAATCAGTTTAAAATAGTACAGTCACAAGTAAAGACAGTTTTTTCATACTGAAGCTAAAGATTGCCCAGGAATCCATCACCTGGAGATGAACCCATATGAAAAGGAACATCCAGCTGTACTAAACTAACAGTGTTAAAGTATATGTAACATTTTGCCTATTAAGAACTTCACATTCACGGGACTGTTTTTTACAAGCACCTGAATGCAACAACCATGGGTGCTAACTGCACCAAAGAAAATCAGTACCGACCAGTAAGTACTGCTATAACTAAATCATTCAAGCAGCCCTCCAACCAAAAACTGGTCCAAAATCAAATACAAAATCACAACAGTTCTAAGTGAGCAGGATGATTTTAAATTATCAGATTTAAGTAGAAAACTGTAGTTTTACAACCTCTGTTGTATACACTATAGCTTATACAGAAACTGTCACATAGTGTTTGATGCTCCTTTTTTTTATTTGGGCTTTGAAGTGAAAGTAAAAGCAAAGTCTGCAAGTGTACTTGGGGGAAAAGAGAAACTAGACTCAGTGCTCTCCTCCCTTCCCCAGTTGTTCTTCTCCCCTGCCTGTTCATCACAGTTTGGATTTTGAGACTTGGTTTTTTTCCTCATGAAAATCTGAAAGGCCAAAAGAAGCAAGCCCACAGGAATTTTAGCAGACTAGTTTTCAGGAAAAAAAAAGCCAAAAGAAGATGGGTGAGGAAGGGAGAGGAGTCAGACATGATTCAGCTTTTTGGAACAGGTACCTATAAACAACAGCATTCCAAACAGATTCTAAAAGTAGATACTTAGACCATAAACCAAGAAATGTCAATAATTGAGATGTTCTGCAACTGATGTATAAGTTTTCATAGCAAAAATATTAAAAAAGCACTATTAATAAAGTACTGATTAAAATAAACTTTAATGATAATAATAAAATAAATTTTAATAATAAATCAAGGACATAAATGTCAGAGAAGAAAAGTTGTTTCCTAATCAGGTTACAAAATTTCTATCACAGAATCAAAACACAGGGTATAAAACCAATTAGGAATACAGAAGTGTTCCAGAGCAACAAACTACATAAAGTATACTTCACACACTATAAACATCTCCATTTCATTTTAGTATCTACCTTTCATGAACAAATGCCTGCACTCCAGTAGAGTACAGAAAAACTGCAGATGTGACTGTGGTCAAAAGAACTTGAATGGAAAGAATGCTGTAGACTTTCCGTAGAAAAGCTAGAATAAGGAAAATAAAAATGAAATCACTTTTGAGTTACACTTACAAAGTTCAACAGTAAATCAGATACAAGTTTTCTATTTGATAAGGAACCATTACAAACTCTTTATTCAGTGAAAAAGCACAGAGCAAAGTGGTAAGAAACCATTTTTCCTTAGAAAATTGACATAGTATTCCAACAAAATTACACTTATTCCCAGGCTTCATTATTTAAACAATAACAATGATGCCAAAAGAAATACAAAAAACATTTGCAAGGAATTTACTTCAGACCATTTTAAAAACTACATACGCCTAATCTCACTAAAATTACTAACAGTATACCTTCTGCATCACGTTATTGGTATCTAATGGACCTAAATGAAGAAAGATTAACTTGGAAGTTCTGTGGAAGACAGAAACAGCCATAAAAGTTTAAAAAGGAAAAACTTTTACAGTGATACTTATTGAATTGACCTTCTACCATATTAAATATCATTTATCATAATTTGTGACTTGCATTGTACTGAATGGGTATCTACAGATACAGACTGCTAGAAAAAAAAAATTTAAAAGCCCCAGAATTAAACTATCGGGCTTTATAATTCTAGAACTATGAAGAGTGGAGAGCATTCAGGACATACTGATATATCACATAGATATTCTCTGTTCTGAATGGAAGGAGGCCAAGTCCATTAGGCAAAATACTCTGAAATGAAGAATAAGCTTACAGGAAGAATCAATTCAATCTTTAATAGCACAGCCTAAACAAGTTTAAGACAAGTAAGGTTAAATATACTTGTAAGCCATGAGGGATTGGGGCCTACTTTCTTGTAAAAAAACTGAACAAACCTAGAAGCAGTCTGCTAGCTAGTGTAGCCTTCTCCCCATGTTATTAAATGCATCAGCAATTTTGCTCATGGCAATACCTCTTTCATATTTCCTATGGCATCCTTTATTTTCCAAACAAGATAAAAACTGTATTTTTATAGGAAGCAGTCTCCTGTTTATCACAGATATTAATAAAAAATTCACGGCACACATCTGGTTTTATTCCAAGATGCATCCAGTAACACTATAACTACTTCAGCAAGGATTACCAATTAGACACCTACAAGACTACTCAGTGCATTTGAGACCTGCATATCAACAGCAGAGCAGTATTTCATGGCCGCTAACAGGACCTTGTCGCACGCCAACACTTCAGTGGAACAGACAGTATTTTAACACCTCACGGAAGAAATTCAAATCCCTCAGCCTCCTGGTTAAACTACTGCAGTTATGGGCATCAATTTCAGCATTTATGCACCTCATGTATCGCGTCTGGGCTTCAAAATGCATCATGCCAGGGAAAATCAAGTCTGAATCTAGATGGGTTTAGTCCCTCTGATAAAAAGACCTACCCCCGTACGCTCAAATGACAAAATCTGTCGCCGACCACTGATCCTTCCCTTAGCCCCGCTGTTTAACCCGCACTAAGTAACACCCTGGTTCCCCACTCGCAGCCTTTACCCAGAAGGTTAAAATATCGTGGCAAAACTTGAATTTAGCTCAACGCCACCGGCGACGGGGTTCGCAGCGAGGAACTTGTTGGGAGCACTGGGGCCGGACACCCCCTTGGGCGGCCCAGCAAGGGGAGGCCGGGGCGGGGGGGGGGAGGCCTCTCCGCAAGGCCTAGGGGGGCCGGGGGGGCTCGGAGGAGGCGGCGTATGGCGGTCTTGCTCATCCCCAGTCCCTACCCATGCGGATATGGACGCTGGCCGAGGCCACGTTGCTGCCATAGTTGAAGTCATCTTCGATGGAGCTCCGCGGGTAGAACTGCTGCTGCTCCGCAGCCATGGCCGCCTCCTCCTCCCCCGGCAACGGCGACAACGGCCCCGCTTCCGGCAGAGACAGTCGCACTCCGCACCGCCGAGCAGGGCCCTCCGTCGAGCGGCCGAGCTCGTCGATCGCGGCCGCCCGCTTCCCCAGGGGGCGCTGTGGGGACGGCGGGGAGGGGGGAGGGGTTTGCGCGCGGCCCCGCCCCGTAACCGGTCGCAGCCGGTCGCAGCCGGTGGCCGCCGGCCCTTCCCGCCCCGCCGAGGCAGGGCTGAGGAGAGCGGCGGTGGGTGAGGTACCGGCACCGCCCTGCTTTAGCTGGTAGGTGCGGGATGTGCAAGCGCAGAGTAGGGTTGGGTGCCGGGGAAAGATCTCGTCAGCGTTCCGCCGTTCACCCACCCAGGCCCGGAGGAAGCGCTGTGCTTGGGCTTACCTTAAAACGCCATTTTCTCTGCCTGTTTTAGGTGTGAAAGGTCTGGAAAGGAAGTTCCAGTGACTGAAAAAACAGCCCTTTCACCGGTTTTCACCTCTAGATGCTGCGCAGAAGGAGTTCTCCAGCGAGCTGGGGCTGCCCGCAGCTGCAGACGCGGAGCTGCGTTCAGCAATAACTGCTAAAAGAGGCTTTGGGCGTTGACGCTCTCCATCAGTGTATATCCCACTAGAGATGAGATTCAATTCTATAAACCATTAATGCAAAGTAGAATTTTATTAAGGCTTTCTCCCAGTTTCGTGTCCTGTCCTTCAAAGTAAACTCAGTTTAATTCAGTAGAACACAAAGGTGCTCAACATTTCTTAGGCGTCACGTAGCACTTTGTACAGTCAGACTTTGTACTTGTGGAATTGCTCCCCAAAAGTTACCCAAGATGGTAGCTCACATTTAGGAATCCACAAAAGCTAAGATTTTGGTGGAATATGGGATGGGGAGCGCAGTATGTTATTCTTTAACTTGCAAATATTATCTAAAGCATGCCAAGAAACTGAAGTGACAGACACTTTAGAAATGTATATAATAGATTAGACTAAAAGTACTTTTGAAAATTGGAAAATAGTGGCCTCTGCTGTATTCAGATTCTCGAGGGAGAAGTAAATAAATTATATGATTCTGTGATGAAATAATTTTGAGCACAGTTTTACTGAGTTGACATAAGATATTACATTTCAGTTGCAGATACAAAAATTATGAACATGACTTTATATTCTGGGAAGTATTTACGGTTTTCCTAATGTCATTTTGCATTTTTAGTTGCTGCAGAGCAGGATCTTTCAGCTTTAATCCTGAATTTGGAGATTTATGCATTGCTTGCATTGCTGAATAGTAACTGTTTTGAAAAAATTACGCTGTCTGCTTTCTTGCACGTGCCTCTGCAGAAGAACAACACTGATGTTCTCCCAGAAGAAGCATTTAGGGTTCTGGACAGGCATCCGGTGTTGCCTTCTCCTAAAATGTGCAGTGCAATTTTCTTTAAAATGCCTCTTGGAGACGGCCTCACTTCTGTGTGAGAAACAGAAAATTTCAGAGCACTGCCACAGAGTCGACTCCTGCAAATAGTTTGGGCCTAGAGATGACTGAAGGAGAGACATCATAGTTGTCTTCCAATACTTTATAAAAGGCTGTTGCAGTTCTCCAGCTGTGGAGAAAGTATCACATAAGAGGTAGTGTGGCTTAAACTGCAGTGAGGATGATTCAGGGTGAAAAGTTGAGAACTTCTTAAGAGTATTCAGGGTGAAGCTGTGGAATAGTTAGCCAAGGGTTTAGGCACGGGTTTAGGCACAGGCTGGGAGATAGGGGATTGAAGGAAATGGGCACGTGCACTTTTGCACACCCACCTCCTGTGTGGAAGACATTGGTCTGATGTAAGCCACCAAGAAGCGGTAACGGGCTTATGCAGAAAGGCAGGAGACAAAGCAGCAAATGATTCAATGACGCTACTCACGAGCGCAATCTGCCAGCGTTGCTGCAGATGGGAATGGAAAAATTATTTACATCTGCAATACTGATAAAGCCTGTGATTTTCATTCCAAAAGAGAGCATCAGTCTTGTCTTAAGATCTTTTTCTGTTACTTGCAGGCGCACACAGAATGCACTGTGCAGTGAGCAGTGCTTGGGTGTGATTGTACTGAACCAAGGTTTAATAACACTGAGCCTGGCTGAGTGCTTTCAATGTCTTTGCAATTTTCCATTCCTCACTTGGGAAGGTAGACCTTATAAAATGCTAAATATGCCTTATAAAAAGCAAAGTATGTTTTACACTGCCTTTCTTTTCTGTATTTGATGTTTCCATAAACATACCTCCATCACACTATTTTTATTTGAAACCGCTGCAGTCCCACAGTGACTTGCTTAGGACTGGCTAGACGCTTCCACTCTGCGTGCGTGCGTGCGTGCAGGGGTGAAAGAGCTTTCTGTTCTCCAGGTTCTGGTTTGGACTCCGGTGTGGGGAAAGGAAGCTCGCTCTCACTAGAGCCCTGGTTAAGGACCACGAACTCCTCTGTGCCTTTTGTCTGCGTTATACATAATCGGTGGCTCTGCTGGAAAAAGTCCATCTGGCGCTTGGAGGTACTTGGGAAAGGTACTTGGAGTGTTGCCAGGATTCTGCTTCTTTCCAGAGGTTTGTTTTTAAATCCTTGTGCCAGAGCCCCTTCATTTGCTGCAGCTTTGAGCAGTGTTCCTGGAGTGACCCCTCTCAGCATCACTTCGATATACATCTGTGTATCTTCACATCACCACGGCCATTGTTGAGGCAGGACTACGCGGTCTCCTCTCCCCAGATTGCAAGGTCCGTGACCTCTGCGTGGCTCCGTACAAATAAATGCATGAGACACGGCTGCTGTAATACTGCTGGAGTGCGGGGTGTGCGGTTCCAGGGGTACACAGTCACACATGGGGCCCCGTGGCTGCCTGCCAGCCTTTCAACAAGGAGGTAACATCCAGGCAACTGGTGTTTGGAACAACACGGCGCACGCAGCTCAGATACGAAACGATGTGGGAAAACAGAGGAGAGAAGTTTGATTATATAGGTGCATCCGCATGGCCATTAACTATTAATTTATCCCCAGGTGAACTTTGTTCTCTAAATTTCAGAATAGGTGGCTAGTTCAGTTAGAGGGATCATTATATTGTGTGACCCTGAGGAATCTTAGTTTGAAGAAACGTGAGTTACTGTGAAATTATCCTCACCCTCAAAATATGAAGTTTTCCATGAGAAGTGGAGACAATCTTGTAATTGCAAAGTTCTTCCAAATTATGTTGCAAAATGTAGAGTATGTAGCTGCAAAACTGTCATGATGTTCTTACAGGGCAGGAAAATAACAAAGAAACTGGGGACAGATGTGCCATCTGTTGCTCTAAAATCCCTCATGGTGAATTTTCAAATCCACTGGTCAAGGGAAGAGAGTTTATCTTCTTTAGTACTTAGAGTTTCATGAGAAAGGCTCTACCCTTTAGCAAGCAGGTCACCAAGCCAATCTTTCCTTATTCCAGGGTGAAGAACTTCTCTCAATGTTCCTTCAGTTTCCTAGAGCCTGCATCTTTGCCTAATGATACTTACATTCTTTTTCCTATTAAATCCCATCTGCATTATATATTTTTTCATTATACCTCACCATATTGTAACTCGATTAGCTCCTTTATTTTGTTTTCCTGTGCATTGTTGATAAGACACACCCAGTTAGTTTTGGGTCTTGGTCTGACTGGAGGTCTCGGATGCAATAAGAAATGAGTTGCGTCTAGGAATGGAACTATCTGATGGCACTAGTCCATCAATGTGGGGGGTACGAACTTACCTGCCAGGGAGCACGGTGTGGAAGTTAACTGCCTGGACCTTTATTTTAAGGATTGCAAACAGCTCTTGAACAGACCTGTTGGTTTGACTGATGTGATTTGTTGAGACATTTTGAATGGGGTCAGGGTGGGTAAGTTTCCTTTTGAAAACAGGACTTCAGGATCAATGTATCTCTGCGGTTAATAGAGTAGTGCTGGTAGTTAATAAATTAATCCTAGCATTAAAAGTCTTCTCCCAAGGTGTTTGTCCATTTATGCAAGTCTCATATCTTTCAAGGGTGCAATCTTTTTTTGACAAGTTGAGGTATTTTATATTTTAAGGTCAGGATCAAGCTGAAAGCTGTCTTTGCTTATAATCCCACCTTTGTTATTTTAGTAACTGCTGGAGTTTAAAAAAGAGCGTTACCATTTTATTCCATGTGTAAGGCTGAATCCTGAGGAAATAATAGAGTGCTACACTGACAGCCCAGTTATAGGTAATTTTTCCTTTTTTATGGAGGAAGGATTTTTTTTTCCTTTCTTTTCTTTTTTTCTTTTCTTTTTTTCTTTTCTTCTTGCATGGAGGAAGTGTTACAAACTAAACCAATGTAATGGCTGCACTGCCTCATGAAATAGAAGGGGAAGCATTCTTGAATTTGTTTCTCTGAATTAAACATCAAAACGTACCCTGGTTTGAGTTTGCTGTTATTTTGTTCAGTTTCAATTTAGCAGTAAGATCTGCTTGAATTTTGGGAGTGCCATATGGAGTCTGTTTATAAAACACTTAGCTACTCTTTCTGTACAAATTCCAGTGTGCTTATATGTCTTCACTGGACAGCCTACATCACCTGTAATGGCTAGTCATTCTGTCATCTAAAACCTGGGTGTACTCATGTAAATTAGTTTATCTAAACCTTTAAGCCTATTTTGTCATGAACACTTTAAATTCTGAACCTTTTTTTTCTTGGCATTTTAAAAAGTTGAAGTCAAATTTGCTTATTTCTGTTTGAGTGTCTAGTGCAATCAGATCCTGGTAAGAGCTCCCACGTGTAACAACAGTAATAGTCTGTCTGCTGTTAAAGGAAAAAAAATCCTGCATTTAAAATAGCAATGGCTTTGCAGCTGTTGGTCGGGTCTACTCTGTAGAGATTGAAGAGCAGGATTCAGCTCCAGATGAAGACAACTGCGTTTAGGTGTCTATAAATAGGCATCTACATGTGTACTAAGTGCCTAAGCAACCATTACAGTCAACGGCAATAGGGGTGGCACGCAGATGCCTCAACATGAGTGTCTGGTGCCACTTTATGGCCCTCAGGATATCAATCTCAATTCCATTTGCTCCTCCAGAAAGGCACTGAGCTTCTGTAAATCCTGTTATATCTGCAAAGCCGTGCAGATGCCTTGGGTACCCCGGAGCATCCTAAAAGGCATCGGATGCCAATACTTAAGCAGTGGCACCCTGCGTATGTTGGAAAATATATCACAGCTGGGATGGAGACACGGCAAGGGCAGAAAAGGGGGAGAAGGAGCTGGCGAAAAACATGAAGGCATTGGTTATTTCTGTGAAAGAGCAGGCCGGTTGCTGTAGGTTCACCCATAAAACCAAGTCAGCAAACCTCCGTTGATGGAGCTGCAGTCCCTGTCTCTGCTAGGACAGCTTTATGAGTGCAGAAGAACCTACACAGAGTATGGCCCTCTCTGTTCTGGGCACATACTGGTGCTGGGAGAGCTGGCAGGAGAGGAGGGCGCAGCTCGCCTTCGGGCACTGCCTGCACTGGGAGTTTGTCTGGAGCGGCTGTGTAAGGCACCAGGCATCCCTGAAGTTACCTCGTCTCTTCGCTCTGCTGTCATACACAGGTTGACCCCGACGTGCAGAGGCTACTGCAACTCCTGCAATGCCCTGAACGGGGTGTGGGGAAAGAAACCTGAGATGTTCAGTGTCTTTCAGTGTCTTCAGGCAAAAATACAAAGGGCATCAGGGGGCTTTGGGCCATGAGGTGCTGTTACCCATCGAGCAGCCCTTAGTTTCCCCCCCTTTTTTTCCACAGCTGAATGGCTTTCAAGACACTTGCTGGAACTTCACAGCATTGAAAAACATGGAGGGAAGGACAAAAGTGGAGTGAGAGATTTGTTCTGGTGCTGATGGAACAAGACTGTTGGCAGCCTCATGCAGGCTCTTTGGGAAGTGGGTTAGTGGCAAATGCTTTGCTTATTCACAAGGTTAATTATTTAGTTCTGTGAAGCAGACCAGCATTAAGTGTCAGAATACATGTGGCAGATAGATAGTTACTGCTTGTTTTGCCTGAGGCAGAAACAAAGCTCATGGCTCCAGACATAGCAAAGTACTTCCACGTCGCTTCGAGGCGCCTTTCTGGAACTGCAGTCAGAGAAGAATAGTACAGATCCCCAAATACCACACTTGGTCCAGCAAAGGAGAAAAGAGTTGAAGACAGGTCTCTCACCTGAGAGTTTTGTAGTGTTGATAAATATTTAAATAACCATTTTAAAGAACATTAGTGAGTCTCATGCGATCTTGACATTCTCAGATACTATCAGGAAGAACAGTGGTTTATTAGTCAGCCAGAGGTTTGGATAATCACTATTGAATTTTTAGCTAGATGTTCCTTTTAAAACTTGCTTTTGAGTGATGTGCCTGAGAAATACTATTCTTTGGTGTGTGGTACCTTTGTAGAGATTGTGGCGTGGACAGTAATCTTTGCTGAATCCAGCATTTTTTCAACACTCTTGTCTGCACCATCCCCATTTGTCGTGTTGAAGATATTGTTTGGACAAACCCTGCCTCCTGTAAAAAACCGCTCAGGTTTTTTTGGAAGTGGAATTAGGGCAACATTTTTCCAATGTTTTCAGGATAGAGATGTATTAACGCCAAGTGTTAATGCTGTGACTTAAAAAGCAGAAGCATCACTTCTGCAGCAACATAGCAGCTCAGCAGTCCCTGTTCATTTGAAAAGAATTACATATTTCACTCCTGTCCAACAAGGACTGCTATTAGTGTCATTACCTCTACAAAACGTGTGGTGTGCAGTTCAGTAAAAATCCACGGTGCTGCCTTCTCCAGAAGGATGTCTCTACTAAGAGGTGAGCAGGCTAGAGAGCAGATTTACACTCAACGGATCTGTGATCTCTGTGGTGGCTGTCAACCCGCTACCACCCGGGATCAAAATGTCCACACTGTGGTTAATAACGGCCAACTTTAGGGTACATGCTGGTTGAGTGGGCTGTAGCATGTAGGTACGTCCTGTCTTGGTCTTGCAAAAAGGTCCTCTGCTAGGACACCAGCTGTGCTTGAGCTCTCTCCCTCCTAAAAGCAAGGTATCTATGTTATGTAAATGAGGGGAAAGTCCGTGTTGAGACATACCCTGTACGTCTTTTGCTTTTCGGGAAAGCACAACCATATCAAACGGATAGGTCAAGTACACTAATGTAAGGGAAGATATTTTTGACAGCAGTGTTTGATTCTAAGCCTGTTTCAGAAATGGTTGATACTAAGCATGCAGAAAAGCAGCCAGAACTATGTAGTAGTGGTAGTTATGCTAAAAAATTGAGTGATCCAGGTAAATTTCTACTGTAAATCCCTAAACTTGGCCTACTGTTATCTGTATGAGATCTTACTGACCATTCTGTAAGCATGCATCATGTGGAGCACATCTGCATTGCATTACATCCTAATCCAGCTATTCACTCCTGCTTTTGATTTTTAGAGATCCTCGCCTGAGAAAAATAGATTTTAAAATTATTTTAGAAGATGGTTGTCACTATACCTTAATGAGTCAGCCATTAAACTGATTGATTCATTAAATATAATACTTAGTGTTAAGACATCTAGTCTAATTAGAAATCTAGTATCTCTGCTAAAATATTAAACACATTCATTAACACCTGCCCACAAAGTAATTGTAATTGC
Organism: Aviceda cuculoides; assembly: GCA_035590195.1. Classification (NCBI taxonomy): domain Eukaryota; kingdom Metazoa; phylum Chordata; class Aves; order Accipitriformes; family Accipitridae; genus Aviceda; species Aviceda cuculoides. The sequence goes on from JAVJGG010000062.1 coordinate 1,148,565, forward strand.
AAGTGAACCCTATTAATGGTGCTTTTTTGATTCCTGGCCAAAAGATATAGTTGTTCACAACTGTTGTGCAGTTACTTTAAAGCAGTATGTCCGAAGTTAGCAGCTTTGTTTTAGATGCTACCACTTTAACTGAAAATCGGGGGCAGGATTCTGCTTAATCATCTCTGTAACAAGGAGAGAGTGATCTGTCAGCTGGCTTCCGAAGGATCACTTCCAAGGTATTTTCTAAGAACTGGATCTCAGTCTGAAGACCCCTATGCTCTAGTATATATAGCAGGACTGAAATGTCTGATTTTACACGGCTGTGATGGAAGTCATTCCAAACAAAAATGACAAGAAAGACCCCAAACCCAGCACAAGCTCCTCTGGCAAACTAAAAACCAAACCAAACCAAACCAAAAAAACTTTAATAAAAAGATTGAATGTCCTCAGAAAAAGTCAGACTCAAATAAATGCCCTCTACCATGCCTCTGCGTTCATTCCTTAAATACTAGCAGACTCTCCGCAAACAATGACACAGCGTGGACTTTAACTCCCAGGGCTGCCGAGGCAGACCCTGAATTTCCCAGGTCAGTGGAGAGTTTCTGTGCGGAAGGCTTCCTCGCCTAGCATGTGCCCTCCCTGCCTTGGAGCAGGGGGATTGCACCTCCGTGGGTACGTCTGGGACTGTCCCAGAGTTAAACTGCTGGGGGTTTTTTAAGTGCTTTGCAATACACACACATACGCAGATTATTATGAAGATCTGTGTTCTTTTTTGAGGGTGTGGAATTGGTCCGTATTTGAGATTGCTTGAGCCAGAAGTTCATCCCAGAAAGGTGGGATTTACAGTCCCACTTTAAAAAGCCTTTGATCGCCAGCATTAAGTAGTAACTTTAGCAGAGTTTGCATGGATTTGGGACTGACTCATGACTTTGCTCTCTCCTAAACTGATTCCCTTGCTTGATTTATATGCAATGATTTGTTTACAACTGCATGTTAGGCTAGGTTAGAAGGAACGCGGATGGAAAATGCAGCAGCTCATCCTGAAGAACTTCAGGAGCAAACATTTCCAAAGATAAATTTTAACAGGCAACCATATTTTGATGTAACTCTGTGCCGAATAGCCTAATGTATAGATCATAATCAGTACGAGCTGATCTGCGTGGGGGCTGCTGTATGTGCTCAAGGAGGCGGCGATGGGCACACGGGTTGGTGGCAGGGAGGGGGTATTGCCTTTTTGGGTGGCAGCCTGCGTTCCAGCAGCTTAAACAAATTATAAAGTCACGGGTTTAGTTCATGCTTGGCCCAACTATTTCCTTTGTGGATATCACATTCAGATGTTACTCAGAGCAAAAAATTAGTCTTTCAGTAGTGTTTAGGCTTGGGACAGCATCTGAGAAAAAAACTTTTCCTGTGCAGCAGGACCAGAGCTCTGGTACACGCCAGGTACCAGTATAAAAGCATGTGGCTCAAGGTATGTGGCAGGACCAGCTGATTCCCAGCCATGCTGTGGTGCCAACAGTAGGAATATTTCTTTGCCAGTCTCAGAAATAGATGTTGTGGCTGGTATTTCATGTTGGGCTTAGAATTTTTGCCCAGAGATGGAAATGCACACACAATCTCAAAATACTTTGAAAATTGTAGTGTCCACAATCCATGTCCTGTGTGGAGTGGGTGACAGAAGTTAGGTGTTACCTGGATGGTGAGTTCTTCCTTAAGCTTTCTCCAAAATCATGCTGCTTTTCATGTTCTTATGAAATTTGCACGTTGCCGAGAGGTTGCATTGCTGTGGTTACACTTGGGAAGCACTTAGGAGGCAGCTGAAGGTGTCAGTCCTGTCAGATACTATTTTGGGGGAAGAAATCCCAAGCAGAGCCCCTCGTCCATCTAAAATACACATCTGGAACATTTTCAAATAGATATGATTTTATTGAGGAGCTAAGGGGAACAAAAGTTTCTGACCTCATGATGGTTTTCTCTTTCTAACACAAAAAATGGAGTACATTTTGCAGTGCTAGAAAAAGTTCCCTAAACATTCTTTGCATCCTATGTTCCAGGAAGTAGAGGGCATCACATCTAATTTAAGTTTGTGTTAATGGCACTTTAGGGCAATATTAGGGAACATTGTTGTGTCTACTAGGCACTCTAGAAATACAGTACCTGCATAAACCACCCCAAATATTCTGTAGCTTTTTTTCAGAGAAGCGTGTAGAAGCGGAACTTCGGGCACGTATGAGTTCTGTTTGGGGACCAGTTGTAGCGGTGGTTATGATGATCTGGCTGCTTGTAGACAAGAGGTTTCCAGAGGCCGATTTGCCACATATGCATTTTTTTAACTCATGTTTTTAATTGGCTGTGCTGCGCTGAATTTTGTAGAGAAAATAATACACTAAGGTAAGCTATGAAATTCTAATGATGCACTGATAAAAATATATAGAACTCAGTGGTTTCTTTCTCTTTTTCTTTTAGGAAACAAGTAGTGTAGTGTGCATCCCTGAATCTCATCATTAAGGTAGAAAATACTTAAATATGCATTGATTGACAGTTTCTAGCAGCAGCGATGTGGGAAAAGATGCTTTTTGTCAGCCCCACATATAATTGTAATTCTCGTCGAAATTCTTTCTGTAAATAGGTTGATGCTGGGAATATAGTTTGAGAAGCTCACATGCTTTCCTGAAATTTATGCTTCCCATGATGGCAATAAATTACAAAGCTCATGTTAAGTGCCTTCGAGTTCTCAGAATACAAACGTAGATTTTCCCTTCAGAGGCTTACCGTCATTCTGCATCTGTGAAGTCTGTTACTTCTACACAGAATAGAAAGCAAATATAAAACTGCTGCATTTTTGTAATTTTATAGATGTTTTAATTCATCAACAATCTAGCAATATATAGATACCATTTATGGTATCATTGATGGTATTTCTAAATACAGACTAACTTTAGCACAGTTTTATTTTGGCTGTGAAAGTGTAGCTTCATCTCTTAGGTTACATCCGCCTAAGCACTAGATGTGTACCACTGTGTCCCATCCCACTGATACCACTATCCTCGAGCAACAGAGGATAAATCTTCTACTTTAATTAGTAAAAATTAACGCCGCGATTGTGTTTTTCTGTGACAGAAGTGTCTTTTATGTGAAAAGCTCTTGATTAACAAAACTCCAATCAGGTTTCTGACAATAGAGGAAGTGGGCTTATGTATCAAAATATGTATTGATTTCAAATGTAAAATGTTTTTAAATTAATAGTTAAAAAATTACATAAATTTTAAATAGCAAAAAAAGAAAATATTTTACTTGCCTGATAAGTCCATTACCAACTCAGCAACATCACTCTTGTGACATGGGTGAAAAAGTAGTCGACTACAAGTCTTTGTGAAATATCATGGATCCACACCCAAAGAACAGAAAATCATCCACCATACCTTTGGCAACGTAAAAAAAAGAACAGCAATAATGCTATTTTGTTCACATTGCTTCATTACTTAGCATTTGGTTCTTTCTAAAAATGCATTACCACTTCATTGTTATTATTTACGTTTGTTGTAAACTTTGCTTTGGTCTTTGGAGACTTTGAAGAAGTGGAGAGATTGAAGAGCTCCAAAATGCGAAGAATACAAAAGAGCATTAAAGTTTCCCATATGTCTCCAGCTGCCTTCCTGCCTTCAGCACAAGTGTAGGTGGTGAGTCCCCAGTGCCCGCCAGCAGTGCTGGTTCTCCAACACGGCATTGCTGCTCTGAACGGCGGTCTCTGGAGAGAGTGAAAAACCCCTGCAAAAGAGTCCCACTTTTCTCTCTGTCTCGTGGTCGCAGACACCAGCTTCAATATCCTTGTACCACTCTCTTTTCAATTATTAGTTTTAATTCCGTGGACACAGCAGTGAAAAGAGTGTAATACTGGTGACAAAAGGGGGAAAAGAACCATGAAGCTGTTATAATTCTATAAATAGTTGATAAATAACGCCCAGCTTTTTATGAAAAAACCTTGCACCTCCAGATCAACTTCAAACCATCAGAGATACAACAGAAAACTTCAGTGAAAGCTTGCTGGTTGGAGAGGAAAGGTTCTTTGAAGTCCACAAAGCAGATACTCAGAATAAAAACAATGCTACTAATTTTTTTAACTAGGTGTAGGGTAGAAATAATGCTGCTGTATGCAGACGAGATTGCTGCCTTATTAAGATCTGGCCCAATATTTCCTTATCTTCCCAGCTGAAACAGTCTTAACTTTCTTAAGCAATGTATGTTGCACATGGATAAACGAGGGCTTCCAAAGAATGGGTTGGTGCTGAAGATATTGATGAGATATTCTATTATTTCTGGCAGTGGTTTTGATCCACACTAGCTTTAAGACTATTACCTGTGCCATTTCAAAGATTCCACATGGAAATGTTGGACTGGATCTAACAGCAGGTTATGGGAAAGTAGTCCAAAGTGTGTGAAAAAATACAAATATAAATAATAGAAGTTACTTTAAAATAAGGCTAAATTTTGGGTTAATATTCCCAGTTGCATGTTTTAGCAATGTGTACTCCTTCTTCATGTCCAAAACATTCATTTTTTGCACAATTCATTCCATTCAGGAATTGTATGTTTTTTCTAGTTTTCTTTATTTGCCAGTGCGTAAGAGTACAGAAGCCCAGAGACTGACCTTGCTTATAATTCAAAGTATGTTCAGAAGCAGCTTGAACATCTTGGAAACAGTGCACATTTCAGCCCTACTGTTTCAAACTTCCTGGTCATGTTGAGGTTTGGTTTCAGTATGCTTTAAATAATAATGGTTTTCCTGCAGGTCTGGCTGAAAAGAAGCATCATGAGCAGTGCGACATTAAATAACACAAAGGTTTTCTGAAATTTGGGGTGAGTATCTTTAGTGATAAATGTAAATCAGTAAGGGGACTTTGAACCTACTCTGAACTGATGGGGGCTGAGATAAGTAAGCGGGAATCAGTGGAGATGTGCCCTCATATTCCACCGCGTGTTGGTGCAGTCTTCGGGTGAGGGTAGAGGCCATCCCTTTGAGCTAGCAGGCCAGGCAGGTGGAGCTGTAGGTAATCTGAGTCTTTTAAGGGTTAATTTTATCTATGTTTGTTTTGGTGTAGGTTTTTGAAGGCTGCTGGGTGGTTTTAACCGGAGGAAAATTTTAACTAAATGACTTGAAATTCCACTCCCCAGGATAAAGGTTTAGAGTAGAACAAAAGAATAAGGGAAAATTGACTTGCCTTTTGCTGACAAGAATGTTACAAATAACATATTGGCTAGTGGTATTGAGACATCAGAGGTGATAAAAAGTATCTGCACATGGGTTTATTTAATTTATGTAGATAGAGAAATACTGTAACAATTTTCTTGGGTTTTGTTATGTGGTGTTGTCTTGCAGTTTTACAGCGGTGACTGAGAATCCCAGCTCCCTGCCGTTGAAGCTGAAGAGGCACAGGCTTTTTGCACGCTTGTTTTCGGGGGGACTTGCTATCAGTCTGATTTCTGTTAAAGATTGTTTAATGAAAATATAATTGCAGAAGAAATGGTACTAATTAGCACATATGTGCTCCCACGAAGTGCAGCTTGTTCCCATTCGTTATGGACAAGAGTGTGAACTGGATCTCTTACAGCCATCCTGGAAACACTCCCAATGCAAGAACACTCCTGGGACCTTGTGCCTATCTGCAGGCGAAGGAAAAGGAAAAGTCGTTGGTATCTTCCCTGGCATATGTTTATTCTTGCCATTTATTCTGGCAAACACACCACTTCTTGCATGTTCCCCTGTGGCCCAAGTGTTGGATGTAAGCGAGGTAAATGACTTTGCATTTTCCCTTTATGATAGAGGAGTTGCATCCCACATTAACAAGTCTTAAGAACATCTGTGCACTGTAACTCACATACTGATTATATATGTTTCCTGACTAATATATAGGCAAAACATATGAAGAAACAGTGGAAACTCTTTCATTCAGAAATTGAAGCTTTGCAGTTGTGAGTTGATTTTATGTTTTAGCTTTTCCTTTTCACATTAACTTCTTGCCAAGCTGCATGTAAACCTCCTTTGTCTAGAAAACGCAACCTTTTCAAGAGTAAAATATTCCAAGCGTTAGCTGAAACCAGTCTTAATAGTGCTATTCTTCTGGCTTCATGCCTATGGAAGTGGTTAATGGTTGGAATTTATGTCACAGAACACATAATAATTTGTTAGAAGAAACTGGATTCAGTCACAGCACAGGCATTTTTCTCTTCCTGTCATTATATTTTGTGAGGACTTACTTATTTCCTGCAATCTCGGCCCATGTGAAGAAGAGAATGATAAAATTTCTGCATAATTTTTCTGAGAATACATTTATACTCCAGATGACCTTTGGAGTAAATTTGAACTATTAGATTTTCCCACATATTTATAGCTTTGGCCGTGCATCTTTGCCAGCAAATCTTACAGGCTTTATCCACCAAACATTTATTTATGGTAAAAAAAAAATTTGCAGTTGGAACACTATAGAAAAAGTTCAAAGCCATTACATTTGACGTTAAGCTTTCCTTTATAGTCTTATTTTTTCTGTATTGTCATCAGCCAATGTTACGTTGAAATTAATAACACATTTATCTAAGAAGACTCTTTACTTCATTTAATGCCTTTCTGTGCTGATATCTATCATCTGTGAAAGTGATTTTCCTGAGACCACACTGGCGTACATAAAATACTGGTCCTAGCGATCAAGGATTCAAAAGCTACCTTATGCCTAGGTTTCTCCATCCAAGCTTGCTTGAACTAGGTGGATATTTCTCAGAGAATGGGCTGTTCTGCTTTATATAAAGAAAAAATAATGTGGAAACCTTAGTCTACAAATAAATACTGGCAAATCCATTTTGTGTCAGACTTTATAAAAATATGTGCTTATACTGTAAAAGGTATCCTGTTGTTGACTACATTGAAATATATTCCCAAATAAAAAAATGTTTGCAGGAGAGTTCTTTTGGTTTGAGAACTTGACCTGGATTCGTGTTTGGGCTTTTCTGCTCCCCTGTGTGGCTGTGCAGTGCTCCGGACACCGTGCCACACCGTGGGACACCAGGGCTCTTACGTTACTCCCACCCTGGACAATATCCACGTCAGCCGGTTCTCAGTAGATATCACCAGATGATGCTCCTGCAGAAAGCTGGAGCGCGGAGAAAGGAGGAACGCTCACGCGCGATCGAGCAGAGGCCCCCACGGAGAAATTCCCCAGGGGTACTGGGTCCACCGACAGACCGTGCTGGGCAGTACAGCTGTGTTACTGGTGTGCAGCACGGAGCAAGTGCTGCTCTCCACAGATTTACATTAACTCATGGTTTCCTTGAGCAATGACCGTGAATGTGCGTTAAGGCCCCAATTCACCAGTGCCATTAAGAACTGTTTCTTTTTAAACATACCTTCAAGTCTGGTCTCAAAATATACATTTAAGTGCTTTGCTGAACTGGGGATTAAGTGTAGCACCTGTGTTATTTTATACACTGGGTTTATGCGCCGCAGGCATTGGAGAGGGTCAAACAGGAGATCATTTATCCTAATTACTTTGATGTAAGAGGAGCAGCAGGGGGTAGAGAAGCAAAAAATTCTTTAATCCTGCCATGTACAGAACAAAAACATTTTCAGCACCCTTTCAAGACGTATGATGGTGCATAATCTCCCACGTCTCTGTCAGTCCTTTCATAACCGCACTGAAAATGGATTTGCCCTGCCAACATTAGTTGAGGAACCCTTGTTGCCGATAATTGAAACCCGCAATAGCAATACATTTTTCCTAACATTAAATGGGCTTTGAAAGCCTCCAGTACAACTCAGTGTAAAACAGTCTTCATTCATTACTGCTGGTGTTCATACCTACCCAATCTCTTCAGTGTCTGTTTTAAGCATTTCTTTTTCGTAAAGGGAAGAAAAAGAAGGTGTTGAGAGTCTTGGTATTGCAAATACATTTGTACTTCTTCAGCAGTATTGTAATAATTTGTATGGAAAAAGAGCAATATGAACTTCAGCCCCTCTGCAAATGTTGCAAGGTTATTTCTTAATTTTGATGACAAAACTCAGCTGTGTGACACTGAATGAAGAAAAACAAATTAGACACTTCAGGTGGAGGGAATGTATAGGAGACTCTATATCAAAGCCCTTCAGCAAATATCCAGCCTATATTCAAAAGCAGAAGGGTAGCAATTATCATATGGGGTTTTTTTTTAAGTTTGCCATTTACTGTTGTGCTTTTTGAAGCAGAATTTTTGTATTACACAGAGCACATATTTAGTTACAGTGCCTCTGTTTTTATCGTGACGGTCTCTCACTATCCTGGCAAACTTGTCTGACTATATTAATAGGAATAGCCGAAGTTTTTCAGTATTTGCATACTCTCCAGCCCTGCCCCGTTGTACGTGTCAGAATAGCAAGGTATGTCACAGAAACGACATTTTCACACGTGCTGTATAGTATCCATACACAGACAGAGCAGCAGGAGCTAGCGCGGCACGACACGTATTCCGAAAGCGACCCCTCTATGGAGTATAACTGCTTACTTCTGTCAAAACTTCTGGGTTTTCCAATCGCTGGGTACTAAATAATTTACCCAGCGTTGCCCAGTTGCCTGGTTTCGTGAAGAGCTCTTCCGGGAATAAAAGGCACTGAAGCGACCCCGTTCTGCATCACCGGCCCCCACCGCAGCTCAGCCCGGGGCTGTCGGTCCCGGCCCCGCTGCGGTGTCGGTGACCCCAGCCCCAGCCTGGCTGCGGCCCCCGATGCCCCACACCCTGGAACAGCTTGGCCGCAGACCCGTCGTGCCACCCCAAAAGGGTCTGGCAGCGGGGCCGGGGGACGCGCCGGCCGCCCCCCAGCCTGCCCCGCTCCCTGGCTGGGTCGACGGGATGGACCCTGGCCTGGCCCCCCCCCGCCGCCGTGGGGGTCCCCCGTGGGGCCTGGCCCCCTGGCCCCTTGCAGTGACTGTGGGTGCTCGGTCCCCCCCTAAACACGGGACAGGTGAAACCTTGGTCCTCCTCGAATTTGTGTTGAGCTCAGCGCCCCTGGGAGCGGGAGTCACGGCGCACCTGCGGAAGAGTCGTCGGAAAACGAGAGGCTGAATTTTGCAGTTTCGACCGCGGTCGAAACTTCGTGGCTATTCTGGGTTATATGAATGAAAAAATGGCGCTAGTTCATGGGAATCGCTTCTGTCGTCTCCATGTACCGTGAATTCAGAGGCAGGGATTTTACAGGAACTAATACACAAAGGTTGGCTTTTTGCATGAGGCCAAGTATTTGGAATTTAAGGTCAAAAAGGAATTTGGTTTTGGAAGTTATGAACAGCTGAAGAGAGAATTTAGAATGGAAGCAACTATTACATTAGCCACGCACTACTACTAATAAATACTGAGCGGTGCGGTTAGGCACTAACCCAGTGTATGCTTATTTTAAGCATCTGCTCAGCTTGAAAAAATTTAAGGAATCTCACTGAAAGTGATAGCCTTTTTCAGCTTGTTCTTCCAGCATGTACATAAATGGGATTGCTTCACTGGAGCTATAATGCACAATAAAATATTAATATAATAAACGGGAAGAATTTGATGCATTAGGAAAGTATAAGCATTGAATTTCCTTTGCCTGATTTTTCACCCTCCCTCCCTTCTTTCTCCCCCTGCCCTTTTCCCATAGGTAAGCTATATATATACAACTCTCTATAATTCCAGTACAAACATACTTTTGGATGACCGTAATCAACCAGAATTATTGGATTTTGCTGTGTCATGTATGAGATCCCATGTGGTACTTCAGATCTGCACTGAAAGTATGGATACCAGTAAGTTCTGGAGATACATGCCAGAAGAGTTATTAAAATGGGGCAAAAACTCTGTAAAATTGTGTCTACAGCTGTGGAATAGCAAATATCAATTTTTGTAAACCAATAAATCTTTTTTCTAAATTACCTGATTGCGAGAGAGGATGATCTTAATCTTTTAGCATTATTTGATTTAATGTTAAATATTATGCAATGATTTTAGTGTTATAAGGAATTTAAGCAATAAAGAATAAAATCATTTGCTAAAGAAAGGTAACTATTAAAAGATATTTAGTAGTTAGAGTTGGTTATTCATGGTTTATCAATATTTTATGATCTCAAAAAATAACGTAACTTTATTTTTTACTATTTAAGGATATAATGGAAGTTTTTACAGGCTTTGAAGCAGAGTGAGGCCAAAACACTCTGTTGGTGAGAGTCATGGTTCAAAAAGGCATGCAATGTTCCTAATTTTCTTATTTTTAAATGTATCTAGGTTATACTTTTTCTGGCCAGAGAGATGTGATGGTGATCATGATGGAGAAAAGCAGCTTTGATTCATGCCTTGAAAATAGTTCGTCTAGTATGTCTGTGTACATCATGTGCAAAGCTGAGGTCCACAGTGGGAGCAGTTTGTACAAGACGATAACTTTTGTGATTAAAATGGTATTTCACAACAGTAGGAGAAAGACAAGGACATGATCAAAAGCTGGGCACAAATGACAGTATAGTCTCTACCAATTAAAATCAGATACGAATAACAGAAGTTGGGAAGATGATCAAATATATACAACATAATTTTTTGTATTTACTGGTCTTTTCAAAAACCCCATTCATTTTCCCCAACTGCCTCTCTGTCAGACGCTGTATCAGGACTATAGGGATTTGGGCACCAGTATTGCTACCGTGCTGCCCGGCACAGATGTCTGTGTGTGGAGCGGGAAGAGCTCCCGGCCATGCTGCGCATACTCTGGAGCAGCGCGGGTGGACCCTGGCCTACGCAAGAGCTGTCGAATATTCTGGTTTTAGAGACTGCCAGCATGGTGATGGTGGAATGCCTTCCCTTTAGCTGGTTACTTTGCAATCCTTAATTTAAGTTAGGTCAAGGTAGAAACAGCTAAGAATATTTCCGCGTATAAAGTTGAAACAGATCACGCAGCTACAAAGACCCGTGAAGACGCAACCGGCTTAAGGACCACAGGTCCACAAGTTCAGGCTGGCAGGGAGCTCCGGAGGTCTCCAGTCCAACCTCCCGCCCAAAGCGGGCTCAGCTGTGAGATCAGACCAGGTTGCTCAGGGCTTTGGCTAGACTGGTTTTGGAAACCTCCAAGGACGGCAACTGGACAACCTCTCTGGGCAACCTTAGCCCTGCCTGCCTGTCCCTCACGGTGAAACGGGTCTTCCACACAGCCAGTCTGAACCTCTTCTGTCGACTTACGCTCCTCGACTCTTGTCCCTTCACCGGGCACTGCACAGCCTGCCTCTGCCTTCTTGACAACCTCCTCACAGCACTGCTGCTGTAAGGTCCCCCGAAGCCGCCTCTTTCCCAGGATGGAGAAGCCCTGGTGTCTCAGCCTCTTCTCCCGGCGCAAGCGCCCCAGGCTTGACCGTGGTGGTGGCCCTCTGCTAAACTTCCTGCAGTTCATCGCTATCTCCTTCTTGTAGTGGGGGACCCAGGTCTGGGTGCCGTGTTCTAGATACAGGCTGAACCCCGCTTGGTTTTAGTCGGGTCGCTTCTCCGGTCTGTCTCAGCCGGAGGCTGCAAAAGCGCTGGTGCCAGCCCAAGGCAAGGAGGGGGCCCAGGTGCTGGGGGCAGACGTGCCGGGGCTGGCAGCAGCGTGCGCTGAGAACAGCTTATCCGGCTGGAAAAGGCGTCGGCTTGGGGCTGCCCATGAGGACGGGCTCTTCTTCTTGCGTTGGCAAGGCTCTTTGGCACGAACGAGCCTCGGGTTCCCTTCTCCATCTGCACCCCAATTTTTGTGCAAGCCCTTCCACACAAGGGTTGTATTTCCAGAAGAAGACCTCAGGTGGCAGCAGCACCCTAGCTTTTGTAACCGGTCCTGGCCTTCGTGCAATTCTTCCTTGTGCCACCAGTCATGAGACCTTGTTAACGAGGGGCCCTCGTGCTTAACGACATTATTAGCAAATCAGCAGCCTATTGAAGAGTGAAAGTGTTTTTTCCTGGCTGATTTAGTGATGCACAGATCTCATTTGGAAGTCCTGCATCGTGTTTTATCTATTCATGCAAATGACACGTATTTTTATATATTCACGTAAGATGAATTTGGGTTACTTTGGGTTGGTGATGTGTTCTATCTGAGTTAAACCTTTAGAGCACTCTCTGAACAATTTTCTATCTCCTTTAAGCTAGGTAGTCATCCACTTTCTGATTTCTTGTGTGTGACCACGTGACCAAAAAGGAGGGAGGAAGGTATTCAAGGGATCACTAAAAGGGCAGTAGGGAATACAGACAGGAGGAATTTGGGAGTAGGACAAGCAACAAGAAGTTAAAAGGAAACACGGTGAGAGATGTAGGAAATCAGACGGAGAATGCACAAGGGAGGGAAAACTCGAGTCTCATTGGAATAAGAGTCGTTTCTCACAGTTGAGTTTTTGGGGCTCTTGAACACCTGCACTTCCCTTGCACTCTTTCAAGACACAGTGTCACAGAGATCAGCTTGGGGATTTCTTGCTATTCTCACTTGCAATGACTCTGTCTCTCCATCTAATTGGGTTTTTTAGGCATGGGACACTAGAAAATTCTCTCTATACTTTCAGTTTCACTGCCAGTCAGCCACGATCTTTGAAGTCTTTCACATCATTTCCTCTTTCAGGCTCCTGCCATTAAAGTATACCTGTAGGAAACAATAAGCACCAAACCTCTCTGTTCTCTCCTTCCAAAACAGACAAGTGAGCAAAGAACATTCCTCTTGAGCTTAACAGTTTTGAAGTCACATTCCTGTCACTGGACAGAAAAAACCAGTTTAAGGATCAGTAGAAAAGTTGCAACTGAAAGAGGACTGGCAACGGGCCGTTTCTCCAGCCTGGCCCCAAAAGACCATAGTTCTTGACATCCACGAGAGCTTGCCACCTTCTTTTACTTGCGTGCAGCATTAGAACAAGATCATCATGGTCTTACTGGAGTGAAGAATGGACACCAAATGACATCATCTCCTTCTGCACTGGAAAATAAAGAAAATAGTAAATTTATTCAGTTTTAATGGCCTCTGATGTATTTTGGGTACATCTGCTACACATGATAGTGATTACAGCAGTGTCTTTGATGCTGCAGTGCCCCTCTGTCACCTCGGCCTGGTTCGGGCACAGGCGAAGGCGTTATTTGGAGAAGCGCAGGGGGGGAAGGTGACCGAAGCTCTGAGAAAGGGGCAGTCCCGCTCCCTGCTGCTACTTTAACTACGCCTCGGTGCGGCACGAGAAGGGGGAGTAGAGAACTGCGCCGCTGGCCGTACCCTCTCTGCCCGGGACTAGGATGAGAAACAGGGAGTAGTTTGCACCCACATGTGCCGTCTCGCGCTGTACGGGATTTGCGACGGGTGGTAGACCGCATGCGTGGCGTTGCTGTTCTAGAGACTGCTGCCAAGCCCGGGCGATGCCGCTGCTCAGCACCGTTTGCAGGATGCACGCGGGAAACGGAGAAATGAGGACGGAGCGATGCCGCGTAGTGTTAAGACGCCGGCGGCACCGCAAAGCTGGTGCTTTTTTTCAGCCTGGTGGGTGATCTCGGTAGGCTGGTCTCCCACGTCGGCATCCGACAAACACGGCGTCTCGTCATGCGACAGGCGGGTGGGGGAGCGAGGCCAGACGTCTCAGGTGGTGCCCCGAGATGCGAGGGGTGCCTCGGGTGCCTCGAGCCAGCCTAAACACGGGGTTGGGCGCTTTTGCTTACTCTGCAGAAATACAGGCCCGTTCTCACACTCCGTCTAGACGGATGTCATCCCTGAGCAGATCCTCCTTGAGCCCCCACCGCTCCCATCAGCCAGGCTCCGACCTGGGAGAGGTCCCACCGCAGGGCTACCACAGGCGGCTGGGTCTCCCGGAGCCGCGCTGCCGAACCTCGGCGCGGAGCGGAGCAGGGGTCTCGCTCCCGTGCCGTCTGCCGAGCTCGTCCCCCTCCAGCAGCCCGGCGCTCGCGCCGGAGCCTTCTCGCCCGAACCGCCGCTGGTGGTGCCCAACAAACATTTTCGTGGGGCAAGACGGTAGGCGATTTTGCTCGTGAAGTGAGTGAGGCTCCAGTTGCTTCAGTGCTGGAAAGAATGGGATGAAGAGTAAAAGAACCTCACAGTAGCATTTTCTCCCATAGTGACAGTTTTCAAAAAACTTCAGAGTTATTTCTAAGTAATATACACACAAATAGCCCTTTTAAAATTAGTTAGTCACTGGAGATTATTTTGTGTCATTTTATAAATGCACAGCCTAATTAAAATACAATTGCTGGTCTATTAAATACCTGATTTACCCATATTTCTTTATGTTTCATTATTATGAAGCACAGTATTTTAAATCGTGAGTTGACTTCAGCACAGGGTTTATATTAATGTATAATTGTTGGTTTTACTTATATTTGTGAGGAGAATTGTGAGATTTCCCTGGACAGCCTAACAGGTATTTTGCATAAACTGATCGTCTGCCATTTTAAGCTTGCATAACTCCTTCCAGTTTTGGAAGAAATAATTGCAAACCTTCTAGAATCGCATGCATTCATTTCATGTGAATTGGCACTTTTATTTAATTTGTGTCTCTTACAAGGTGGTCTGTGCTCCCACACACTGCATCTTGTTCTTGCATATTCGGAGGGAAGGTTTCTCTAAAGCATCGATTAAGTCACTCTAAAACATGAGGCAGCCTACACAGGCTCGGGGATTTGGGAGTGGGGAAAGGACTTAACTCCCAATAAGAAAGCTAAACTGATTAGAAAATAGAAAGGAGAAATATTTGGATGAATCTGGAGTGTACAAAGTGACTAAAATGGGGTTCTGGAAGGGTTTTTTTTCTGTTGCAGTGGGAGGACTACAGAGTCACAAATGGATGTAAAACCAGGAGCCCCAGGCAAATGTTGTTCCCTGGCGACGTGTGATAGGGAAGGCGGGTGAGGAAGCCCAACGTCTCCGGCCTTCTCTGCGGTGGGAAGTTTTAGAGCTGTTTTAGCAATGTGGAAACGGCGTTGGTGCTTAAAATGGAGCAAGCACTGCTATGGACAGGCTCCGGGTGCTTTTACAAGGTGTGATGGAAATCTGTCCAGATCAGGTCCCCACGTCCCAGCAATCAAAATCCACCTGCTCTGCTGCTGGGCTCCACCGGCGGGGTACAGCGCTGGGAACTTCAGACGGAAAAAATCAGAGCAAATTCTTGCTGTCTGCTGCGGAGGGCACGGGCCTTTGAGACACCGAAGGAACTGCCAGGAGCTCGTGTACGACCAGCGAATGTTTAAAACAACGGCCACGGTGCCAACGCGCCTTCAGGCCAGTATGGCCCAAGGAACCATGTAGACGACTTCAGATACATAATTAGGCTCTCCAACTTCAGCAAGACTTCTCAACTGCTTGATATTTCAAACATGTTTTAAGCGTGGGCCAGTGTCACAAAACTGTGACAGCTTGACATCCCATGCATGACTGATTTGTGACAGAGGTGGCAGAATGGCCAAGTGCTTTAAAAGGCTCTGTTTTTCCATCCCCTCTTCCCTAGAGGAAGGGGGAGCATCTTTCTCCAGAGAGACATGGTTTTATAGCCCGTCTTTTACTAATTACTCAGACGCAGTGATAATCAGTGCACGCACACATACATGCACGTTTTTCTTTTTCTATGTCAATAGTTATACTTAATTTTTATACATATACAGAGAAACAGCAGAGTCACAGAAACGCAGCACAGAGAAATACAGGAGTCCTACAACAGTCAGGACAGGCTGTGCTCCGGCGCCTGCAGTGGGAAGGTGCGCCAGCGCAGAACCTCACGGATTTCCGTGAGATGGGGTCGTAGCCCGCCCACCCTGAGGGGTTACGTGTTGGTAAAGGTGCAGGCTCTTGGGCAGGTCTGGATCACAACAGTGCCCACATCCCCCCCCGCCTGCCTTCCTTCTGCCCAGCTCTTTGAAGCGGGTACATGTGCAATACCAGACAATGTCCGTAGACAGTGTTTGCAAACAGGAGATAAAAGAAGTACCCACTGAGCTCCAACAGGGAGAGAATTAAACCAATCAAACATTGAAATCGCCAATATATGTATACTTTATTCGGCATCTAAATACTCACTCATGCTTGCTACGTTGGATTTAACAGATCTAACTCTATTCAAATAATCATTGATAAAGACAGTTATATGTTCAGTGGTGACAAGAATAATGATAATACAAATAACACTCACGAGTGCAATTAAGGCAACCAGCAATGTCCCATGCTCAAGCGTCCCTGGCTGGGAGGACGTCACCACGTTAGCGAGATCCTCAACCGGCCCTATCCCGAAGTCAGCTTTTGCAGATTTGCTTTACCTACGCGCAATTACTTGCAGCTGCGATCCAAAAGCAAACCACAAACCACAGGCTGGCTTTCATAGAAGCGTATCAAGTTCAGCAAAGCACATCAGTTTCCGTCCCTCAGAGCCAGGTGCCTGCTGCGGCAAGAGGCTCGTGCTTTCCTGTTGGCGATGTTTGCAAAGGGGGGGGGGGGTCGGTCACCTTTGGTCACCACAGATGGCACATACAGTCTTTGCACATGAAGGTTTTCAATAGGGTGGGAGAGGCTACAGTGCAAGGAAAGACATAAGGAACAAACAAAGACATAAGGAACAAACACAAAATAGCACCAACTTGGTGCAGCACGGAGATCACTGTGTGCTAACACAAGTCTATGTAAAAACACCGTTAAAGCACAACACATCACATCACAGAGGTGCAATTAAAGCTGCCCAGGAACATTGGGTTATACTTTTGAAACTGCAGAGGAATATCCTATACAAAAAACGTGTCATTGAACAGATTCGACAGATATACCAATTCTGTTACCTAAGATGTGAACCTGGATTTATAATGGAGTAGCATCAAGCTAAAATAATCTTATCTTGATGAAGCTTTCACTAGCTGTAAAAGCAAAGTGAACGCAAGGGCAATACTAACTGTTGGCCAGGGCACCACTGTACTCGGCACATCATGAATGAAGACTCTCAAAGCCCAGTGCCTCAGTTTACAACCTAAATAACATAAACCAGGTGTTAGAAATCAGTCCGTGACCCACTGAAATTAAAACAAGGTTTGCACTGATTTTGGCGAGGCTGGATATCAGCCAGGCTCTCTCTGCAGTCTAAGAATGACGTTAATAGATCTGAAGGCCAGAGGAGAACACTGTGTTATCTAGTTTTAACTTCTCCCTAATGCAAGATTCAGGATTACCTTAAATCCTTTACCTAAAATCCAACCACTATTGACCTAAGGTGTAACTTTGAGACAAGTGTCTATTTCTATTACCTAGAATGGTAAAGAAATCACTAACTTCTAATGGCAATGGTAAAGAAATCACTAACTTCCCTAGGAATAGGCCTATTTAACAAAGGTTCCCAGTTTTCATCTTGAGATCCGCCAGTAGTTAGTCCATTTAATGTGTCACATCATTGGCATCTTTTTAGCTGCTTACCCGAAATGTCATGCTAGGTCATGTCTCATACAGATACCTACATGTATTCCATTCATAGCACTCCCTTGCCAACAAAATTTATAATCTGCAAAAAAAAACCAAGTTAGAAAGCATTGTTGGTTTTTTTTCTTAAGTCCACTTTGATTACATCCATTATTATATCCTGCAATTCAAGAGCCAAAAATGGGCTCAGCACTACAGTGACAGAAAGCCAAGCAACCTGCAAATCAGCATTAGTCCTTTGGACTTCAAAGGCCACCTAATAATTACAATATCTCTTGCCAACCACTGATGAAATATAGCAAAATCTACCAAAAGCCCTTTTCAGACCCAAATACCAAAGATCTTTTCTGTCAAATTAAGCTGAGTGCAGGAAAAAATTACCAGACAATCTTTTAACCCTGCCTGTGCAAGGTTGTGATTCAGAAAGCCCTTGGGAAAGTCAGTCACTCGGACTCTTGGAGTGTCAGCAGGGACAATGTGAAGCCCTGGAGGGTTTGCCTAGGACAAATGTTACAGACGATGATATTCTAGAGCAAGGAAAAGGTGAAAAACACCACAAAGGCTGAGATTAGATATTGCATGATGTCAAAATGAGTCAATAAAAAATGAAGTATATCTTGATAAAACATAAAAGATAATAAAATTTCAAAATTCAGAAGAAGCTTCAAATTAATTGTGATAAATTTGATTCCACATGAGACCATAGATCTAGATTCAGGCAATGAGCTGGCAATTCTGGATATGCTTAAACCACACAACTGAACAGTGCAATGCTTTCAAACTGAGAAATCCAGCATGGTTTCAATCAATGGCAGCTCCAATCTTTTTATCTAGCAGGGGGACTCAATAGAAAACTCATAGTAGACTTAGGTTTGTGTGTGCCTGAATGTCTGTCTTATAATGCAGTGGAGGTTTAAGAGGACAGTATCATATAAAAAGTAAAAATATTTAATTGCTATATACAATCATAGAATGGTTTGGGTTGGAAGGGACCTTAAAGACCATCTCGTTCCACCCCTCTGCCATGGTCAGGGACACCTTCCACCAGACCAGGTTGCTCCAAGCCCCATCCAACCTGGCCTTGAGCACTCCCAGGGATGGGGCAACCACAACCTCTCTGGGCAACCTGCTCCAGTGCCTCACCGCCCTCACAGGGAAGAACTTCTTCCTTACATCTAATCTAAATCTACCCTCTTTCACTTTAAAGCCATTATCCCTTGTCCTGTCAATACATGCCCTTGTACGAAGTCCCTCCCCATCTTTCCTGTAGCCCCCCTTTAGGTACTGGCAGGCTGCTGTAAGGTCTCCCCGGAGCCTTCTCTTCTCCAGGCTGAACAACCCCCACTCTCCCAGCCTGTCCTCATAGGGCAGGAAAATGGTGAAGTGGCAGGATGTCTGAAGATGACAGGGTCTTCTGCTCCGGTTTTGAGTACAACTTGTATGATAGAGAAGGCAGAGGAAGGCAAACAAGGGGGGGTGTGGTGAAAGGGGAGAGAAACATATGGAGGATGAAGCAGGTGGGGGACCCCTGTTCAGTGAGAGCTTTGGCTTCCTTGGTTTGTTTTTTTTTTTTTTAGCCAAGGATTCTTCTGGCATTGAAACTAGAGTCAACCCAAAGTTTCTGCCAAGGCAATGGTCGAGGGTGGAGAACAGAATGTGAACCACTAGCAATACAGGAGTGAGGCTAAGGATTTGATAGCACTTCCAAGATCACAAAACAGACCTCCAGGAATGTACGTTCCTTATAAGAGTAACGCTATAGGCAGGATTCTGAGCTGGGATGTCAACACCGAACTGAGTACTACTGTGGGCAGCGGTGGGGGCTGTAGAAGTCAGGCAGATACCAGGATCTATGGTGCTGTGAGGTGCAGACCTTGCCCACAGCCCTCCAAGAAAACTCCTCCATGAACACAGTGGTTGGCATCCACCCGTCCTGACAGCCCCAAGGAAGGAGCTGGAGCCAGTTTCTTGTGGCACCTTACACAGAACAAGACAAATGTGTATGCATTTATTATTAAGACTCTGGGAGGCAGCCATAGTGTTTGCCACATTCCAGGGAGCTGATGGCTATTTAGCTTTGCCCAGTTGAGAAGGATTTCTATGGCTTTGCTCCTTGCCCAGAATGGTGATTGTGCTGGGAGGGATGGAGGGGAATCGTTTCTAGTAACACTGTTCCTGTGTGTATATAAATATTCCCTGGCTGGGGCTGGCTCATCACACAAGATGGCAACCCATGCTTCCCTTCCCCCTGCCTTCCCCTCCCTCCTCACATCTCTACCGGCACAGCAGATTCCAATAATAAACCCATCACTGTGAAAGCCAGGTGTCATCCAAATTCATTTGCTGCGGTGTTTGATCCATCCTCTGCTTCAAGATACAGGTTTCAGAGTATTTTATGAGATGCACTTCACAGCTTTTATCATACAAGATATTCTGCAGCATTTTATGGCTGCATTTTATAAAATTTTATCAAATATTATGTAGAATATTTTAGCAATAAGCCGTTTTTTAGGGGATCAGTTCCAGTACAAGCTTGCAGACATACGAAAGTGCACAGAGGAAATGTGAACATCCTCAAAACACTGTTAACACTTAACCTTCCAGAAGCTGGGCTATTTATTTTGTGATGGAGCTTGTGCGGTCCACAGGGAAACTAAAATGGGATATAAGGTACAGTGACTGCTTTTACTATGGCTATTTAGCTTTACAAAGCAGAGATGCCTCAATTCATCCACTGTCCTCCGCACTGCGGAGTAGCCCAGGAGGGATCACGGGCTGAATAACGTCACCTTTTTCCTCACTGGGCTCCCCTTGGTGTTCCTGAACAAGCAACATCTCTGCTTCCAGGTCTCATCAGCCACTGACACGTCCTCCATCTGGCAGACTGACTGTACGGGTGCATCTGCAGCTCTGACCCTTCTCATTGCAGTTATTTGTCTTCCCCAGCACCAGGCAGAGCACATCACGTGCTGCCAGCCCCTGCACGTCTGCAATCCACAGCCACCCCTCCAGCTTTCAGACACCCGCAAAGTACCACAAAAGTTCATTACGTCAGAGGTCTGGGCATCAAACAGTTCATGTCCCCAGCAATGGGAAGAAATTAAGAAGCGGCAGCTGAAAACCGTGGGAATTCTTTTTTGTCATGGAAATGGAACAAAAAACCCCAGTCATTATTTGTTAATAATTTTCTCAGCTTGTATCTAACCCCATGTACAGGTAAGATCCATTTCAGCTTCTCAAGGTCTAGGGAGGGAAGGGCAGGATATCTGAAGACCTCCTTGCGGTCACACGAAAACAAGGCCAAGTGCTGAGGAGCAGCAGTGCTTCTTTTTGTGATGGCGGTCCTTTCCGAGGTCTGGGTTTCAGATCTTCGGGTCTGCACCCCCCTGGCTCAGGCAGCTGAGAAAAGCCTTGCCCGAGAAGTGCTGCCGTGCGGGAGTCCCTGCAGATGGACATCTCGGACACAGCATGTCTCCGTCTGCCACGGGAGGTCACTTTCTGTACAGCTCTCTGGAAGAGCCAGACCAGTCCCATTTAGCGAAGTCACTATGAAATATTCAACTTTATGTTTAATTTTTTAAGTCTTTTCCCATTTGTTTAATGGAAGCTGAAACGCTGCCATCACTGTCAAGCCCAGGAGCAATGTTGTCTTGCCAGATCTTTTTGGGTTTACAGAAAATGGCAATATTCATACTTGCATTACAGCAGCAGAAAATAAAATTGAACATGGCATTTACATTTGCAGCATGAAAATTCAGATCACTGAACACAACGTGAAAGTTATTTAAGGTCCTAATAATCTATACTTTCACACTGCTGGTGTTGTGTCATGCCAGTTGTTTTGAAGGATGAACTAACTCTCTTTAGACTTCCTGCAAAGGAAAGGAAAAAATGCTGAAAAATAAAATGAATATACTCCAAAAGAAATCCAAACAAGAAGAAGTAAGAGTAAGAAGAAATATAAGATATCATTTTCCTTCATTAACCAAGGAAAAAAACAACCCCCAAAACTTCAGGGCAAGTTTTTGATAATTTATTCCCGAATTGCTTTCTGTCTGTTATTTTTAAAATTTCTGCTTTAGTAACTTTTTTCCCTCAGGCATCAATTGCTAGTCATTACTTGGTTATGTCGATGAAAACAAGAAAACCCTTAGGTAAAAAATTCTCCTACTGGAAGACAGTAACAAACCAGACCTTCTTCTCTAATAATACTTTAGCAAAGGATCATGAAATATATAAGAAACACCTTAAAATAAAAATTGCACTGTATTAAATGTATAGTTTAGGTGGTCATCATGTTTCAAGCAGAGATTTGCTATGCTTACACAGAACTGAGCAATTGTAAGCTTTGTTCATCTTCACAATCCCTGTAAATTTGGGGAGAAATTGTCTCTGAGCTAGCAGAAGTCTGAGGAAAGCATTTTGAAGAAAACTGTCTCTCATTTATTAATATAACAAAGTGAGTCTGATGGCTTAAATAAAAGAACAACTCTAGCAGCTGCCAAGCTCTTACAACCACTATTTTAAATTAAAGAGGAAGGAAAAACCCTATATATAAGCTCAGTGATAAGCAGGAATCTGCAAAGCCAAGGATGAGAATGGAGCAGAAGAGGAACACGCAGATATTGCGAAGGCAGGCAAGCAGGAACATGTCAGTGTTACGGATGAGGCTGAGGAAGCGATACTGTGGTTTTCACGGTATAGTAATGAAGAACTAAAGCGAATTATGCCACACAGTCATTCCAGCACATTTAGGCTTCTGTTGTTTACACTGTTCTCTATTTTATATGATTATCTAATCCCAGTTAGGCTTTTTGATTCTGTGCCAGTAGTCCCCGCTGTAAAATACAAGTACAGTATACTTCAGGAGCATACCCTGCTAGGTGTGCTGATTAGCTAAGGGTCTTAGGAGAAATACGAGGGATGGCCATCAAAAATGTCAAAACCTCCAAAATCAACAAGGTAAGTAATTCTGTCCTGAAACTGGGGAGTATTTCAAAGCTATGGGAAATAAAAAGTGTAGCTCTTATTCAGCAATTCTAAGATGAAAAATACATCTTAATCTTTCAAAAAGATTACATAAAATAATTGCTTTAGACAGCTTTGAAGGCTTCTCTTGGCACACTTCTACAGTTTCCGGCTTTCCAGACTTTGGCTTCGTCTCAGCAGAAACTCGGTCGCAGACGCACAGCTCTGCGAGCTCCAGGCCCCTCTCCTGCTCCAGAAACCGGATCACCGAGAGCTCGAGCTGGAGCTAGGCTCTGGTGCCCCGTATTTTGGGCGCTGAAACCGAGCCCAGAGCCCTGCCCTTGTTTCATGGCAGGTGCCGCAGCCGGGAATCACAGCCGAGCCATGTGTGAGGCCAAGAGCCCGAGGAAGCAGCCAGCAAGGAGCACCCAGCAGGGCGCTTCGAGGGCCACGCGTGGTCCAGAACCCTGCCCGTCTTGGGAGGTGGGCACACGCATCATCTTGGAGCCTGCGGCTCAGGAGAGAGGCTTGGGGAGCCGATCTGGCATGGAAGAGCCTTCAGAGATGTCTGCTGAGATCCCGGGACCTCACTGTCCTGGACCAGCCCTCAACATCAGGCTTCGATCTTGCTCCTTTTCTTTTACCTTCCACCTATGAATCTTTGATTTTACTAGGGGATTTTTTACCTTCCACCTATGAATCTTTGATTTTACTAGGGGATTAGGTATCTAGGAGGGCTGCTGAAGCAGAGCCCATGGGGAAGTTCGGAGGAAAACCACTCCGGCTCTGGATCCTCATTGGCCTTTAGGCTGTTAAGATCAGGTCCATGTGCAGAGACATGGGAAGCTTTAAAGTAAATAAGCTAGGTACCCAGGGTGTTTCAATAATTCCAGAGTGAGGGAGTTACAGAGGGGGCTGGAGTTGTAATTTTGGTTTTATGTGCCTAATCTCTGCTTAAATTCAGGTGTCTTCGAAGATTTTAAATCTGACTCTAATTTGAAATGCGCTGCTACAAGCTCTTTCCTTGCTGTCAGCTGAAAAGCAAGGGCTCTGGGAAGTTGTCTGGGGAAAGGTAAATCTTTTCTATCACGCTGAGCTACTGTGGATGCCAAATAGAACGAGGCAGCTTTAAAGGATTTTCCCAAGTCAGCTCAGAAAAAGTGATTATATAGGATTTATGAACCAGCTTCTCATAATTCAATAATGACTCACCATTTCCTGCACTTGCTAGATTGCTTAGCACTGATTTGGATGCTCTGATAGAGCAGCATTGATAAGAAGCTGCGTGATTTACCGTGAGGTGGTAGTTCATTCTCTGAAGATAGTTCACGTCTCTGATATCAGAATGAAGGAAAATAATGCTTGCATAACAGAAGATATAAGTATGGTATATTCAAGAAATATTTTTAAACTGCTGTTCTCTGAGCTGTTTCAAATGAATCTGGATTTCTCCCCTAAATTCTGTGACAAGTCAAGAAGAGAGCCAAAATGCCCTGAGCATAGGTAACTGGTCAGAGGGTCTCTATGAGGTAAAAGAATTTAGGAAGGTATCACCTCCAAACTGTTCTGTCTGCTCATCTCATCATGTTTAGCATGACTGCATGTCATCTGTGTCATTGCAAAACCAGACAATTTAGCCTAAACTACTGCTGAAAGCTGCTAAACTAAACTGACTGACTTTGCACAGATGCAGGTGGGTGCTCGTACAGCTGGGTGTCTGGCTTCACCTGGGTGGAAGAGCAGGAGAAACAAATGGAGTGTGATAACATCTGGTCCACCTGACCACAGTCTGAAGTCTCAGCTCCAACATTTACTGCCATGGCAACTGGAAAAAAATGTAGTTCATCAGGAGGTAGAATAGCAATTTAAGCAATATATCAACATATCAAGGTCTTAATGGAAATAATTATAAAAAGCAAGCATGATAACTAGGAAAAAAGAAAACCCCTGTTCTGTTCCTAACCAGTACTATGTTGGAGGGTAAACATCCTGAATCCCATTGGGCTGATTTTACAACTGCTGAAAAATCCTTTTTCATAAACACCTTCTTCTTTCAGACTTAGTAGCAGTGAAATATGCTGGCACAGCTCAAAATACATATGTGAAATTTGAGTTCTACTGTGAAATGTATTGGGGAAGAATGACCTGGTAAGTTTGCATGCATATTGTCTTTCATTAATTCAATATCAGATTCAATACATGACAAATTCAAAGATTTATTACAATCAACAGTGTTGAAATCCTAGCTGGGCTCTGAAATTACTCACTATACCTTAATTTGTAATAATACACAGTCTGAATATAAATGTCTGTCGATGTTGTTTTCAAGAATTCCGGGTCTCTCCTGTAAGCACTTTCACCTGTGAACAGAACAAGTCAGAACATAGCAAACTCCATTAGTTAGAACCAAAAATACCAGTATGTTACCAAGCGAGTATGCCTCATGGGAACAGCTCACTTAAAGTAAAAGTAAATATGTGAGAAGAGTTTAAAATTTTAAAATCTATCACATTAATATAAACAAATTTGTGTTATTCTCTGAATAGCTGTTACATGAGCAGACTCATACCCAAGGAGCAGGAAAGTGTAAAATTATTCCTTTATTTGTTAAAAAGCCTTTGCCAGATGTCATGTCAATATATAATTTTCTCTGGTTTACATCTTAAAGCAAGCTTTTCTGGGACTATATTACCATTATTAAATAAGTAATGTTGGATGCAAAGATCTCACTGTGTAGAATATGTGCATCATTACTATTTGGGGCATTACGAACACTGTGTGAGTAGTGCTAATACAGTAAAAGAGAAATCATGATTCATTACTAGCTTCATAAGGTGTGGGATTTACCAGTGGATTCAGTCAGCATTTTGCCTTTCTCCCTGGAAAGCTGTAGGTGAAAGGAAGCTTGCTCGTAATTACTAATCAAAACTCTAGCCAGGAGCTGGTTCTGAAATGAGCTTAGGTGAGGCAGTGTTGCTTAATAAGAGTGGAAATTTCAAGCTTTTTTTTTCCTTGAAAAACTGCTATGGAATGCCTGCCTGCCTTTGCTTTGTTTTAGATTCATTTTCTAATTTTTCCTTCTGCATCCCCAGAAAGAAAGGACCTCTTTTGCTTTTCAATTCTCACATCTTCCCCCATTCCTCCATAATTTGGCATCTTCTAAAATTTTTCAGCTTACAGTTCAAGGTAGACCCCAGATTTGCCTGTGTTGCCCTTCATCCCTCCAGTTCTGGGTGCTCTGTCAGGGCTACCCCAGAGCGCCGTCTGACTGGAGATGCTGGGAGGAGACTCCTACACACAGTGGTCACCAGTGCAAACTCTTCTGTCACTTATGAGAGAAATCTTGGCTATGTTGCAAATGTTAGCGCTCCCCATTAGACTCACCCTTTTACTTTATCTCAGTCTATCTGCCATACGTCATGTCAAATTTTATGCTTCAGAAGAAATAAAAAGTTCATTGCAAAAACTACACCAACCAAAAACTAGGAAACAGCCCTACAAAAAACAGAGCACACAACTCACTACCTGTTAAGATCGTCGTGTATCAACAAAAGCAAAGCAAACATGTCAGTAAAGAAAACAGGTCCTGGTTTCAGGGTCACAAAGGAATTGCTACATGCAATCAACAGTGAAAAATCTTTTAAGTTTTGAAAAATGATCTTATAATTTTATTTCTCATATATGACAAAGTCCTGGCCTGCAGTGATTGCTGAAGTCCTAACACATTTCCAAAGGAAAAGGATATTAGCTGCAGCACTATATCAATCCCAAAACACAGTGCATTTCTACCAGTCCATAATGTCTCTGGCATTTTGGTCTGGAAAACTCGATTTTCACTCTGTGTGAGGACCCCAAAGGGAGCTTTATTCTTTATTTTACTTTCCTATGCTAAACCTCCCCCGCCATGGTTCAAGCAATTTGGCTGTCATCGTGCATTCATTTTCCATGAGTATCTTCTGATCCATACTAGATGTGTGACCCAGCACAGTGTTATGTAAGCATTTTAACTTTTTATTAAGTTCAGAGCTGCCATATCCTGCTTGTCAGAACTACTTCCATTCTCCAGGTGGTTTATTTAGGATGGAAGCTGGTCACAGAGAAAAGTTCATAGTGTCACTAAATCCCAGTGGATTTAAAATCCTCCTGACCTCTATGACCACTGCTGCTTGACAGCATCAATCAACAAGATCTTACCACTCGTCTCAGCTTTTCTATTATTCACAAGCCCTCTGTATCAGAGTGCCTTACACAAACCCAAAAGGCATGTTATTATGTTGTTATTATCTATCCAGACATGGAAGCAGTTGGGATGGATAGGACGACTGTAAAGTTCATTCCTGTAACGCTGGGCTCTATTAGTGTCTCTCATCTGCTCCCGCCCCATCCCTTCTCCTCTGTAAATCCTCCTTGGAACCCTTGTTTTTCCAACAGAATACCTATTGGGAATGGCTGTTTGAGGAAAAAAGAGAAGAATGAAAATTAGTGAGAAGTTAATCTTTGTATCCATTAATTTTGTTGTTACAAAAGAAGATGAACAGTTGCATTTAAGCTGTTTTTAGCTGTAATCCTAGCATTTCCATCTGCTCATTATGCTTGTAAGACCACATGAAGAATATTGCATTAAATTAATTACCAGGAAAGTATAGAAAAATTGGAGGAACAGTAACAAAAAAGGCTTAGTGCACAACAGTGATTTATTTATGAAGGAAGATTAATAGCTAAACTCAGGAGCCCAGCTGAAGGGAAATAATTGTAAAGGCTCTCAAAGGACCCTCTGGAAACAGGCTCAAAACTCAGACTGTGAAAGTCCTTACTCATTTTTATTTAGTCCTCGTTAGACCACGACATCAAGAAAAGCTCTAGTTAAAAATTAAACAGGGGGAAAGTGGCTACAAATATTTTCCAGATCTGAGTATCAAGCAAGGCTTTATATAGCTAATGTGAGCAGTGGCCTTTGGTGGCAAACAGCTGGAAAGTAGAACTGTACACAGGTAAATGACTTCTCTTGGGAAGCTTTAGTGGCTACCTCTGAACCAGAAAAGAAAACAGCCAGGATCTGTTCTTTGGTCCTGAAGCTGAACTGTGAGAAGGGAGAGAACTGCACTCAGGACCTGGGCATCTTCTGGGACGGTGCTTGTTGGCACAGGCTGAAATGTGCCAGGGTGCCCACAGCTGCATACAGCGTGGGCTATGGCACACCTCTGCTTCAGCCCCTGTTCTGGCCCAGGTTAGTTTGCAGATATTGATGTAACTGGGCCCAGAATTATGTCCTGACAGTCACACAGTATCATACTGCTGGCAGTAGGGTGACCTTCTGCTTAAGAAAATAAAAAAAAAATACTCCTAAGCACAGAACATAGTAAAGTCTTCAGTCAAATCCTGAGGGAAACAAACCCCCTATTTATTCCTGTTATCAGACAAATAATCTTCAAAAGCAAAGATGAGCAAGTATAGATCAGTATTAAAAACATATTTAATAATATCTTTTTGTTTGACAGTCTCAAAGTACAGAGAATTTTCCTTTTCTGAGATGCGTTTCTTTTTGATTTTGAGTTTATTAACTAGAGCTTTGCTGTTTGGTTCACCAGGAGTGTAGAGATTACACCATTACAGAACAACATAGCTCTGCAAGTTATAAACATAAATGAACAGTCTTGGATTCTCTTGCAAAATTGCAAACTTCTGCAATTCACAGACTATTTCTCTTCCAAACCATTAATTATGACAGGATACTGGAGAAAAAAAAAAAAGGCAAACCAAAATATTATCACATGGTCATTAGAGTTACTCAAACTATCATTGCAAATAGTACTGGGGGATTTCAGGAATTTCATAGGAAGGCTGGTCTTTGATTTTCTGTTTTGTTTTTTTTTTTGGAGGGGGGTTGTTTTGTTTTGTTTTCCTCAGCCTTTTCATTAATGGAACACATTGGGATAATGTAGTCTTTTTTTTTTTTTTAATAAGCCACCAAGATATACACTGTTTTAGAAACAGCACTGCAAAGTATTATCCACTACAAAACACTGTTAAGGGAGGTTTTATCTGTTCCTGGAGAATTATATAACAGTTCTGGATTTCCCTCCTGAGAAATACAAACCTGTAAGCATGACATGGAGCCTGGTGAATGAATGTAATATATTCAAGCAGAACTCTTTGTACACATAAATTTAATTATAAAAATAGTTATGTCTTTTTAAGTCCATACCAGCAGCCATTCTATCCAGGAAGTTTTTTGTCTTGAGGTTGCTTTTTCCTCCCTCAGACATAGAAAAGGAACTCCTAACACTGTGGTTTGTTTTTTTTTAATGCTTTGCAACAGTAAGTTAATGCCACCCTGATCCTACACTGTAAGGGGAAATATATGACAGATGCTGCAAACACTCTGTGCTCTTGGGAAGAAAGAAGAATGAGACCTCTCTTCCTGCTTCCAATTTTTGGGGCAAGTTAGCCTTGCAACACCAAAGAAAGTATTTTTTAATTTGCTTTTAAAAATCAATCTTTTAATAGCCTTTGAATAGCAAATAAACGGCCATAAAGAACACTGCCCGTAAGAAAGGCAGGTAAGGGCTTGGCAGAGCACATGTAGTATCCATTCTCTTGACAACCTTGACACTAGAAACATACTGATTTTTAAAAGTAAGCCTAACATTCCTATAATAAGTTTCCAAGATCTCATGCAAAAGAAGAAAATTTTCAGCAACGTACCTAATCTCAGCACGCTCACTGCAAAAATAACATGCTGATTAACAACTCTTAGGAATACCAGTCCTACTTAATATTCATAGGATCTTGAATCAAGCTTGTCTCTCTTGTGGCTGATCAAGAGATAACGCTATTGTCTGTCAAACATGCTGTACTTAGCATTTTGATGCAGCACAAGCTGGGTGCACAGTGACATACTGGCAAAGCCCTTTTAGATAGCTTATGAAAATTTAGGATGGCTGCATTAATACCAAAGAACAAGATAGGTGGCCTTACACTACACATCTCATTAGGTTCTCAAAGTGTTACTAGTCTGGGCACATGAAGAACGTAAACGTACACAATAAGGGTTTGATTATATCCAATAATAGTTGAGCGTTTGCTATTTGACACAGCAATTCTGCCTTCTATGTTAAATACCATGTGCCTGGAGGGAACGCTGAAACAGCTTCTGTCTTATGTTTCTTACAGACAAAAGAATGAGAGGATGCTGAGACACTACACATAGCTATGAAACAAGAACCAGTAGCCAAGGCACAAAAAAAGTAACTGCTGAACCCTTTTTTAAAGGGATTTCATTGTAGACAGCTACATAAAGGACTATATAGGCTATATAGAGGACTGTAAGCTTTATGACATTACCAAACATGTTTGTTTCTGCTCTACATTTTAGAAGCACATCTTTTTAAGTAGGTTTTTTTGACATCTATTTCAAACCATTTGCTCTACACACTGCATCAAGGCTTCATCAATTTTTTCAGATAATGAAAAGGTTGTGTTGGTTTTTAGATTCTTCTGAAGCCTTTAATAGGCAGCAGTCCTGTGTCAGAACTTTGAATTAAATGCAAAGAACTTGTCTTGCTTCCTAAAGCTCTGACAATGCCAGGCATGTTTTGCAAGCAGACTTCAACATTACTGCTAATGCTATGGTTTGTATTGGCAGAGCTCCAAGTCAAATCACTCTATCCATCCTGATGAGGGGGATCTATCCTACAACTCTCAACTTTTCAGAAAGCCCCTCTTCTAGACAATGATTAAGTACGCTGCAATATGAAGTTCTTACAACTCTCACCTTTTTTTTTTTAATGTCTACCTATGTCTCAAGCTCTGCTAGTTTGATACTTAATAAAACCTGTGAGACATATACATGTCATTCATGGCATATTTGACATCTACTGAAATTCATTGTCTGGGGAAAAAAAACATGTCTGTGGAATTAGCATTTTCTACCTTATCTTTAGAAATGTCATCCAGCTGTGAAGAGATTTCACGTGAAAAACTCTGGTAACAGTTTTAATTAATCTGCAGTCAATTTACAGCCCCTTTTCACTAGTCACCACCCTCCAAAAGCTTCTGTATGTTGGCACCTGTGTATAGGATCCCAAGATCTCCAGAATCACCATCATCTAATATTAGGTCCTGTTGGTGGTAGCTGACAACTCCTGGGCCTCCTGTCGTCTTCCAGGAAGCTCATTACTAGCAGTAAGGACAGCTCACCGTCATTCAGGTCCAGCACTTGAATTCAGCATTTCAAAAGACACTAGGCTGGGCTGCTGTTGTCGATCATTTCCCTTCCTCAAAAGTATTGCTGTGGAGATGATTCCTCTATTGCACCCTAAAAGATGAAAGGGAAAAACTGAAACCCTTCCATCTCCAGAGGAATGAGAGTTTAAACCTCTCTCTACTACTCCTGCCTCCTGCTGTGCTAGATACATCACCTAATTTCATGTTCTGAGGGCTTCCAGTTGATGCTCCTGGATGGCAAACTTAGACTTACTTTTGGAGTTTGGCAGACGGGAATCTCTTGAATCTCAGCAGAGCATCAGGAAGCAATGAATATCCAAATGAATTTGAGACTGGGGGATCCCCCCTGGTCTTAGTCAGATTTGAAGATGAGCTGCTAGTCATCCCTTTAAAGGAGATGTCCGGCATGGGGCAACACTAAGAAACATAGCAAGTCTTATTCAATTTTGGAGGCTGGCATTAATATAACCCTTCAATGTATAAATTGTACATGCCAGAATGTTCTGAAAATTGTTTTCAGAGTAGGATTTCAAATACCCATTTAAAGGATGGAGATTTATATGTGCATACTTTTTATTAAGTGAAAACTTGCTACTGCGTGTCAAGACACAAAGCAGTAAGAGGCAGCGCAAATGATCTCTCCTTGTTCATTGTGACTACTTGCTTTTTAGGGCTTTGGATTTTTTTCCCACTGAATGCAGTGATATTGAGTTCGAATTTATAAACAGATTTTTTCCCACAGATGGAAGAATAATAACCTCTTTAGTGTCATGTCAGATTATACTCTAAGAGTCATGAATTACCATGGCAGTGATATTATGGTGCATTAGAAGGTAAAATCATAGGGTTGTCAAAGTGTGTTTTCCTTTTACTGTACATTCTTGGGTTTTGGGGTAGAATTTGAAGTGAGGCATGATGGAGAAAAAGCTAGTCCCCAAAGCTGATCTAAGATTTCAAAGTATTTTTCAAACTATGACTTAAAACCTTCATGACAGAGTAATTTTTGACTGAATCTCCTGGCCTTGTGTTCATCTGTTTTTTAACGCTGAACAATCTTTTTGTGTACATATGTGTTGTAAATTTCTAAATCTATACAGCTGCTCATTTATTTTTATATTTTTCACTCTTATAATATGACTTTCACGGATGGAATCTTTCTGTATTAGAGTTAACAATTTTACCATCAACTTCATAAAACTGAAGATTTAATTTAGCTTCTATTCCTTAACTGCATGGGTAGCAGCACTGAGTAAGGGGAGGAAAGAGAACCAAGCATATGGGAACCTTAATCTTGGCTACACTGTGGAGATGAACAAATCATTTAGTCCCAAATTTTCAAAAGGATCCTCTAATTCTCAGTGCTTGACCATCTAGCTCTAGAAAACCAATCTTACTTCCCCTGAGCAGCAAATAGTCATATTTTTGAAAATCAAGGCTTACCTACTTAAAGCTGGGCACACAGAAAGCCATTCGTAATCAGGATGCATCTAACCCTCAGTATGTGTTCCTCAGTCTTTACAAAAATAGAGTATTTCCTTAACCGAATGACAAAGAGGAATGGAAATTGAACACACCATACAGGAATTCAGCATGTACAGTACGGACTGTAGAAAGACAAGGAAATTCCAGAGTCAGGCTTGCTGAATATGGTATTAAATTTGTATTTTCAGAATAGAAGGGGGCACTCAGACATCCCATTTCACTTACACAAATACACAGTTAAATATTGTTTCACCAAGAAAAAAGTATCTTAAAACATTGATTCAAATGTATCGCTGCATAACACCGTTAAGCACTTCAGTAAGCTGATGCTTTACATTTTTTAAATCAACATGAATGCCTCTGTCCCCTCTCCTGTCTCCCTTTTATAGGCCACATGTTTTTGGCCTGCCATGTAAAGGAGTTATTTCATTGTCTGTGAATTAAGTGGAGAAAGAATACCATTATTTAAAGTTAACTCACACAAGAACTGAAAACAACTACTTCAAGAGTCTAGGTTTGCATGAGACTTGCAGCTAGTTTTAAAAATCATAAAAGTTGTGTTTACATGTCTCTCTTTTTACAGATATTACCTGACACAGTAATGTACATATTCCCAGAAGTAGAGCAGTGGCAGAGAACCACGCCAGGACAGAGGAAGAGTCCACGCTCC
Organism: Aviceda cuculoides; assembly: GCA_035590195.1. NCBI lineage: Eukaryota > Metazoa > Chordata > Aves > Accipitriformes > Accipitridae > Aviceda > Aviceda cuculoides. The sequence continues at coordinate 1,181,318 of JAVJGG010000062.1, forward strand.
TGTGTGTGACTGAGCTGAAGGCCCCTCAGTTTTCTAAGGAGGAAGGTGGCAAAGAGGGGGCTGTTCTTTGTGGGGTAGTCCTGTGGGCGGAGGGCCTCCTGCATCATGCATGGGAAGGAGTCATGAAACAATGTGAAAAAGGATCATGTCTCTTTTACCTTAGGCATCGCTTTTTCTAAACATATGTACAAACAACTTTTGCTACTGTTTTGAAGGGTGTGCCTATGCTGCTGACAGCTTCTCGGAAGCCGGGCAAACTATCTGCTGCTATGTCTAGACTGAATGTTACATTTAGTGTAACACAGGGCATTTCTACATTGTACTTTCCTCTGGAGTGCAAAAACACTGTTACTCAATCTCAAATGGAAGAATCCACCAGCCTTTGCACCAGCACCTACTGCTTTTGCCTCTCCTTTAACCTGCATGCTGGTACTCTGAAATGGCAGCAAGACATCCATAGTGGCCTCCAGTTTAGTTAGTGTGACATCAGTCCAAAGCAAAACAAAGGAGAAACTGGAAGAAAATAGTTAAAAAATTAAAGAGGGGGCAAATGAAAACACAAGAGCTAGCAAAATGCATTTTCTTTTTTGAAAATGAATCTTACCAAACAAACTTGATTTAATTCTTTGATGAAAACATATACTAGCTGATAGTTGTATTTCTGCATGTACACCCCTATGTGACATTTTGTAAAAAAAACAGAGCTACATAACAACGTGGCAAATATTAACCTGTTAACTACTTGTCAGTGAAAACCAGTTTAAAACAGACCCTAGAAATACTTGCTTTCATCACCAAATAGCAGGATTTCTGGTGTATTTCAGGAGAGATCAATGCTAACCGTGACATAGATTGGTATTTTCACCAATGAGCTGCAAGAAAACATGAAACTACCATTTGATAGAAGTTTCAGAAAAGGCAAAGATCTGCAGTGTTGAACAGAAGTGAAGACTAAGCAGCTCTGTGAACTGCCTGGGCTACAATGCAGGGAAGTGCAGGTGGTTTTAAACGAGGACCTCCTGGAAAACAATTTACCAGTTATACACACTATTAGACGACTTTGGGGGGCAAGTGGGTGAAACACAGCAGGACATATTGGAAATCTGATTTTACGATTTGATGGTTTTGCGATCGGGGTCATGTCAAGACACCGAATTACCACCCGACGTATTAAAAAACCCCGCACCGTTTCTGCAGGAGGGTACCGCTGCACGAGTACAAACGATGGCGGGGCGAGAGCTGGGGGTCAGGGCTCAGCCCTGCCCACCTCCAGCGCCCGCTTCTTCCACCCCCGAGAGGTCACACCGCCATTACCAGCTGCCGCCCGCCACCGACTACCTCAGGCCGCCCCGACGGCGCCGGGAGGAGAACGGGGCCGCGGCCACCACGGCCACCCGCCCGGCGCCCAGCGGGCGACGCCAGCCCAAGGGCCGCCGCCCCTGAGGTAACCGCCTCACCCCGCCCGGCGTCTCCTTCCGCGCCGGGCTGTGGGAGGGCCGGCCGCGGGGCGGGCAGGGCGCGGCACCGACATCGACATCGACATCGGCACCGACATCGGCACCGACATCGGCATGGCGGTGTCCGTCTCGCAGCAGAGGGCGGTGGTGGAGTTGCGGGGGGTGCTGCTGCCTCCGCGCCTGGCGCTGCCGTCTCCGCAGCGGGCGGCGGACTCGGAGAGCGAGGAGGAGGCCGAGGAGGAGCCGTACGTGGCGGAGGCTGCGCTCCTGGAGGATTGCGGGCTGGAGCTGGCGGCCGCGCTACCCCCGCGTCGAGGCGGTGAGGGGGCGGCGGCAGCGGAGCGGGGCC